>JAJEJO010001998.1:6353-81752 GCA_020662805.1 Glaucomys volans
TGCTTGACCTTGGTGGTCAGAGGCAGCAGGGAGCGGGCCTGCCTGACGGAAGGCAGTCTCTGGCTCCGCTGGGCAGGGTCCAGGCCTCTCCCGTCCTCCATGGGTCTCCGGGCCTGGGGAGGGGGCCCATGTGACTGCCCACAGGATGCCCTGGACCCACGGCCCCACCGCTCTCAGGCTCCCCTCCTCAAACTCTCTGGAAGTTTCTACCTCTTGTTTAGGAACTCAGTCCTCACGAGGGCCCGGGGTCAGGCGGCTGACACCCCAAGCCAGAGAAGGTGGCCCAGGCCAGGACAGTGTGGTCAAAGGCCACCTGGGTCCCGCCCGGTGTAACCCAGGAGGAAGGATCCCTTGGGAGACCAACCACCTCCCAAGGAAGTGGTGCTTCCACCAGATCCCGTGGCAGCCTTTCAGAACACCCTGCGCCATCTGCCCCTTTGGACAGACGCCCAGGAGGGTGTGGAAGGGGCCGTCCCCTGCAGAGACCTGTGGGAGGTGAGGAGTGGCGCCCTCTGAACAGCAAACAGAACACGGACCCGGGGTGGCCAGGGTCACACAGCAAATGCTTCAGCATTCAGCTGTGAGTCTCAGGGGCCCACGCCCGGAGGCCCCCCAGGGGCCCCTGCTCCTCGTCTGGGGATTGCAATCCGCACCTAGTCTGTGCTTGGGCTTCACAGTGCAGTCTGGGGGCTTCCTGGGTGCAAGATCAAAGCCCACCAGAGACCACAGAGGAAGACACCAGAAAACAAGGGGGTGGGGCTCTTGTAAGACACCAGCAAGGGCCAGCAGCTGCTGCAGCCCCGAGGCACCCTGCTGCAGCCCCTGCCTGGGCTTTGGGGGCCTCAGGTGCGCGGAGCCCAGGGGTCCTGTCCACATGTCGTAAGCCAGAGGCCAGGGCAGCCTCTGTGGACAGCACCACTCTTGCTCCCCCACAAGGGGGGGCCGGCTGTGGGATTTGAAAAACAGTTCCCGGAGGTCGAGCGGAAGCTGGGGGTGCCAGGCCAGCTGTGACCCTGTGAGACAATGCCATCGCTGAGGCCTCTCCCCACAAGGAGCCAGCCCAAACCCACAGCCACAACCTGAAGGTCAAGCACCCAGTGCAGGACCTGGCGCCGGGTCCCCAGGCCCCAGGTCAGCACTGCTGAGACTGAACTTCCTGTTTCTCAGGTGGGCTGAACTTCCTGTGTCTAGGTGGGCTCGAGGGAGGCCGCATCCTGCCTCCTGGGGTGTTTGCTCTGTCTTCTGCAGCTCGGTCCCCAGCAGCAAGTCACCAGCCCTACCTCCCCATGAGCACCCAGGTGCCCAACTGCCTGGGAGACCCCACCCCTTGCAGGACCCCTTCCTAGCAGGACCCTGGGCCCCTACCACCTCAAGGCTTGGAGGGTGAGGCACAGAGCACATCCAGCTGCCCAGGGCCACCTGGTTGCACCTGTGGGGTGACTTGGGAAGCAGGGCTTCCTCTGGGAGGGACCCGGCCCCCAAGGGTGTGATTATGTTCCGGTGGGAGACAGGCATCCCTTGCCTTCCCCAGTCCCTGCCTTGAGGGCCACTGAGACCCTCTCGGGAGGTGGGAGCAGGTGCTGAGGCCACAATAGGACAAACGTGGTCACTGTGGTCACCTGGTACTGCCTGCCCAAGACCCAGGCCTGTGCTCAGGGACCAGACTAGAGGGTCCCCCATGTCCCCCTGGAAACATCAGTGAGAGGCAGTGATCTGGGGGGATGTGGGTTCAAGTCCCTCTGCCTGCAGGCCCCAGGTTCCTCTTTCCTGGTCTATGAAGTCTGAGCCTGAGGAGCTGAGCTGACGCCCTCTTCTGAAGGCCTTGGCCTGGCACCTGCCTGACCACACCTCACACATCCTAAGGGCTCTGTCACCACACCACATCCTGTAGAAGCCTCCTCCAAGCACCCAGCCCAGCCCCTATTAGAAGACAAGGGAGGGGCTGGGGATGTAGCTCAGTGGGTAGAGCGCCTGCCTCCCAAGCACAAGGCCCTGGGTTCAATCCCCAGCACCGCAAAAAAAAAAAGAAGAAGAAGAAAAAGAAGACAAGGGAGGAGCAGTCATAAGAGGCTCCAGAGAGCAGGCCCACCTAGGACACTTGTGAGCTCAGTAGTGGGCCTGCAGACACCAGCCCCAACTGCCAGGGCGCAGTTCCTGTCCTGGAGAGAAGCAGGTCCCCACAGAGGCCCACACTGCAGACAGACAGGCTGCCCAGTGGTGCCCTTGGGCCTGGGCACCATGTGCTCTCACTTGGGTCCTTATGAGGGGAGGTGAGGGCCCTCCTTCCACCATCAGCCTCCGGAAGGGTCAGTGCTGCTTAGGGAGGACCCAGCACCCAGCCAGACACCTCACCCTCTGCCCAACACTGTGTCGGCCAGGCCCCGAGAGGAGGCCCCACTCCCTCCACTGGGACCTCCCCTTCCATTGGCTTCACAGGTCCTCGTGGGGTCCCCAGGCATGAGCTCCCACTGGAAGCCAGGAGCTCTCACCAAGACGCAGGCCCGGCCCATTCTGGAGGGACAAGGCACAAAGGAGCCCCCAGACTCCCTACACAATGCCAGGATCCAGCCCAGGAGGCAGAGGGTGCCAAGGGCAACGCCAGAGGCCCCATACCCCTCCAAGAGGCCTCTGGGGAGGCCGAGCCCCCTCCTCCCTTTCTTTTGCTCTGGGTCTGGGCTGGCCGCCCTCAACGTGGCCCCCATCACAGGGTACAAGTCACATGACCTCCAGAGCAGAGCTGCACCACAGGGGCTGGGCGTTCGAGGAAACCCACATTCCCACCCAATCGTGGCAACCAGAGGATGCAGGAGGTCACATACAGCACACGCTGAGATGACCGTCACCTTGCAAACCCTGGCCCGCCCCCGCTCAGCCTGAGCACGGCCCTCCTGGCCCAGCACACCCTGGACCTCAGACGCTCCCCAGTCACTGTGGCTCTGAGGTCACCTGGTCCTTTCACTCCAGAGGCCTCACAAGAGACCAGGCCAAGTTCCGGCTAAGAGGCTGCAGCTCTCTGGGTTGGGGTGGCTGTGGGGCCAGTGAGCAGGGGTCAACCCTGGCAGTTGGCTGTGGTCCTGCAGCTGCCACAACCCCAGGGACACAGTGAATCACCCTCCCTCTGGTCTTGGTCTCTGAGCAAGTGGCCCCTGTGACATGGCCTGTCACATTATTCCCACAGCAGTCAGAAGGACAGGGTGTCATGATACATGGGGTCAGCTCTCCAGGACCCAGGACCCCTGCCCAGACCCTTTCTCAGCTCTTGAGCCAGGTCCGAGACTGGCAGTCCCTTCGCAATGCCATGCTACCATTCTGGACCTGAGGTTCCTATTTCCTGTGCCCACCTGCGCCCCCACCCTGCCAGCATGAAAAACCTCCTCCCTCTTCCCCTGGAGAGCCGGCCCAGCCCTACCCACGATGCCACCACCCCGATCTGCACCTGTGTGGCTTCCTCCATGCCCCTCTCCTGCCGAGCCCACTTGTCCTGGCCACTTCCCCAGGCTCTGCCCATCTCAGCCTGGCCCCCTTCTCATTGCCCCCAGGACCTCCTTGCCAGGCAAAGCCACTCCATAGGTCTGAAGCTTCCCCTACCCTGGGGGCAGACGTGGGAAGGACTGGCACACCCTGCCTCCACAGTTGGCCCAGGCCAGGACCTGCCTGCAGCCCCTCTTCTCCTTGGGCAGGACCTTCTGGGCCAGCCCTGGCCTACCCTGACCCTGGGGACGGCCCTGTCTCTATGCCCTCTACTGCCCTCTGGTGACAAGTTCCTGCACTGTCTCGCACCCTCTGGCTGAGGGCCTCCAGGCCCTGTGAACACCAGGGGCCCAGCACCACCCTCTACCCTCAGTGAGCACAGGCCAGTGGTGCTGGGGGAGGGGCGCTGCCCTCTGGTGGCAGACCAGGGCATGGCAGGTGATGCTGTCACCAAACACCGTGGTCATCCCTTGGTGGAGGGTACCGGGGTGGCCTGGAGGAAGCTGCTGGCCTGGGACAGCTGCTTGTTAGGAGGAAGGAGCAGGCCCCTCGGTGCTGCCCGGTGGAGTCTTGGTGGCAGAACATGGAGGGCGCCACTCCTCCATCCTGTCCCACATCTGCCGGCCCCACACCAAGAAAGGAGGGTGGGGAGGAGGCAGCCCCAGCGAAGAGGCAGGTCCGGGGTGCCACGTGCCCTGGGCCATGGAGAGAGGCTGCGGAGGAGCCTGCCTGCACTGGCCCCACCAGGCTGCAGACAGAGGGTCGCTGGGAGGGGCCCGCTGGACGGTCCATCTTCAGTCCCTTCCTGCTGTCTGAGTGTCCACCAGGGCCTGTAGGCCCTCTTCCAGGCGTGTTTCCGTTTTCCTTAGCTCCTGTTAGGCACTCCGCTGCTCTTTTTAAAACTTATTTTTGTGGTTTTGCAGGGGACTGAGCCTGGTCTGGATCAGGCTCCTATGAAAGGGGCCCTGTAGGGCCTGGGGTGTGGCTCAGCGGCAGAGCTTTGCCTGCACATGTGAGGCCCTGGGTTCGAGCCTCAGCACCACATAAAAATAAACAATAAACAAACCAACCAACAAACAAACAAAGGTCCATTGACAACAACAACAAAAATATTTTAAAAAGGACAAGGAAGGGGCTTGTGTTGCCGCTCTGACGCCAGAGCCAGGCAAGGAGGCCTCCTCCTCTCAGCCGGGGCCGGGGAGCCCCAGGGGCCTGGGTGGCCCTGCCTCCACCTGCCTCATGCTGCCACCCAGTGACCCCAGCTCCTACATCAGGTCGGAGACCACAGTCTCCAGAGGCCCGCTGCCAGCCCCATGATCATGGAGGCCAAGACCCTGAACAAATCCCCTCTCCCTGGGAACTCCTACATGCCCCCTACAGCCAGCCCTGCGAGCCCGGTCAAGAGATGTGGACAATGAACGATCCCAAAACAGCGAGGACTGAGAAAAGGAAATGAGAAAGGAAGAAACCGATTGCCTTCCCAGTGCAGTCTTCCCAAGGACAGCCCAATCCCTAGGAAGGAAGCCAAGCATGGATCCTTCCCCAGATGGATCCTTTCCTAAGGACAGTGCAATGGGACCCTGAAGGGAAAGAGATAAACACTGAACGCTGACCCCAGACCGTCCATTCTTTTCCAAGTAAAAATATAACCCAGTAAAAACAAATTTTCAAATTCTCACAAACCTGTTTCCTGAGTGCCCAAGAAAACTGATATACTTACTGTTAGCACAAAAAGACCAGGTGGGACACAAACCTCAGCGTCATCTCAGCTCTTTATTCAGGGGGATGAAATGGTGCCCGTGGACCCACTGAATGAAATGAGCCACTGAATAAAGAAAGGGATTGGGTTTATACTGATTATTTTGAGGCGTGGTCTAGTGAGCATATTTCAGTTTGCTTGGATGTGTAAGCCTTTTGGTCAGGGTCTGCAGATGGTGTTTGAAAGGGATTTACTTTGGAGGGGACGAACACCTCCCAGAAACTGCTTCCTTTAAGGGTGATAAAACACCTCCTCCCTGTCTGCATCTGACCTGCACCTGAAAAACATTTGTCCTGGGAGATGAAGGCTGTCAGTGCATGGCCTCCATTTTCACTCCCTTTTCCCAGGTCTCATTATCTTGGGGATTTTTTATTCTCTATATCCATTACTCACTAGACTATCCCTCATAATAACCTATATAAACCCAGACCCTTTCTTTGTTCAGTGGCCCATTTTGCACTAGGGAAGTGGGTCCACTGACACCATTTCATCCCTGCATCCCCTGTTCCTGTGTGAAACTTCATTCCTGAATAAACAGCTAAGCTGATTCGTGAAGCTTGCGTCTGTCCTGGTCTTTCTGTGCTAACACCGGTCACCACATCCTGCTCGCCCTTCGCTTCCCAGATGGCATTTCCAAGATACACAGTCAACCATCTGGTGAGAGCTACTCATTTCCCATCCTTGGGGATGCTAGTTTGGCAGGATAACTTCTGTCACTGAATTTCTGGGCTTTCAGGCCTGTCACAGTGACCAGGGCTGGAGCTAAGGATGCAGTTCAGTGGTAGTGCTAGTCTAGTGTGACAAGGTCGTAAGTTCAATCTTTGGCACCACCAAAACAAAACGAAAAGCCTGCTGAGAACTTTCCAACAGGTGGGGGGCTTCAATCCCATTTCCCACCTGAGCTCTGGGAGAGAGCATGCCCCCTGGCCCTTCACCCTGTGGGAGACATAAGCCTTTCCCCTCCAGGACTGGCCTCAAGGCTGCAGCTAGAGCTGGGCTCTGTTCCCAGGCCCTGTACCCTGCCCACTGCCCTGGCCACATCAGCAGAGAGCTCACCCTGCTTCCACACCTACAGAGGCCTCAGATGCAGCTCTGTCCTGTGAGAGGACTCCTATAGGAGATGGGCCCTGCTGGTGACCAGCCAGCTCCAGGGGTGGCCCTGCAGGGGGCATGAAGAGGTTTAGGCACAGTTCTGAGGAAAGGAGGCATGGTCCCTGCAGTCCTGGGCTGGAGCAAAGATTCAATCCCTCTGCGTTTCATATGTTACCATTTCCTTGCAAATGGGCCGTTTCCATTGTTCACTTTCTCTGAGCTATGTCAACACTCTCAGCCCACAACTTCCTGGTAGCTGCTATTGCGGTCCCAGCTGACGCTTTCCTGGGCTTGGTAATGGAGGTGAGGTGAGTCGGGAATTTAATGGAAACCTGCTTGTCACATGAACATCCCTAGCACGATGTTTGAATGCAACCACTTCTGAAAAGGTCCACTTCTGCTGGCAGGGGGTACAGGTCACAACAACACAAAAGTTCTGGGAAGGGGCTTAGACCCAGCCCAGCCTGCTCCCCCCACCCAGGAACCCTCCACTAGGCTAGCCTGCCTCAGCCCTGCAGACTCTGCCCCTCCTCCACCCACACACTCACACCCCTGTCCTCAGCCAGGGCTTCTGTCCAGACTCCTGTGGAAGGACCTGGAGGGGCCGGGCACTCTGAGCCCGGCACGGCTCCCGGCCTTGAGAGCAGTCCTCACCTCCGTGTGCTAGGAAACTCCCAACAGTGCCCTGTTTTTCGTTGCTGTTGTTGTAGTTACTTATGGACAATTTTTAAAAGTAAAATTAGAAACGCTGTGAAAAACTTTATTAGGAATTTTAATAAATTTAAACAGAAGGCCTCTTTGTATTTTTATTTGTATCTCTAAGTCTGGAAGCGCTGACGTCATAAAAGATGAAGGAATACTGAGCCCAAGTGCGACGGTCCAGGTGCTGGCCGGAAAACGTTACCTGATGATTCCTTCTGGCCGGCGAGGGGTAACTGGGTGAGAAACACAATTCGCCGTTCACTCCCCGATCCTGAGTCAGAGGTGTTCGTCCGTGACGGCGTCCCTCCCCGCAGACACTACCGCCAGGGCTGAGGTCGCTCAGGGCCTTGCAATTCTCCCGCTGTCCCTTTTCGTCCTTGCCATCAGGGGCAGCAAATACGAGACGTGAGCTCCGCAGCGCTCAGCAGGCAGCAGTCCAGAGACAGCCTGCGACTGTGGCATCGCCCTTCCGGGGAGTGCACACATTTCCCCAGTTTCTTACTATTTCGGTCATGGTAAGCACAGTCGGGGAAAACTGAACCATAACCGAATAACCCCCGGGGATGACGGAATACCAGACAACTGACGCAGGAAACCACATGGATGGATCTCAAAAACGCGCCGCTAAGTGAAAGAAGCCCTCCCCAACAGCACGTGCCAGTGCCCTTCATACGAGCTCCTAGGACAGGCAAAACTCGAGGGCAGGGCAGCCGCTGATGCGTCCCGGGCTGCAGGTGGGCTGAGTGGGAAGGGGCGTGGGGAATGCTCCAGGGCAGGATGGCTCAGAGTTGTACGCATGGGCTAAAAGCGGCTCAGACTGGCGCACTCTGCGGTCACTTAACAGGACACCTGCAACACTCCGCAACGGCAAGTGCGCTGCAGGGTTCAGGGCGACGCGCGCCACGCCCGCGATGACGGCTACCCAATCGGGCTCCGCGCACGCGCGTGCCAGCCCACACCAGCCAGGAGGTCGCAGCCAGGCGCCGGGGGTCGGGGCGCGCTCCCGGGAGTGTTTTGGCAGCGGGCAGGGCCAGGCGCCCGGGGCCGCAGGATACGCGGGCCTCAGCTCTCGTCCCCCAGTGGTCTCTTGGCCGGGCGGCCTCAGCTGGAGGGCGGCAAAGAGGCTGCCCGGGAGGACCAGACCCACGAAGGGTCCCGCTTGGCCCTCCTAAGCAGCCGTAGCCGGGACTGTCGAGTCCAGTCCTGCTTCCCCGAACACGTGACCCAGGCCTGGCCAATCACAGAACGCCAAGCTCTGATCTTAGTGATTGGGCCAGGGGCAGACACATGACTTAAAATGGACCAATGAGAGCCCAGCCGTGATTATTTAAGGTGGAGTCAGGCTCAGTTCTGCTGCTCCCGATATTTTCGCTTTCTGTTTAGGGCTGCCGAATGCGAACCAATGCCCCCGGAAAACTTCCGCCCAGGCAGAGGTCCGAGCGCGCGGGGACCGCGGGGCGCGTCGTGTCCAATGGCCAGTCCCGATGTCCTCAGGGCGCCGGCGGCTCTCGTCGCGGGTAGGTCTAGGATTCTGACTTGCTTAGAGCGGGCGCACCACGTGGCAGGTGACAATATCTGGTGATTGTAGTTGCAAGTTGAGAAAAGCCCATCACTTAGGTCCTGGGCTGTCGGCTAAAGACACCGTCTAGCCACAAGAAGCCCCCGGCCCAGGGACAGGCTCTGCAGGTGCTTGGGATCCGCTTGCACCTGAGACGGAAGGGCAGAAAGCATGGCCAGATAGACCACTGAACTCCCGAGGAGCACTTAGACTCGTTGAGCTACAGTGAACTTGCTACAAAACACACTCAGCGTCTGCAATTCCGTGTCGTCAGCATATTCGGAGTCATACAAGTATTCCCGATAACCGATTTTACTTTTTCATACCCCACAAAGAATCCTCTACCCATTAGCAGTCACTCTGCTTGCTCCTTCCCCGGCCCTAGGAATCTACTGTCAGTCCCTACAGGTCTACCTAATATCTCTTGGGACATACTTGTACTAAAAAATTATCTGCTGCTCATGACTTTCCCAATGAGAACCCTAAAACTTAGGACATAATGCCAAGAATTAATAAATGGGATGGCATCAAATTAAAAAAACTTCTGCACAGCAAAGGAAGCAGTTAGGAATGTGAAGAGAAAACCTACACAATGGGAGGAAATCCTTGCTAGCTACTTTTCTGACAGAGGATTAATATATAGACTATATAAAGAACTCAAACTTAGCACCAAAAAAGCAAATGACCCAATTAATACATGGACAAATGAATTAGACATTTCTCAAAAGAAGAAACACAAATGACCAACAAATATAGGAGCAAATGTTCAACAAAATTAGCAATTAGGGACATGCAAATTGAAACCACTGAAATTTCATCTCACTGCAGTCAGAATGGTAGTCATCAAGAATACAAATAATAAATGCTAGAAGGGCTGGGAATATAGCTCAGTTGGTAGAGTGCTTGCCTTGCAAGCATAAGGCCCTGGGTTCAATCCCCAGCACACCCCCCCAAAATAAATAAATAAATAAATAAATGCTAGAGCAGATGTGGAGAAAAAGGGACACTTTCACATTGTTGGTGGGACTGTGACTTAGTACAGCCACTGTGGAAATCAGTATGGAGGTTTCTCAAGGACCAGACTTGGAACCACCATGTGACCCAGCTGTCCCACTCTTTGGTATTTATCCTGAAGAATTAGAAGTCAGCATACTACAGTGATCCTCGCATACCACATTTATAGCAGGACGGTTCACAACAGTCAAACTCTGGAGCTAGTCTAGGTGTCCATCAGTGATGGATAATAAAAGGTGGTATGTTTTGGAGTTTTATTCATCCTTAAAGTTGAAATTATGTCGTTTGCCAGAAAATGGATGGAACTAGAGACCATCATGTTAAATGAAATAAGTCAAACTTAGAAAGCCAAGGTTGTATGTCTTCTCATGTGCAGAAGCTAGAGAGGAAGAGGGCAAAGGAAGTGGGGTGGATCGCTTGAAAATCAAAGGGAGATCTGTGGGAGAAAGGAACTAGGGATGGGATGCAGGAAGTGCTGGGGAGGGATGTTGCCCAAACGATGTTGTCATACTGTGCACATGTATGAACGAAACAAATCCCACCAGCATGTGAAACTATAATGTACCAATTAAAAATGTGGGGAATTATCTTCTGCTCATCTGAAGCTCAACTTTAGCTACACTTTTGTTTCTAACTTTGGCCTCCCTGAGGCGGGTGTGGGCGCACCCTCATCCATGAGGTGAGCAAAGCCTGGGGTACCTGCCCACGGACATTGGACACACCATCACCACCACCTCCAGATTTCCAAGAAGACAGCCTTAAAGAAACAGGAGAACCGACTCTGATCCCACCCCTGCCTCTGCCTGGTTCCTAAGGGGCTCTCTGGCCCAGCCCAGGAAAGCTTCAGGAAGTGGTGGCAGGAGAGGGACAGTTAGCAAGGACGACTTTAGGCCTAACAGGCCCAGATCTTTCATGAGTGTGTTATTGCCCCAATTTTTCTTCTTTCCATACTTACTAGTTCTCTTTCTATATTTAATAATAGTTCTATTTGTGTTTCGTTTTTTAAATTTTTTTTTTAGTTGTGGATGGACACAATATCTTTATTTATTTATTTGTATTTGGTACTGAGGATTGAACCCAGTGCCCCACACTTGCAAGGCAAGCACTCTGCCACTGAGCCACAACCTCAGCCCCAGCCTTCCAATCTTACAACCAGTTTTCTTCTTTGGTTTGTGTTTTTGTAGTACTGGGGACTTAGACCCACGGCCTTGCATATGCTAGGAAACTGCTCTACCATGGAGCTGCATCCCCAGCCCCCCTTTATAATTTTTTTTTTTTAGTTGTAGACGGACACAATACCTTTGTTTTATTTTTTATTTTTTTTTTGTGGTGCCAAGGATTGAACCCAGTGCCTCACATATGCTAGGCAAGTGCTCTACCACTGAGCCACAACCCCAGACTCCCAGCCTGTTTTAAGAAATTATTTAGAGACAGTGTCTCCCTGAGTTGCCCTAGCTGACCTTGAACTCACGATCCTCCTGCCTCACCTCCTGGGTCGCTGGGGCCACAGGTGTGCTCCCCTTGCCTTCCTTCTTTCTTTTGACGTACCTGCTTCAGACAGTCCCCAGGTCATGGAATGTGATCGTGATTTCCCAGTGCATGGTCCTCCCTGATTCTGTCTCTTAACACTTCACTGGATCATTCCTTGCTCTCATTCCCCTGACCCATGGGCAACCCTTCTGATGTGTTTTGTGTGTTTATATTTTAGCATCTCAAGAGATGATAGATTTAAATACCCATTCTTATTAGCAAGCTGGGAGTAACAGGAAAGACCCTTAGCTTGTGGGAACAATCAGAAAACAAGCAATTTTTTTTTTTTTGGTTTGCTTTAGTATATTGGACATCTTTCTAATATAAACTATGAGAAAGCAATTCTGATTTAATGGAAAAGATGCCGAAGGACTCAAGATTAATGTTATCCATTATTAGCATGTAAAACTGAAGGAAAGATCAGTGAATTGTGCTCGTAGAATTTTGCACGCCGTGGGAGATGTAAGGGTCAACTCAAAGCCATTGATGGAAAGATGAAGATGGACTCTCAGAATGTGAGTTTCTGGCTAGAATTTGTTCCTTGCTCACTGTGTGTGTGAATTTTTTCTCCCATTCCCCTCAGGCTGATTCTCTAGGTTAATATGGAGATCATGCTTGCTGTAATAGAGAAAGGAAGTAACTTGCTGAACCCAGTGGCAGTGTTGAAAAGCTTCCTGAATCACACTTGACCCAGGGAAGATGGACAGAGGGAAAGGAGGTGCTGGCACCAAGTGAGGGCTTGGCTAGGGTTCTGGAAAGTTCAGAGAAGCTGGAGGCCCAGGTGGCAGGACACGCCTGGATAGCAATGAACTCCTATGGCCACGAGAGTCTGCAGTGTCCATACAAGGGACAGCAGTCCAAACCCCCATCATGCATAAGCAGATGGAGCCATATGGGGAATGACAAAGGGACTTGCCCTAACCTGTCTCCCATGTGGGACTGACCCAGCCCCATTAAGCCCATGGTGGGCAGCCTGGGAGAGTGGTGGTCAGGGTCGCCCAGGAAAGCACGCAGTTTGTAAACATTTCTAGGTAACGTTTTTACCGTAGAGTGAATTTAGGCCTACACACCAGCTGTGAGGGTAGCAGAGTTCCCACACACCCACACCAGCTTCCCTTCAGTTAGCATCTTTCGTTAGGGCCAGATTGGTATGCATCGGTGGAGTTTATACTTCATTCGAGTTCCCGAGATGTTGTTCTGTCCAGGATCCCATCCAGGATCCCACGTGACACGCATATGTTCTGTCTCCGTCAGCTTCTCGTGACTGTTTCTCAGACTTTGCGTTTTTCTGGTCTTCACGGTTAGGAGCACTGGTCAGATGTGTTTTACACTGTCCCTCTGCTGGGATTTGCCTGATGTTTTCCTCCTGTTTAGACGGGAGTTTGAGGTGTTGGGGAAGGAAGATCACAAAGTGCCCTTCCTGTCACTTCATTTCCTGTCACTTCGTTTCAAGGGCAGTGCTCTGAAATGGGATCCTCGCTTCTCCTGCTATGCTCTTTTTGGATGGAAATCACTATGCACTGTCCAAACTGAAGGACCAGGGAGTTGATGGCAGAGCATGATGGAAGTTAGGCAGGCCCCTCTTCTCTTGCTTGAGTGGGCTCAGCGTGTGTGTTTTACACTCTGGTGAGGATGCTGCACCCTGTCATCTCCTACCCCCGTGCCCGCTGTCAGGGGGTCTTCTGCCCGGACCCTCTAGCCTGGCCTGTCACGCGAGCTCCTTGCTTCGCAGGGTTTCAAGCTCACTTTCGAGCTGCATTGGGCTGCTCTGGTTGCCCTCACTCCATGCCACACAGTGGTTTAAAGGGCAGATGCTTCTTTCTCAGTCCTGGAGCTGGACCTCTGGGAGGAGGGTGCGGGCAGTGCTTTCTCCTGAGGCCTCTGCTCTGCTTGCAGACGGCACCATCCCCCTGTGTCTCACCTGGCCTTCCCATGTGCACTCCTGTGGCCTCTTCCTCTTCTCCTGTCCTCCTGGGATCAGGGTCCCTCCCTGTGACCTCACTGAGCTGCAATCACCTCCTGAAAGGCCTGCTGGGGTGAGGGCTTCAACATGTAACTTTTGGGGGACACAATTGGGTCCATAACACTAGCATTACAAGGTGCTCCGGATCACCTTGGTGCTTGCTGCCCCAGTCCTCATCAGCCACTTCCCCATGGAGCTGTGGTTCCTTCTGCTGGAGAACGGTGTTAGGGACCAAGGTCTGGGGCAAAGTACGACTGTTGCTAGTGGAGTGTCGCCACTTGTGGGCCGTGTGCTCACCTGCAATGTACAAATATGCTCATATCCACACCTCCACACATGTGTGTCCAGGGGTATCTGTGTTGGACATGAAATCAGCCAGCGTCTGGGATCCCGATCTGTTACCACGTGGGTCAGTCTAGCCATTTCCCTTGCTTATCGCAAACCCCACTTCAACGCGCAGAAGCTGGGCTCCTCCCACCTGCCATCTGTCCTCCCAGTCGTTCAGCTCCAGTGTGCGTGCAGTGGCTTCGCGAGTGCCAGCCTGCGGCTCCTTTTGCCTTTAGTCTTGCAGACTGCACCCACCTCCGGAGTTACTGGGCCAGCGCCCCTCCTCGGCCAGGCCTTCTCTGCATTCCTCTGCAGCCGGCTTCTCCGACCTGGTCTGAATTCCATCTTGGGATCCCCCAACTCCTAAATGGTTGACTTTGCCTACGTTAAGTTTCACTCTTTCCACTGTAGCCTTGGGTTTGACGAGCCTGTGGTTTCACGTGTCCACCTGCACAGTATCATGCAGAACTGCCCCACTGCCCCCAAATCCCTGTGGTCCACCTGTTCTTCCCTCCCTCCCTCCACCTGAACTCTGAATACTTTTTCCAGAGCATCATATAAAGGGATGGCACAGTATGTACCTTTCCAAACTAGCTTCTTTCACTGGCACGTGCGTCTGTGATTCATCCACGCCTCTGTGGCTGGACGGCTGTTCCTTCCTCCTGCCGCTGAGTGATGCTCTGGTTTGCTCACAGTTTACTTCCTGCAGGGTGTCTTGTTTACTTCCAGGGAAAATTAGGAATAAAGATGCTATTGGTGCTGGGGTTGTGGCTCAGTGGTAGAGCATTTGCCTAGCATGTGTGAAGCACTGGGTTCAATCCTCAGCAACACATATAAATAATAAAATAAAGGTCCATCAACATCTAAAAGAATATTTTTAAAAAGATGCTATCAACATTCGCATGAAGGATTTGGGGTGGACATAAGTTTCCAACGGTCGTGAGCGGCAAGGAGGAGTCATAAGCCAAAATTTGGTTGGCTTTTATTAATGCGAACACTTCAAATATCTTAAGACAACTATCAGTATTAGAACAACCTATTCAATTAAGAAATATATGGAAAAACTTATTGAGCTACAATTTTAGGTTAACACACCACAAATAAACACTATGTACAACCAGAGAAATAACAGCTGTACTCCCATTTGTGTACAATGAATCAAAATAAATAAATTTTTAAAAAATAATCAAACCCTAATTTAACACAGCACAGTCAATACTAGTCCCTAGTAACTAGAAGTCCACTATAGGGAAGCTCAAGACTCACCGCCTTGCTGTCAGGGACAAACTCCGAAGTCCCACTCTCAGGTGACGTGCCTTAGTCGAGGGGCCACCGTCGCTGGCTCAGTGGATCTCCCCCTGTCCAGTGACTCTTGGCCGTGTCCGGATCGGCGATGGACATCGTGACTGGGCTCGGGTGCAGAGGTGATGTCCAAGGTCTGCAAAGCTGGAGGTGCTCTGGATGTCCCAGAAGTCGTCTCAGGAAGTGAACGAGTGGCAACAGCAACTGCTCGTCATGCCGGACATGCGTCGTGGTGTCAGAGTAGGGGCTGCTGCAGAGTTCCTCGAAGCCTGCCAGTGTATATGGCAGTTCTTCACCTATCAGTCCATTCCACACGCTGGCGCTGCTGCCTGGGGCGCTGCGTCCCTCTGCTGGTCAGTGCGACACAGTCCTGCACAAGCTGTGCGTCGCATCAGGTCCTCCTGCATTATCAGTCTAACACACACAGCTCATGCTTAGCGTAAAGTCAACTTATATTGTACTAACAAGTCTCACACCAAAAATTTAACTAGACTTATGTTCTCTATCTATATTACCATGTTGCTCTAATATTAGGTTTATGTTTTCACACAAATAGTTCATGATAATTCACACTTAACATCACACAGCATACATATTCCATGAAAGACCGTATCTGTTTTAGATCGTTTTATATTGCTCCTTACACCCCCTCAGTTGGTTAAGCACCAAGGAGTGGGACTGCTGTATTGTGTGGTCTCCAGGGCTGTGTTGGACCAGGGATGTCACTGGGCATCTTGCCCGGTCCTGCTCTCAGCCACCGAAGTTCCTCCATGTATCCACAGATGTAGGTGTCTGACCTCTGCCATCAGGAGGAACTGCTCTTATTTATATTGTGCTAAGAGCCTTTTAATCATAAAATGGACAGAATCTATGACACTTATCAAATGATTTTCTGTGCCTCGTGAGTTAATCATGGGCTTTATCTCCTTAGTCTAGTCACGGGTAAACTGAGCTGATATTGAAACGGAGAAACCTGGACCGTGAGGCCCATTTCTCAGACGTGATTGGGTCCAGTTTCCCAGTGTTTTGTTTCCGTGTTCTGCATCTGAGTCTCCAGTCACACAGGTCCCTCATCCGTTCCTCTGTCAGCCTTGTTGGGTTTGGCATCACGTAGCCCCAACTTCACCAAGTGGGCTGGACATGTCCCTCTCCGTCCACAGCAAGCACTTGCTGGTCCTGGACACCAGGCGGAGCTCCAGGTGGAGCTGGCCACTGTTTAGTCTGTTCTGTTCTCTGCTTCTTTTGGTTCTTAGTTCATCAGCTATAATTTTCCAGGAATTTATCTACTAGTTTAGGTTTTCAATATTATCAGTGCATTAGTGTTCCTAATTCTACTTAAAAAGACCTGTGTTGTATCTGTAATCATTTCCTTTCTTCTTTCTTTTTTAATTTTAATTTTTGGTACTGGGATTGAATCCAGTGGCTCTACCACTGAGCTATATCCCCAAACTTTTTTGTATTTTATTTTGAGACACAGCCTTGCTATGTTGCCCAGGCTGACCTCAAACTTATGATCCTCCTACCTCAGCCTCCTGAGGCAGCTGAGGGTCATGGATGCACCACCAGCCTTCTGCCCTTTTGATTCTCTTTCTCTCCTCGTGTCCTTGGCGTTCTCTGAGTGGAGTGGTATTTCTGGAGCTGGTGCAGACTGAGGATGAGCTGGTCTTGTGTCAGCTGCCCTTCCGCACACTCCTTTCTGGGTGATCTTTCTAACAGTCACCACGGCTTCCCCTCTCCAGCACTGTGCACCATGGACTGTGCTGGCCTTGCAGGGCCAGCCCCTGTGCCTAGCATGGTACTGTGGTACTGTGAGCCCCATGCTAGAGCCTCTGAGTGCTCCATGGCTCGACCTGAGAGCAGGTCCTCAGCACTGCTCCAGGACCCCGTAACACCATACCTCATGGCCTCCAGGGACCAGGCTCAGAGCTGGCCAGGTCTGAGCCTGTGTTACCTGGTCACCAGACAGCCTCAAGAGCTCCGTCAGCTGAGCTAGGTGGGATGGCCTGCCTGGAAGAGGTGGGGGTTCCCATACTTCAGAGACCCCAGCCCCGACCCCCTCAGAGACCACTCCACAGAGTCCAAACCTGCCTGGGCTGTGCCGGCCCTGCTATCTCAGGAGGAGGCACTGGGGCAGCTCCCATGCTGCCCTTCACTGATGCTTGCCTGTAACACGGACAGGCTGAGGGCGGACACTGGAAGTGGGAGAAGCTCTGCCGGTGGCTGGCTGCCCAGTCACTGCCCACAGCCTTGGGGTAAGAGAAGTAAGGATAATGGGGCACCTGAGCACAATGTCCAATGCCTGTGTGCCAGACATGAGCTCTCCTGCTAGCCTGGCTGGTGCCCAGGCACAATGGGGCACCCACACTGGGCCTCTCAGCTGGCTCTGTGCCAGTCATGAGTGGAACAAGACCCCCAGGAGTCAGGGACAGACATGATCCTTCCAACTTGGCCAGCCTATTAATTGAGGGCAGCAGCCATAGCTGAAGTGGGGAGGGGTATCTGGGGTCACTCCTCCTTCCTTCAGGCTGGGCCAGGCCTGCAGAAGGCCAGTGTGTGGGCATTACCCAACTGCCTACCCCTGTCACTGCACCTGGGTTTGTGCCTAGGGCCAGGCCATCCACCATGGAGGGAGGGCGGGACTCGCCCCAGAGGAAAAGTCCAAGAGTCAATGGTGGAGGGAGGGTGGTGGGTCAAGCAGAGCCCATGGCTGCACAGGTGGCCTGAGAGGTAGCCCCAGGCATGGAGGCACCCTGGGGACCGGGGCACCTATGAACCCTACTAGGTGGACATGCCCATAGTCTGGGGCCCCGAAGTCCTGCCTGGAGCAGAAGGAGAAGGCTGAGACTTCCCATTCTGGTCCAGGCAGAACTGGGCAGCGCCAATACTCTGCCCACTGCTTGGCCAGTCAGGCCTCTGATGTTTCCAGGCAGCAACCAGGACAGGTCTGGATAGCAAGCCTCCTGATAGCCTCTGATGGGGATGGGGTTGGAGCCCGAGTCTGGAAGGCTCAGGCCAAGTGCCTGCCATTGCCTCAAAGCCTGGAGCACCTGGAGCACCCAGACCCCTGACCCGCAGACCCAGGCTGCTCGCCACCCATTCCAAAGATTCTGTGTGCAGGGAGTAGCTGTGGCCCTCGCCTGCCTCCTCTCCATGGAATCCTTGTACCCACCCATGGTAAACAGCTGAGAAGCTTCTCGCTGCCATGTGGGGTCACTGTGCCTCCCTGGCTTTGGGCGAGAGGTAGGCTAGGCCCTGGAGGGTGCCCAGTCCCTCCTCTTCAGGCCCTGCAGGAAAGGATGCCATCCTGCCAGGGGGCCACTCTCAATGCCACAGACAAGGGCAGCAGGAAGGCCACATTGTCCCCACCAGCACAGAACTCTTCTCGTCCAGAGGGGAGAGCATATTGACTGTCCTATGTGCTCAGCCCAGGCAGGGAGAGTGGGGCAGGTGCCAAGAACCTTGGTTAATGCCAGCTTCCCTGGAGAAGCCCACCCACCAGGGTCTCCATGATCTGCCTCAGCTGAAGGGAGGCGTGGCCTTCTAACAATACCAGGGTGGAGGGAAGGATGTTCCTGAGCCAGGGAATGAAGTGCTGGGTCAGGGAACCCCGGACACCTTCACACACCAAAACCGGAGCTGCACCCAGCCCACGTGGCCAATGCAAGCGTCCGGTGTGGGGATGAACATCACAGTCCAGACTCTAATGTCAGACCAGAACCAGCTCCATTCAGAGAGCTGCCTTGCCTCAAATGTCCTCACATATGGGCCACCTCCGCTCTGTCCAGGCTGGCACAGTAGAACTCCCTGTCCCACAGCCCGGCCTCTTGGGGGCCTCATACTAACTGACCCAGGTAAACCAGCCACAGAGGAGGCAATTCCACTGAGGTCTCCTCTGCATGGCCAGGAGCTGCTGCAGTTTGGGGCTGGGGCTGGTGGGGAGCTCTTTGTCTTGGCCCTACTGACACTTAGGGCTGGGCCATTCCCTGCGGCAGGGAGCAAAATCAGCTCCAGCTGAGACCACTAGCCTCTGGCCGACTCTCCGGACCTGCCAAATGCAGGTTCACTGAGCTTGACATGTGGCTTGAGGGACTGAGCAGCTGCTTATGCCTCAGCCCCGTGTGGCCAGTGGCTGCTGTCTTGTGTAGTGCACCCCGAGCTGGGCACCACAGCCCTGGCCTCCCTCAGGCCTCAGGCAAGCTGGGCGGGTCTAGGGAGGTTGGGACATGAACTCACTTCCGTTCCTCTGGCGTGGGTTGGGTTTGCATTCCTCTGCCCAGTTAGTCATCAGGGTTGGCACTGAGCTCTCAAAACCTGAAGGACTTCTTTCCTTGGGTCCCTTGGGTATCTGTGTCTCACCTAAGCCCTTGGTGACTCCAGCACTTCCTGGCCTACCCTCCACAAGTGGCTGGGTGTCGGCTGTCAGCTTTGCTCAACATGCACACCCCCCACCCCTCACTCCTGGGACACCCCACATCCCACCACAGGCCTTCACCCTCGCCCCTCTCCCTCTGGCCAAAGCCACTCTTTGTCCTTGGGACCTCAGGGAGTTTCCTGGAAGCTGCCAACAGCAACCCTTCCAGATTCCCCGACAGCCTCTGTCCAGCTGGCAAGTGTATTCACTTGTACGTTGGTTGGCTTGTAGGTCTTTTCCCCGACCTTTGACAAGGACAGGGACCCTATGAGCTTGTGCTACCCCTGGGGGCCCGGCCCAAAGCATGCGAATGAAAGGGAGAGAATCCAGCCAGAAATGGTCTCCCCACAAACAATGGACAGAGGCTCCTAAAGCTCCCCAGGCTGTCCACAGCTCCATGTCGCCTCCTGGGGCCTCTTGCCCTCTTCCTGTGTCCCCCTCATACACTCCCTGACCTCCGGCTTGCTCTCCATACCTCCCTCCCACTCAGCATCTCCCAATTGCCACCAGGAGCTCCCTGAACTTTGAGCAGGAGCCTGGAGGAACCAAGAGCAGCCACCAGGCCTTTAATTCCCACCCCCAGGTGTTCCATGAAGTCCAGGACCAGGGCCAGTCACAGAGTTCCTCAGTAAGCCAAGAGCTAGTCACATCAGGCCCCGGGGCAGAGGCGAGGACCTTGGGCTCTGGGGGCGATGAGCACTGCCTGTCTCAAAAGGCCACAGGTGTAAATCCACTTTTTGCTGTTGGAACAGAACACTACAGACTGGGTAATTCACACTGGAGAGAGCTGGGGATGGAGTGCTTTGCCTAGGCTCGGGGTTTCATCCCCAGCACTGCAGGGTGTGTGGGGGGCTGCCAATGAACAGAGATTTATTTCTTACACTTCTGGAGGCTGAGAAGCCCAGGGTCAAGGGGCTGCCTCTGGCAAGGGCCTTCGTGTCATCCCATGGTGGAAGGTAGAGGCCAAAGAAGCATGCCAGCGGGGGCGGAGGGACCTAAGCATACCCTGCATCAGGAGCCACTCCTGTGTCTATCATGAGCCCAGCGTCCTCCTGACCTGATCACTTTTTGAAGGGCCCACCTTGCAGCTCTGTCGCACTGGGCATTGGAGGACACATTCAGACCACAGCACTCAGCCTTGACTCTGACCTGGGAGCTGCTCGGGACCACCAGTTTGGGCCTCCCCTGATCATCCCCACAGGATCCTGGCACCTCACATTTTGCTGCCTTCACGTGGTGGCTGCACTCAGGGTGTGAGTGAGGCTGAGGGGGCGCCCAGGCCTTGGCTCTGCAGTGGGTTAGTGGGGTGACTTCGGGGCCTTGGGGCGCAGGATCTTTCTGCAAGGTCACAAGGGAGCAGCAGGGAAAGGTGAGGTGGCCCTTTTTGCAAACTCTGGCTATGGTTCAAACAGCAGGATGTAAGGGAATAAGAGTGGTCACTGGGGACAGGGCCTAGGACACCAGTCAGCAGAGAGCTTTGAAGACCAGACAAGGGAGTTTAGCTCCTTGCTACTGGCAATAGAGACCCACCGATGGTTCTGGAGACCTATCTTATCACATGGAAGTGTGAATGAGTGATTCTGACCTAAAGTTTGCAAGCAGGCCCACCTCAGGCTGAGACTCCTCTGCACAGGCTGGAGGTCCCCAGGGTAGTTGTCTCTCCATCACTGAGGGAACCACAGGATACTGCAAGGTGATCCAGGGCCTACAGTGCACAGCCCAGAAACAGGAGGCCCCCAGGTGTGTGGGGCAGCACCTGCCGAGCACCCCCCACAGTGCCTGGGGGCATGCTCAGCTTCAGGTTGATCAGTGTGGGACTGACTGCTCCAGCTGCAGGCTGCTCCTGAGGACCCTGAGGCAGTAGAGGGAGAAAGAAGACCCTGCCGAGGTTCCTGAGGTCAGGTTCTATTCCAGGCGGAAGTGGTCTGGACCCTAGTGCAGAATTATGACCTTGATGCCCATAATCAAAGGGTTGGCAAGCTGCCAGGGGAGCAGTCAGTCACTAAGATCAAGAAAGCACTAGGAGTCACCGTCAGGTCAGGGGATGCTGGGGCCGAGAGTGGATGCGGCAAGGCCTGGGATGTCCTGGGTGGGGGTACTGGACAGACAGCAAGAAGACAGACTAGGAGCACACTGGCTCCCACAGCCACTTGTTCCACCTTGAGCTGGAGTCTTGTCTTCAGTGCAACGACCCATGGTCGTCACCATGCAAGGTCATGGGTAATTTCCAGCCAGGAGAATGGGGAGGGAAGAGCTAAAGGGGGCCTGGCTAAGACCCAGGGAAACTCTGCTCACCTCCCCATGCTCGCTGTTTACAGTCCAGCCAGGCCCAGGATAGTGGAGCAGCTCCTGGGGCACTTTCAGGGTTCCTGCAGAACATGCCAGGTAACAGGCGATCCTGCAAGGACCAGAGCAGAGGTCATGTTTGTTGTGGGGGCAGTGCCCACTGGATGCTCTGAGCCTCTGCCCAGCCCAAGGGGCCCCCTAATGGGCAGTTTATCCTCCCTACAGGCAAGGTCAAGAAGTGCCCCTTTGGTGGCTCTTTTGCATATCAGATGTCCCCCACATACTGCCCTGGTGCTGGTCACATGTGCAGTGCATGGGCGGTCTATCTCTCCAGCACAGAGTGATTCCTTCAGGTTCCTAAGAAGCATCAGGGTCACAAGCAGGTTAATGACAAAGCAAGACACTCCCAGGTGCTCTCTTCCTTCAGACTTGGTGATGTAAGATCTGAGATGTTGGCTGCTTCCTCTCTGTGGTCTCATGGCATAAACTCCTTTTTTGGTGGGGAGGATACCAGGGATTGACCTCAGGGGCACTTGACCCCTGAGTCACAACCCCAGCCCTATTTTGTATTTTATTTAGAGACAGGGTCTCACTGAGTTGCTTAGCATCTCACTTTTACTGAGGCTGGCTTATGAACTCTCGATCCTCCTGTTTCAGCCTCCTGAGCCACTGGGATTACAGTTGTGCACCACCACACCTGGTCATCATGACATAAACATTTAAAAAATTTTTTTAAAGTTGTTGATGGACCTTTTACTTATTTATTTACATGTGGTGCTGAGAATCAAACCTGGTGCCTCACACATGCTAGGCAAGTGCTCCACCGCTGAGCCACAACCCAGCCCATGCATAAACTCTTGATGTTTTAAGTCTCTGGTCTGGGGTTGTCTTCTTGTTACACGCCCAGTTTGGACCCACTGTAAGTCTGTGACTATCTCATCTCACAGTGTCCAGGGCTTGAGTGTGAACTTCTGGCAGATTCTGGGCTGTGGATGCAGAGGAGCCTCAATCCACAGAACAGGAAGAGAGCCCAGTCCAGTGAGCCCAGGGCAGGCACTTGCTGGGCTGTTGTGCTCAACTGCTTCTCTTGTCCACAAGCTCACCAGTGTGGTCCCAGGTGGCACAGAGTTCTGTGCCCTGTGTGCCAAATGTTCACAGATATCAGGTTGTTCAGTGGTCAGGCTGTTCAATGGCCCTTCAGCTTTCGCTGGGGTGTGAATAGAGAAGCATGATTGGAGAGGCTGTGCCTGCATGTTCTGTGTGGGGTTTCTCTGAAGGATTCCTCCCAGTTTGAAGCCAGTTGTCAACCTGAACTTCCACATCCTTGTTTGCTTTTGGCAGAAGAATGTTCACATTTAACAAAGATCAGATAAAAATGCTGACTTAGTGTCCAGATTTATGGCACTGAAGGGAGGAGACAGGTGTCATGGCCTCACCCTCTGCACCCTTGCTTGCTTCACCATCCACGGCTCTTATTGACCACTTCGATGCCCCAGAGCCAGCTCTTCCTCCACCTTCGCTTGGTAGTGAGAAGGGGTAGGCAGCCAAAGACCGCAGGTACTGATGTCCTGCAGAGCCCAAAGTCTGGGAAGTGGCAGCTCCTGTCAGGGGGTACTGATCCAGGGCAGGGACCCCCTGTCTCTTGCAAAGGGTACCCCTCGGCGCCTTTCCCAGGGCTGTCGAGAGGACCGGCTGGTTTCCCCGACAGACACCCGCAAACGAAAAGCCCTGCGTGACCACGTGGAGCCCGCCTGCGGGAACGCCAAGGCCGAATGCGAAGATCCAAACCCCAATCCGCCAAGGCCGGAGAGGACACGGCTGGACGCATGCGTAGGTGCGACCGGCGGTGAGGCCCCGCCCCGTGCCCCGCCCCGGCGGCGAGGCCCCGCCCCTCCGGGTTGCTAGGGGAAGTGACGTCACAGCGCGATGGCGGCGGCTCCTTTAGGCAGCTGAAGGGGGACTTAGGCCCGGAAGATCCGAGTCCATCCGCGGCGGGGAGAAGGCAAGCGGGGCCGGCAGGGGCCGGAGCAGCGGCGGCGGCGCTCGGACTGTCCCATCCGCCCCGTATTGAGGCGCTGGGAGCGGCGGGGCGGCCGGAAAGCGATGGTGAAAGCGGGGCCGTGAGGGGGGCGGAGCCGGACCGGACCCGCAGTAGCGGCAGCAGCGGCGCCGCCTCCCGGAGCGCAGACCCAGGAAGCGGCCGGGCGGGCAGGAGCGAACCGTACCGCCGCCATGGAGCTGAGGGTCGGAAACAGGTACCGGCTGGGCCGCAAGATCGGCAGCGGCTCCTTCGGAGACATCTATCTCGGTGAGGCCCGGTCGAGCGCTGCGGGAGGGTGCGGGGCCGCGGGCGGGGTCGCGGGAGGCCTGTCCTGCGCCCAACGGCCACGGGCCGAGCGGGCCGGTAGGCCCGGGAGGGAGGCAGGGGCTGCGGCAGCGGGCCTGGGGGTTGAGTCTGCGGGGGAGAGGCCGGGGTCTGGAGGCATTGGGCCTGGGGCTGCGGGGTCGGGGGCAGCGGGCTGGGGGCATTGGGTCTGGGGGGTTGAGTCTGCGGGGGAGAGGCCGGGGTCTGGAGGCATCGAGCCTGGGGCTGGGGCTGCGTGGGCTCCGGAGACAGACAAGGGCCTGGGGGCACTGGGGCTGGGGCTGGGGCTGGGATTGGAACTGGGACAACAGCTGCGGGGCTTGTGGGCCCCAGAGAGAGGCAAGCGGCTGAGGCTTGGGCCTTGGGCTGGGGATGGTTGGGCCCGGGAGACCGACAGGGGCTTGGGGCAGGGGCGTGGGGGCATCGGGTCAGGGATTAGACTGCTGGGTCAGTGGGCCTGGGTTTGGGGTTGCCCGGGGACCGGGTGGAGGCAGGGGCCTGGAGGTGGGGCCCGGAGCGGGCAGGCCTGGTCTGCCGGGCGGGGCGTCAGCTCCCTACCCCCATCTAAGGTCATAGCAGTAAACAAAGGCCACGCTCGGCTCTGCAGCGGGTCCTGCGCTGGCTGTCTCCACCCACTCACTCGCCGGCTGACCCTGTGTCTTGCTCACGTGGGGGGGAATGTCAAAACAACCCAAGTGCACAGTGGAGGTGGGGAGTGGCCCAGTCTGGAATGGAGAAATGCCGGGCTGGTTCCGAAGGCTCCTTGTTGCTGTCTGATCTTGCCTTTTCCAAAAGGCAGCTTTAGGTAACTCACCCACTGGAGGAGCCCCATATCCCTCCAGGATACCACCTTAGTCATAAACCGACTGAAAATGTTCCCCTTGAGCTAGGACCTTCGCTGGCCCTGGTCTGTCTGTTCAGAGCCCCCTTGCCTTGGAGTGGTCATTGAGTACATGATAAACATTCAAGTTGAATAATTAATACCTGGAAATAAAAATAATTAAATTTAGGTGATTGCAGACAAAGATAAATGTTATGATGTTGGTAAAATTGGAAGCAGGGGAAGTGGTAAGAAAGTTCTCATGAGTTGTTCTTTTTACTATAAAAGTTCTGAAGGTAGACTTGAAAAAACACTTGGGTTGGGAATGTCCTGGATTGTGGTAGTGAAATAATATATGTGTACACGCATGTAATAAAAGATTGGCTTAAAGCTTCTAGTTGGGAATTTGAAATATACTTAACTTTTCTAAATTTAAAATTCCATTGATTTTTTTAGTGGAATTGTATTGTGCACAAATTCTTCCAAACCCCTGAACCTACGAGTGTGCAGCGTAAGAATGATGTGTCTGCAGAGGACTGCTGCCAGAATTTGGGGTAAAGGTCTTTTGTTGAGCAGCCCAACCTGAGAGTATGTTTGGCTGACACAACCTGTCAGGGATGGTCAGGAGTCAGGAGTGCTTTGGGCCTTGCCTTTCAGATTATCCCAAGTTTGAGTGCTTCTCACTCCCACCCTTCCCAGGACCTTGAGGACTGACAGTGTTAGGATGAACTGACCCTATCCAATAGCTCATAACTAGTGTTGGTTCCCAGTTAGCCTAGGTAACCCCATCACATATCATGTTGATGATTTTGAACTTGTACTTCTGCTGTAATGGCCTGCTGAGGAAGGTATGCTGTAAAGACATTTGGGTTTCACTATTTAAATATTTATAACTAAGTAGTCAGCCAGATGCCTTCTCGGCAGTGTTTTGAGAGTCAGAGTGCTGGGTAAATGGAAGTTGTTTGACTTATTTATAGAACAATGGATTTTGGCACAAGTTTTAACTTAAGGATCTAGGGGCTGCATTGAAAAGTCAATCCATTAGGCACCCTTTTGCAGGCATCAAAAAGTAGGTATTTTGGAACATTTTGCCAAATAACTTTTGTGCTTTCCAAAGATCAGTTCTGACAATCCAGTTGTGATTTGGTTTGCCACATGTTATTCAGAGGTGTAAGCATGTCACATGGATGGTGCAGATTTCGTGGGGGTTCTACTTATTCAGTGTTGCATCCTTTGGGCACCTTGTACTGGGCACAGTGGGCACTTGACCAGTTGGGCCAGCCTCTTCAGAGGGATTGGTTCTATCTCCTGTGTATGTTCTAAGAGGAACTGGTCTGTCCATCAGGGTATACTTCCACTCACTTGCTTGGGGTTCGGCACCCCTGGTCTTTCCATTGGCATTGGCTTTTTGCCCATGTTGCTCTCTGTTCAAGCCACCCCACTGAGGAACTGAAACATAAAATCCTTGTCCATGGAAGGTGCAGAGTCTGAAGACCATGGGATGGGTTGACTAATCTATGCCATAATTTTCTGCCATTTGTCTGCAGCCAGTCAGATGTGAGCAATTGGGTCTTAACTTAAAGTCTGTGTCATGAATTCTAGTGTGAGTGTAATTGAAATCATTCCTGTTGCCACTTTGGTTGTTTCTCAGAAAGCACTTGACTTCTCTGGTGGGGCTCATCTTCCTCTGAGCCTGACACTTGGAGTTTTGGATTTCCACCCAGGACTTTCTGTACTTCCAGGTATTTGAGACTGGGAGGAAAAGGAGGCAGTCCTTAAGTTCATGGCAGTGCCCCTAGTCCTGTCCCCTCTGGCAGCCTGCTGTGCAGTCACGAGGAGGAAGGGCTATAGTCGCATGCTCCACCATATTGTACGCATCTTTCCCCAAATTTTCCCTTCAAAGAGGGGCAACATGTAGAGCTGTTTCTGGAATATCCAAGCTAAAGAAAGCATGTGTATTGGACTTGGGCTACCATGGGGCCCAGAACATCTAGTCTCCTTCCTCGGTCCAGGCCAGCCACATGCAGAAGGCTCTTTTGGGGGCAGACAGGAAAAGCAACACAGCCCACACACCTGTAGAGAGCACACCTGGGCAGGATGTTGTATGCACGCAGGTTGAAGGTAGCCTCAGCCCAATATCAGCCCTCTCTGGAGGTGATACGTTTTCTGATGCAGTGGAAACCAGAAATCCTTTCATTTTGGATGGCAGGGTGCCTCTCAGAACCTTGATAAAATCTGAAAATGGAGCCCATACTCTTCTTGTGGACCATATGTTCCCAGTTCAGTGTGATGGTATCAGGAAAAAGAGCCTGTGGCGTGGGCCAGGCTAAAGGCGTCATGGTAAATGGAACACCACCTGTGTTAGCCATTGTGGACAGAGTGCATGCAAGGTGCCAGCCACATGGTCTGGGTTTGGCCTCTTATCATTTCTGTTTTCTAGAAACAAATGGTAGAGTTGAGGACCTGGCAGAAAGAATGGAGTTTCTTCTTGACTGCTGTTGACTTGTGTTTAACCGTCACTCCTTCAGTGTCTCGAGTCTCATCTCTTCATCGCTTACCTGGATAGACTGTGCATCAGACTATATGGTGTTCCATATTTTGGGAACTAAACTTTAGTAATCTGTTCATCTCTGGTTTTCCCCTCACTACCTTGATGTCTCTGGTACCATGTCCCCACTGATGACTGACCATGAGAACAGAGCAGTCACTGCCTTTCACTGGGACTCCATTTGTGTATTACATGAGCGTTTCAGTGAGGAGTCATGATAATGTTTCATACCACCTTGACATAGTTTCCTTGAGAGGTGACTTTACCCTGTTGTTCCAAGGCGGCTCCCTGTTTTCTGTTGACTACTCTAGATGGGAATTACCTATAGTAGGGCTGGTAATTCAGAGTTCCCTTCCTGTTCCAGGACAGGGTCATGCTCTGGGCTAGTTTCATATAATTCACTACTTGTTATTATCGCTCAACTCAAAGGACATAATTTTGTGTTCTTGAAATTAGCATTATCCTGTGTCTAAATACAGACCAGCATTTATGCCTAGTGAGAGAGCCCTGTCTTAACAGAAGACCAGAAGAGTTGAGCTGCACAAAAAAATTGAGGTGGTTTGAGTGATAAATGTTCTTAAATAGACAACCTGAATAAATATCGGCTTGTCACCTGGTTTTGTCTTGTTTTGAACCATAGTTCTTAAATACTGTGTTCCTTCTTACAGTATTTCTTAGGCTTACTTGTGATAAAGGACCAGGTTTGATAATTTCCAGTCTGCTGCTGACCACACTTTTATAAAATAAGGTAGACATGATGCAGCAATGCCAAATGACTATCAGAGCTTGTCAGTGCTTCCATATCCCACATTTGTCCCCTCAAGGACTAGTGACAGTGTGGGGTAGCATTGCTAGTGGGGCATGGGGATGCTGCCAGCCAGGGTGGGGCAGGGCTTCAGGGGCTGCAGGCATTGGGACCTGCAGGGTGCACAGAAGCTGTCTGCCTGGTCTTTCTTCTTGGTTGGTAATGAAGTCCATGGAGGAAACCCTGGAGAGTGTAAGGGTGCACTGCCCTCAAACATTTGTCTTTTTGTGTTTTTTGCTCCCCCCCCCCCCCAACCAGGGATTGAACTCAGGAGTGCTTAACCACTGAGCTTCGTCCCTGGCCCTTGTTATTTTGAGATAGGGTCTTGCTAACTTGCTTGGGGCCTCCCAAGCCAGATTCCTCTCCAGCTGGTCAACAGACTCAGGGAAGTCTTCCTATATGGTCTTGCAGGAGGACTAGCTCTCTTGGCCAGTACAGCACATGCCCTTGGCTGCATTACAGGGTGTAATTCAGATTGTGTTTCAGAGTTGCCAGTGGGCATTTGTTCCCACACCTGTCAGTATTGTAGGGGTGACTATTAGACATGAGCTTTATCAGCTGCAGAGTAGTGAAGCTAGAGTTATCCTCCATGTTCCTGAAGATCCTGGTCCTAGGCTTGTTGGCCCTGGACTGTCCTGTCAGTGTGGACCTGCTCCCTGGCAAGGGTCCTGGTGTTGTCCCCCAGAGCTGTGCTGCTTTAGGATGTAGGGAGTTGCTGATATAACTGGTGAGATGAGTCACCATTCCTCCTGGATGGTGAGTTCGGCTCAGAGTCTAGGTCCTTACAGGAACTCAGAGGTCATTTTTCATCCACATGGTACATTTTAGATGAAGTCATTTCTTTTGCAATTAGAGAGATTGTCCCAGCTGTGGGCAGAAAAAATGAGCTGTGTTACCATCTTTTGATTGCTCCGGAGTGTCTATTGAATGGTATGTGAAGTTGTTAAATCTGAAGTGGCCACTGGCAGGGATCAGATGCAGTGATCAGATTTGTAGCATTGTCTAGGGGCTTTGGCAGGTTTGCTGGGAGTGGTGCACCTTGTGCAAACCTCTGAGCCACCAGAGCAGTTGGTTCTTGAGTGTTCACTGGACAGTGTGGATGGGAGCGGTCATGTTTTCTGGGTACTTGTTGGCCTTGCTCTGCTATTCATCTGAAACTCGATGCTATGTGACTATAAACCCCTTCATTTCCTCAGCTCCCTGTGAAACACTGCCGATTTTCCCCACCTCATCTCAACTGACAGGAGAAACTGAGTTGCTGAGGGCTGGCCAAACTGCTCTGACTCCACTGCAGTCTGTCCAGCACAGCCTCCATGGGGAGGTCTCCCAGAAGTCTCAGCCTGTGGGAGCCCCATTTATTTCTTTGCATATAACCACATCCCTGGGCAGGATGGAAGTGTTTTGTACTTTTTTTTTTTTTTTTTTTTTTTGCACGCGGTGCTGGGGATTGAACCCCAGGGCCTTGTGTTTGCAAGGCAAGCACCCAACAACTGAGCTATATCCCCAACCCCTGTTTTGTACTTTTGTCATTGGGTGGTGAGTGGTATTGGGGGTGGAACCCAGGGGAGCTCTACCACTGTACTACATTCCCAGCCCTTTTTAGTTTGAGTCAGGGTCTTGCTAAGTTGCCTAGGCTGACCTCAGGCTTATGTCCCTCCTGCCTCAACTTCCTGAATAGCTAGTACTTCCTACTTAGAAGGACCCTATGAGGAGAGAGGAGAGCCAGGTACACTGTTGGGGAGACCTTTTTTCTGTTCTCAGAGCCCTTGGCTGCATTGTGTGGTGAACAGAGAGGGTCCCAGGTAAGGCTTCAGGTCAGCCATGGACTCAGGAGGACTCTGTGAGCCTGGAGGAAAGGTGGTTGTGAGCTTTTCAGGCCCTTATTGGAGAAAAGCAGAGATGTGACCTCTCTACATAAAAATTCCAAACTGGGCTGGGGTTGTGGCTCAGTGGTGGAGTGCTTGCCTAGCATGTGTGAGGCACCAGGTTTGATTCTAGTTATCTATCAACAACTAAAAAAAAAAATTTTTTTTTTTTGGTGGTGCTGGGGATTGAACCAGGACCTTGTGGATGCACTCTCCCAACTAAGCTTAATCCCCAGCCCCTAAAAAAGTATTTAAAAAAAAATAAAATAAAAACTCCAGACTCATAGAGTAGTTCATCACAGTGTTAGTCACAAACTAACAAAACGTGTGTGCCCAGTATGTATTGCATAGGTGGTGCCAGTGGAGCCCTGGGAAAAGTCCTTTCTTCAGTCTAGTATCCCCAGGAAGGGAGTGGGACATCCCTTATGACCTTTGGCTGGAAATGGCTTCTGCAGCCATGTGGGCACTGGGCCTGCTTGAAAACTGCCTCACTGCTGAGGGATGTGTTGGGTAGGTGCCCATCTGGACTGAAGCTGTGGAGGTTTGGCATTTAATCCCCTCCCTCCTCCTGGAGGGAGACTCCAGCCCACTCCCAAAGGCCTGTCGAGGCAGCGTGGAGAAACAGCTTACCACTCTGCATGGTATGCTGGGCAGGCGAGTGCAGGCGCCAGTGGACAGGGCTGTAGGAAAGTGCAGATCAGAAGGGAAGGCTCTTTGGCTGATTCTGGAGTGGGTACACATGTAAGCGGGTGGTAGAATACTAAATGAGCTTTCCTATACATGTCAGATAATTGTCAGTCAGTCATCACCTATTGATACCATCTTAGAAAACGGAGAGCATCCATCATTTGGTTTATTTCAGAAAATTAAAATACTCCCAGCATTTCTGCAGTGAACTGTGATGTTGGGTCATGTCGTGGACATCAGATGATTAACGTGTGGTTTTCTCTCTTGGCCAAGGTACGGATATTGCTGCAGGAGAAGAGGTTGCCATCAAGCTCGAATGTGTCAAAACCAAACACCCTCAGCTCCACATTGAGAGCAAAATCTACAAAATGATGCAAGGAGGAGGTATGTCCTTTACCTGCTAAAGGGGAAGCCAAAGCTTTATCCAATAAGGGAGAGGATGTGTCTCAAGCCAGTCTCTGGTTTATTTTGGGAAAGTAGCAGGAGATGTCCATCCACATCCTTGACCAAGTCATTTAGGGCTTCTTTCTTTAAAAAAAAAAAAAAAAAAAACTGGCTCAGCTGCAGAAGACCTCACTCAACAAAATGGAATAGTCATAGACTTTCTGCTTACATACCACCTTCCTTAGCTTCCCGCTAGGTCTTTGAAATGTAGCATTTGTGTGAATTTTAAATGGATGGGGGGGGGTCACCAGTGATACTGCATATGGTGCTGGGGCCTCTGGTGGGCCACAAACTGTGCTTACAGTTTTTGGGAGTCCCTTCAGACCGTCCAACTCCAGTTTTGTCTTGAGTAAAATAAAGGTTTTCAGCTCAGCTACTTCTGTGACACTTTCCAGGTCAGTGCCTTTGCAGTTCTGAGAGACCTTGCCCCAGGGCCTCGGGGTACCTGAATCCAGTTGGAGTACCAGGTCTGGAACCAGAGAGTACCCATCTTAATCTCAAAGTCTTGCTTTTAGAATTCTCTGTACTTCAAAATAGTTGTAGTGGAGCAGCAGAGGATTTTCATCTGGGAACTAAAAGCCATGAAACACAGCAGCACGTGAGGGCTGGCTCACCAGCGTGCCCACCTGTGGTCCGTCTCGGCCTGTGTGTGGAGCCCACGTGGGCGCAGGTTCATATCTGAGGGGTGGCTGTGCTTCGGCTAGAGTGCTGTGGTACTGTTGTAGTTGGAGGGTAGAGGGGAGCCCCCCACATTCGTCCACATTGCCTTCATTGACCAAAAGGGTCAGCGGGAGAAATGGGGTGTTGAGGGCATCTTTGAGGCCCACTCCACAAAAGCGGTTTAATCTGTGAACCAGCATTTCTGTACCAAAGCGTCTTTGACAGCAGAGACGTCCCAAAGCAGCGTATCTGTTTCTGTGGTCTGTCTCGGCTTTATGTGACAAGAGGAGGCCACAGGGATGACAACTGGTGTCATCCCTCCCCCAGTGTTGTCCCAAAGAGAGGTCAGCAGAGACCCAGTCTTCTGTAGAGGGCCTCTGTAGAGGATCAGCCTCTCAGGGGCAGAGAGATTATGCGCAGCTTTTAGGTTGTGACAAGTCAGGTAGAACAAGGTGACACTGGGTTTGGTCTTTGGTGGGGGCTACATAAAACCCACAAGCCTAAAAAAAGCATTAAGGAACGATTCTCCATGAGAACATGCAAACTGGGGAGCCTGTGAGGGGAGAGGAAAGAATGGTCCCTTGTGAGCCCAGGTTGAGTCCTGGTGCAGATGTCTGGTGATGGCTGGAGCGGAGCCTGTTCAACTCAGAGCAATCTGACTGCTGAGGCTGTCCTTGCTCTTCCCTCCACCATCAGCAGACCATGCTAGCTGCCCACCAGCAGTGGGGGGCAGCATCACCTCCTGCTGTGAGCCTCTAACATAAGAGTGGGAGGAGTCACTCCCTCCTTTTTTGCCCACGTCACTTCCAGGATTCTGGAGTCCAGGCTTGATTCCTAAAGTGGGCTTTCTTCCATCTGTGTCTCTGATTGCCATTCCCCAGACATGGTCAGGTTTTACTCTTGGATAAAACAAGGGTTTTGAACCCATACCTTGAAGGTTTGCTTTAGGAAATGCGTGATGTTGCAGCTGGGCATAGTGGTGCGCTCTGTAATCCCAGTTACCTCAGAGGCTGAAGCAGGAGGATCACAAGTTGGAGGTCATCACAGCCTACTTAGTACGATACTGTCTTAAAAAAGGCTGAGGGTGCAGTTCCGTGGTAGAGCACTTGCTTGGCTTGCATGAACCCCAGGTTCTAGCACTGCAAAAGAGGAAGCAGAGTACATCATCTGGCAGTTCCTGTTGGGCAGATTCTAGCCAGGACCACACCGGGGTCAGCAGTACAGGATGAAGGTGCCTCTTCTGCCTGGAAACCTCTGTGCTTCACTGTGCTCCAGCCTCTTGTGGCGCATGCTCTGTGTAGGTGGGTGCGGATTGTTCTTCAGAAAGAGACAGCAAGCACCTCTGATGGTGCTTGTTCTGATCTTACTTGATGTGGGTCGTCTCAGGATCTTCTGGGAGACAAAGCTCAGGGCTAAGTGGCTGTGATCCATACTCTGACTTCCAGCACAGGATTCATCTGGGAAACTTGTAAAGGCTGGTGGTGCCATGTGCCTGGCCTGAGAGCTGCTGCCCTGGGGTGGTCACAGCTGCTTCAGGGGACATCCTGTCCCTGCTGTCATGATGTTCCTGTGAGGTGGGTACTGTGTATTCAACCTCATATTGCAGGTGGGGTACAGGAGGCTCCCTGGTGTTCCAGGGACGCAGGCAGGAACTTGAGTTCGCAAATTGAAGGCCAGCCCCACCTATTCAGTGAGATTCTGTTTTTAAAAAGACTGAGGATGCAGCTCAGTGGTAGAGTGCTTGCCTGGCATGCATAAACCCCAGGATCCTGCAGCTTTGAGCCTCATGATGTACCCAGGGACTTCATCTGTCCACAGTCTGGTTGGGACAGTAGGTTGAAAATGTGGTTGTGTGTGCCTGTAATCTCAGTGATGTGGGAGGCTGAGACAGGAGGATCACAAGTTCAAGGCCAACCTCAGCAACTAAGCAAGGCAACTTAGTGAAACTCTGTCTCATTTTTAAAAGGGCTAGGGGTGTGATTCAGTGGTTAAAGCACCCTGGATTAAATCTACAGTGCCAAAAAGAAAAAAGGGAAATAAAACCTGAAAAGAGCAGAAATAAATTAAAATTAGCTGTGTTGGTGAAAGACTGGGATAGACAGCTGGTATTTACCAACACTAAGTGACTGCCAGATAAGTCCTAGAGACCATAGTACCTACTCTTTTCCAATCCTCATGTGCCCCAGAAGTGGGTTTAGAATACGACTTTGGTAACCTTCAGCCCAGAACATTTTGCTGGGTTCACTGCCACTTATGGTCAAGGTGAAAGTGGCTGCTGGTGGAGTTGGGGCAGGGAGAGAGGTCTGTGAATCTGGGCAGGGGTGCACACACCGTGTTCCTTCTGCCACAAGGTGTCAGGAACTCAGCATGTGTAACATGACAGGTGTGGCAGATGTTAGAGTGGACACCTGTGCCCCTCACCCCAACAGGGACCGGGCACCTGCTGGGCACCAGTCTGTCTCCACAGGCCCTTGCCCATTTATGTTTCTAGGGTTTGGGGTGTTATTCCAATGTAGGCATTGAGCCCAGAGCCTAGTGTGTGTTGGGTAAGTGCTCTGCCACTGAGTTGTACCCCAAGCCCTGTTCTTCTGTTTTTGTTTCTGTCATCCCACAAGAAATTAATGTTTTTCAAAATCTAAATAACAATATTGTCTGGAAACATTTGACAGGTGTTTTGTGTGTTTAGTCAGGGTCTTGTGGTTTTGTCCAATCTGCCCTTGAACTTGGGATCCTTCAGCTTCACCCTCCTGAGTATCTGGGATTACAGGCATGTGCCCCTGTGTCCAGCTGCCATTTTTATTTTTAGTCATTTTAAGGCTGAATTGCTGAAAATTTCACGAAGAATTTTATTTGTATTAATGCTGAGTCCCCACATTTGTAGTGCACCTTCTCACAAATCATAATGGAAGGTGTGTGTGCCAGTATCTGACCCCGTCCGCTATTTTCACCCCAGACATTTGTTTAGTTCTTAGACCCCATGAAGGGAAGCATCCTTGTTCACAACTACAAGTGGCAGTGGCATTAGCCTGTCTCCAGCTCACGGTGCTTGGGTCTAACCTGCTGGCCTCAGTTGTTCCCACAGATACACCAAAATCAGCACTTTTCAGGCACGGTTTTAGGTTCTGGATTTTGCTGGTATGAAAGGCCTCGTTTCACAGAGTCCCATCTATTAGCCTGACCAGAAAGTTCTTTGCCTTGCATCAGCAGGAATGTCCTCCTGAATGGTTTTTGTGGCCGTTCGTGCCCTGGACTTCACCACCAGCTTGCTGACAGCTGAGAATGAAGCATGCCACAAGCTTCATCTTTTCTGACCAGGGGTCCCTGAAGCAGGAGTCCCTTGTTGGTAACGGTGTTTTATTCTGTCTCTAATCCACAGGGGTTAGTACTGTTCCCACTGTTAGTGCTGCCTTCCTTCTGGAAGGAAGTCTGGTGCACCAGGAGTTCGTGAGCCCACACCGTTTGTGTACCCAGACAGACACGCAGCTGTGGGTGTTGTGTAGTACAGTTATATTATGTAAATTCTTTTGACCTAATACATTCCTGCAAACTGCTATCATTTGTAGACAGTAACATTTTCTACTTGGTGAACCCAGAAGAGATGTTTAGCTTAAGAGCAAAAAAGGTCATTTTGTTTCGACACACCAACAGTGATCAATTACAAAATGTTGTTTTAAAAATGCCAACAGTTGGGGCTGGGGATATAGCTCAGTTGGTAGAGTGCCTGCCTCGCAAGCACAAGGCCCTGGGTTCAATCCCCAGCACCGCAAAACTAAATAAATAAATAAATGAAATGAAAATGCCCACAGCAAAAAAAGAAACCCATAAGATATCTCGGAAGGAACACTTGAGGTGTTAGTTTTTTGAATTGCTCTTAATTCAGTGCAATTTCAGTTAAAATCCAGCAGCTTTTCTTTCCTGGCAAGATGAGTCTAGAATTGAGGGATAAGAGGGAAGGGGCAAGATGGAATACAGTATTTGGAGTACTGCGGCTTGCTGGAGCGCTCTTGATCAGAGCTGTCTTGCTGTGGACATAAATGGGGCCTAGGAGCTGTGACACACCTGGCCCTTGCATGGTCCTCACTGAGAGGAACCCAGAGTGCCTGGAGAAGTGGCCAAGTTCTGGACTGGGCCCAGAAGAGCTACAGTGAACCTGGAACACAAGGCCAGAAGGAACAAGATGCCCACACAGCAGGCTGGCTCCATCCAGGGGTCTGTGAACAGGGTCGAAAGCTACCTGGTTCAGGCTTCACAGCAAGCAGTGGTATTTCAAGGTCACTCGAAGTTCTCAGAATCTTGAAATTTGTAAGTAAACTGGATTGACAGGATTCCTGTGGGCCACCTGGTGTGCTAAGGAGGCCATCAAAAAGTGCTGTGCCGGCAGACAGCTGATGGGTGTGTTGTATGTGTCTCTGGTGTTTGAATACCTGGTCTGATTTACACACATAATTTGGGATTTTACATTGTTTTATCTTTCAATTTTTATCATATGGACAATTCGATTCAAATAAAAGGAACGAGTGATAACAAAGATGGGCTCTTGGTGGCTGCTGTGCTCCCTGTGTGAAGGTCCAGACCTGCGCCTGGTGCTCTTCCCTCCGTCACACTGGTGGTGCAGGGCTGCTGGGGTGGCGGTGGTCCTGTGCTCTGGCTTCACAGATCTGGTCTGTCCTCTTCCCTCTCAGGCTCCGCTTCCACCTGCAGCTTGGGTTGCCCACAGCCCACTGAGACTCTGCATGGCTTTCTCTGAGTTTCAGTCCTTTCTGTTGTGCCCAAGTAGGGGAGTCTGTGGTGTCCCATTCCTTACTCCACTTAGGGTGTTCCTGGCTTCAGGTGCTATAGTTCTCGCCTGTAGACATTGGATTTGGGCCTTTATATCTTCGGGCCTTAACTTCCTTGACAGTGTCACCTCATTTTAGCTTGGATCTTGTGCCGTTCTTTGCTGACTCCAGCAGCCGGGGTCAGTTTCCAAGCTTGACCTCACTGGTGGTTTTCTGCTCCTTGCATGCCTGGCGGCCTTTGGAGTCCACACTCCGGGCTGTGCATTTTCGGTTCTCAGCTTCTTTCTCCTCTATGTTCTAGAATGACATTCAGTTATATGGGTCTTTCTGATTCTTACTTCTGTGGTCACACTCAGGAACTGGGGTGCAGGGGCAAGGGTATACGTCCTCTGCCTGAGGCTGGCTGTCTTAGAAACTTGTTGGGTTGTGTGTGGTATTTGGGTTTTCCTTGGATATTGCTAGTGTGGAGATGATTGGGTTTCTGTTACTCCATCTCTGCTGGAAGTACAATTTCTTCCACACTTCTACAAGAAAATAATAGATTTCTTCCTGACTCTAAGGTGAGAAGTAGAAAGGATTTCTCAATATAAAGTACTGGACGGATTACTAAAGGAAAAAGCTAATGACTTTTTTTCCTTTGGCACTGGGGATTGAACACAAGTACTACTGAGCCACATTCCCAGCCATTTTACTATGAGATGGGATCTTGCTAAGTTCCTGAGTCTGGCCTCAAACTTGGCAGTTCTTTTGCTTCAGCCTCCCAGGTTGCTAGGATTACGGGTGTGTGTCACCACGCCCATCTTACAATGATTTTTGAGTGGGAGGATTTCCCTGTTGGCATCATAGCTTTACCATAAGGCTGAGTCTTGTTCCGGAGGGGCCAAGCAGCCTGTGGCCTGTTCACAGAGCAGTGGTTGGTACACGTGTGTGATGAGGGTCTTGTGTGGGTGCTGCTGGAGGGCGAGCAGAGAACCAGGCGTGTGCCCTGGGAGGACCCGTGAGCAGCGTGACTATTGGGGTGGCACTTGGGTCCTCACCTGGAGGCTGCGGTGCTGGAGCGCATGCGCTCAGCGTGGCTGTGCACACACTGATGCTGTCCTTCAGGAGTGTCGTGGAGTACTAATCGATGTCTTCAGAGCTGTCCTCCCTCGTGCGGCGTGCTGAGTCAGTTGTTTCTGTTAGATTTATCCTGTCTTTATTCTCACTTCCACTGAGTTGCTGTTAAAAACCTGGGTTAGGGCTGGGGATATAGCTTAGTTGGTAGAGTTCCTGCCTCGCAAGCACGAGGCCCTGGGTTCAATCCCCAGCACCGCAAAGAAAAAAAAAAAAATCTGGGTTATTTATGACTCCCCAGGAGTTTCCATTGCTTTTGCTTTTCTCATCCACATCAGAGTAAATGAATGAATATTTCATTCCTGCCCAGCCCACAGCAACTCCCTTTCTCTTTGTTTCTTTGTCTTGCATTGCAGATCTCTCTGGGTGGCCATGATCTCCAGCGGGTCCTGCTGGTCCTGTCTACACAGCTGCTGTCTCTCCCCCACTGCCTTCTCTTGCCTGTGCTTCACACTCCCTGCCCTTGGAGGCCAGCATTGTGAAGTCAGCTATCTCATTTCCCACCATTGCCTGTTCTAACCCTCAACAGAGTCTTGTTCTGTGTTGTTTTTAACATTTGTGGCTTAATCTCAGCTTCTGGTCCTTGAGGGCAGGTTTCACTGCCCTGCACTCCTGGTACCTGTCAGTTGAGTAGAGGTGAGTTAATGCTGTGGTCTGGGATCAAGTGCTGTGTTTGGCTTCTCTTCCAGTGGGCATCCCTACTATCAGATGGTGTGGGGCCGAGGGGGACTACAACGTCATGGTGATGGAGCTGCTGGGACCCAGCCTGGAAGACCTCTTTAACTTCTGCTCCAGGAAGTTCAGTCTCAAAACTGTTCTGCTGCTTGCTGACCAAATGGTAAGCATTCCTTTTTTCTGATGTGCCCAAACACTGGAAGCTTGGTAAACATTTGTTGGCCTGATGGAGTAAGTTCTTCTGCTGCTCTTTCTCCATTATTAGTCCTGCCAGACAGGAATTTGTTCAGCCTTCCTTGGCATCAGATACTGCCACAGGTGCTTGGTTTGGAGAGAGGAGCCCCTACCCCCAGCATTGCTGAGTACATAGTTATTGTATTGATGGGCTTCCCCGTTTCTCTCAGGATCACACAGTTGATTCCCAGCAACTCCGGTGTGGTCTCTGAGGGCATTCTTGTGGGTGGCCTATGCAGAGTCCAGCTGGCGCACACCATTGTCTAGTAGAGTCTGCTGTCTGTCCACCCCTGTGGAGCTAGGGAGAGGAGACACCCAGGCCTGGGGCAGGGGAGCGGAAGCTGCCTGGGGATGCAACGGGTCAGTTCCAAGTCCACCTTCCTGACTGTTAGTTCACTCTGCTCTGGCTGAGGAATAGAGAGCATGTCCCATTTCTAAGACTGATGCTCTGGGATGTCATCTCTCGCCATTGCTTCTCTACTTGTAGATTAGTCGTATTGAATATATACATTCAAAGAATTTCATCCATCGAGATGTGAAGCCGGATAACTTCCTCATGGGCCTGGGGAAAAAGGGCAACCTGGTCTACATCATCGACTTTGGGCTGGCCAAGAAGTATCGGGACGCGAGGACCCACCAGCACATTCCCTACCGAGAGAACAAGAACCTCACTGGGACGGCGCGGTACGCCTCCATCAACACACACCTCGGAATCGGTGAGCCTTGGTTGTGGTGCCGCTGACCTTTGGTCCTCTGAGCATGTCTGTCCCTCAGTTTTGGGAAAGGCCAGCTTCTCAGGTAGCCTACAGCACTCAGAACCCAGAGGTCTGGAGGCTCTTGTGCAGTCGTCCTAGCTTTCAGGATTGCTGAAGTGATTGATGATGCTCAGCTGGGGTGTTTGGGGATTTCCTTAATTGTATGCAAGGGACACTTTTGGTAAAGAAGCCATTCAAGTACATTTTTTCTGTTATTTTAAATCTTTTGTGTGTGTGTGCGCGCGCTTTTTTTTTTTTTTTTTTTTTTTTTGATTGTTTAATCTTTTTTGTAGTACTGGGAATTGGACCCAAGGGTGTTCTACCAGTGAGCTACACCCCCCAGCCTTTTTCATTTTTTATTTCAAAATGAGGTCTCACTAAGACCTTGCTAAGGTTGGCCTCCAACTTGGAATTATTCTGCCTCAGCCTCCCAGGTTGCTGGGATTATAGATGTGCACCACCACACTTGGCTATTTTTCTATTTTTTAAAATTCCTTTCCATTGTCGTGTTTGCTTAATCTTCCGTTTTTGTTTGTGCACACATGTACTGCCCTTCACACTTTCCTGTTTTCTTTCCAGAACAATCTCGAAGGGACGACCTGGAGTCTCTGGGGTACGTGCTGATGTACTTCAACCTGGGCTCTCTCCCCTGGCAGGGGCTGAAGGCCGCCACCAAGAGGCAGAAGTATGAGAGGATCAGTGAGAAGAAGATGTCCACTCCCATTGAAGTGCTGTGCAAAGGCTACCCCTGTAAGTCCCTCGCCACCCTCCCTTCTGCAGCACCGGCCTGCCCCTGTGTTGGCTGGTACCTGTGCCCAGGGCCACCTGCCTGCATCTTCTGTGAGAGGACTCACTCACCTTCTCTCAGGGCACGGGAAAGGGATGCTTTATGTGGCAGTGACAGCCATCCCTCTCTTGCTATTGCATTTCTGAGAGCCTTTTTGTGGGGCTCAGGAGGACAGGTCCCAGCCTCAGGAAGCTGCCTGTACACCTGCCTGTGCAGGAAGGGTCATACTGCCCTTTAAACTGACCACAGTCAGCTGCCCTGCTTCAGCCTCCCAAGACATAACCCAGGGAGCGCCATCTGAGTTAAATAACCTAGATAAAAATGAAGTTTTGCTTTGTGATGGTGAATTTTGTTCTCTTTTTTTTTGGTGTTTTTTGGGGTGGGCTCAAACCCAGGGTCTCTTGTTCCATTGAGAACAAGAACCTAGTGGGGACGGCCTGGTGCTTCTCTGCTGGCATGCTTCTAGTTCACCGACTCATGGTGGTGGCCCTTGCCCCAGCTCTGTCTCCAGCCCCCATTGAGTCCCACAGCTCTTCTTTAACATGACTGTATTCAGGTTTCGCCCTGCATGCCTCCAGGTGAAGGGCCAGGGTAGTGAACAGGGGCATTAAGGACCCATCAGGTTGTTAGCCTCCAGTCTCTCCTTGTTTTCCAGCTGAGTTTGCCACGTACCTGAACTTTTGCCGCTCCTTGCGCTTCGATGATAAGCCTGACTATTCCTACCTAAGGCAGCTCTTCAGAAATCTGTTCCATCGCCAGGGCTTCTCCTACGACTATGTGTTCGACTGGAACATGCTCAAGTTTGTAAGTGGCACTGCCCACTCAGTCCTGTCTCAGCCTGTCAGGGCTGCACCTCCCAGTCTTGTGTGCAGATCTATGCTGTGTGGGGTTCAGGTTTCAAGGTCGTTGGCTGAGTTGTGAAAGCTGACCACACCTGGTACAACTTTGGTCTCTGTGGGCCTCTGCCTGCAGGCTCAGGGTTCTGAGAGACAAGCTCAGGGCAAACAAAGGGTCTGTGGAGTCTGCTGGTGTGGGGGGTGGTATGCTGGGGAGTGAGCCCATGGTGCAGATCTTCCCAGAACAGAGCACTGAGTTGGAACCCAGGGCACTACCACTCAGTGGTAGGTAGCTACCACTGAGCCACATCCCCAGCCTTTTAGATTTTATTTTGAGAACAGGTCTCTCTAAGTTGCCAGGTTAGCCTTGAACTTGATCCTCCTCCCTCAGCCTCCCAAGTCTCTGGGTTTATAGGCATGCATGCGCCACCGCACCCACCTTACCATTACCAATTTCAGAGAGCTTGGGGATTAGTCACCTGTGGGGATGTGGCCTGGTACCTACAGGCATGCTGCTGGGAAGCCCGGCAGTCTCTCCAGGGTACCCGGGATCCTTGGGCAAGCAGGTAGGTGGACAGTCTGGAGTTCAACCTGGTTTGCCTCTCTAATAGGCTGTTTTACATTTGGTCTCCTCTGTCATCCCAGTTGGTTCATCAGAAGTGTGTGAGAATCCATGGGTGCAGCAGAGAGGCCCAGGAGCCTCGGGGCTACCCATCCTGGGTCAGCAGTGTGAGTTTAATTCGTTAGTGTTTAGACACCATTGACAATTCAAGTTTCTGGGGAATTTTTGTGTGTTTTATTAAAAATACGTTCTTTGAGCTGGGGACATAGCTCATTTGGTAAAGTGCTTGCCTTGCAAGCTCAAGGCCCTGGGTTCAATCCCCAGCATTGCAAAAAAAAAAAAAAAAACAAGAAGAAAAAGAAAAACATGTTTTTTGTAGGTGGAAAGAGAAATTAGAACCTTAGCAGGTGATAGAATCTGAAGGAGAAGCAGAGGTCCCTTCTCAGGGGTACAAACTTAGAAACCTTGTCAGACACTGTGCCATGTGCCTGGTCTCACTGAGGGGCGGGAGAACACTGAGCTAGAGTCACCTGACCAGGTGTGCTAGGAGGATAGTTTTCTGCAGAGTGGGCTGGCCCTGGAGAGGCCCAGCCTGCAGGACCTGGTGCCTTTGCCAGGTTCAGATGGCAGAGCTGTGCTGCTTCTGCAGGCTGCCCAGCATGGAGCATCAGCACCTTTTCAGTGCAGTTCCAGCACTGTCCTGTTCTCACAGCCGGGTGGGCAGAGTGGCTCTGAAAAGGGCCAAGTGATGCACCCCCAGCTTTGCTGTCTGTGGGGGGGGGTCACAGTCCGTTAGCTCCACCGCATAACTTGACAGCAGCCCTGGGCCACCTGGGAGCAAGAAGACGTGTCTCTGAACAGGAGAACAGGTGGCACTGGCTTTGGCTGTGGCTGGTGTGCAGTCTGCCGATGGCATTGGTGGTCAGCACAGAGCATTCAGGATAGCTCAGAAAGGCCCCAGGCCCTGGGTGGTCCAGCAGGGACCTTGGTGTGCATGGTGCCGGTGGGGCTGGCATCACGGTGGCATGACTTCCCCTTGGGTCTGGATCTAGACTCTGACCCACTGCTGCCACCCTGGTCCTGCCCTGGTCTTGGGTGGTCTCTCATCTTCTCTCCCGTCCCCCAGACACAAGCGTGTTCACAGGTGGGAGCTTAAGGACAGAAGCTGGACCCCAGGTCCTGTCGCCACAGCGGCAGGAGTGGGATTTCCCTTAGTGTACGGGGAATGGGAAGAGGGCTCTGGCCACTCAAGGGGATCATGCTGTGTCCTCCTCAGGGTGCCAGCCGGGCCGCCGATGACGCTGAGCGGGAACGCCGGGACCGAGAGGAGCGATTGAGACACTCCCGGAATCCAGCCACCCGCGGCCTCCCTTCCACAGCCTCTGGCCGCCTGCGGGGGACCCAGGAAGTGGCTCCCCCGACACCCCTGACCCCTACCTCACACACGGGTGAGCACACCTCCCCGGAAGCCTGTGGGGTGGACACTAGGTTTCTCTCTGCCCCGTGTTCGGTGCCTCTCTGGGTATCTCAGGTGGTCTTGGGTGCTCAGGCCAGACACTGGGGGTGCTCGTGTACCCCACTTGAGACAGTCCTCCCCGAAGGCAGAAAGTGCTTTCCAGATCACACTTCTCTTCCTGTGACGGAGATTCCCCCTTGTGCACTGAATGTTGGTCTCAGGGCACATGCCAGCCAGTGTTCCTGGGCTGCCTGGACGTCTAAGCTAGTGAACAGATGTGGGCGCTCCCCTGGAGAGTCCACCCAGAGCCCCCGCGGTGGTCTGGCCACTGCTGCAGTGGCAGGCCAGTGCGACAGCCAGGGTCCTCAGTAGTGGTGGCTCCTCCCTCTCTAGCCAACACCTCTCCTCGGCCTGTCTCTGGCATGGAACGCGAGCGGAAAGTGAGCATGCGGCTGCACCGCGGGGCCCCAGTCAACGTCTCCTCGTCGGATCTCACGGGCCGGCAAGATACCTCTCGCATGTCCACCTCACAGGTATGTGCTCAGAGCTGGCCAGGGCACGCCAGGCCCGGGTTAGGGACACGTGTCGGTGTGTGGGCACCAAGCCTGTTTGGCCTGGTCTTCCAGGCTCACCAAGAGTGGGATGAGGTTTGTGAAGGGTTTCTTCCCTTCTGGCTCCCCTGGACACTCGCCACCCACAACACATTTTGGGGAGTTTTTACCGGATGGGAAATTATGCTCTTAGGTCTTTTTACCTTTTGGTCAGAGCCTGAGCTGAGCTGAGCTGCTGATGGGGTTGTCTTCTCAGCCGCAGCTGTGCCCACGGCAGGGAGCTCTGCAGAGCCTGTCCCCTTCTGTTCTCTCTCCCATCAGGCAGGGCTCCGACTGTGCTGAGACCTTGGGGGGAGGGGAACGCTGCAGTACCCCACCCTCTGGGCTACAGCTTCGTGGGAAGGGTCCCTGTGAGGGGTTGCATGTCAGTCACCCCTGTAGCTGAGCACAGGGGCCTGTAGGAGCCTCCAAGGGCTCTCTGGTGGCCTTCGGGGGCGCGCCATGCCACCATGTACCTGTCCTTTGCTGGTCGGGCCTGTTCCTCTGAGAAGGAAGTCTGTGGAGCAGGCCTGTCCTCGTGGCCATTCCTTCCTCCACCTCCTCTTGCCCTGCCTTTGTTGACCTTGCGCTTTAACAAGTGTTTACTTAACGTGTCGGTTTCTTTGCTTCATAAGAGTTTAGGGTCGGCCACCTGTGGGTGGGGTAGGAGGTCAGGGTGAGCTCCAGGAGGGCTGTTGCTTTCTGGAGCACCCCAGAGAGTCTTCCCAGATGAGCAGGAGTTCATCTCAGGTGTGCCCTGGCACCAGCCCTGGCTTTGTCATGGGGCAGCATCACCTGCACAGCTTGCTGCCCGGCATGGGGAGCTGAGCGGGCTGCTGAGCAAGTGTGGTGTCCCTGGGCCACCAGAGCCCAGCCTGCACTGGGGCTGGCCTGGAAGGAGCAAGAAGACTGTGACTGGCGTGCTCTGAATGAGTGGCATACTGAGCGTCTCTGACTGCTAGTGGTTTCCACAGCAGTGGACTTGCATGTAGTGGATTTCTTGGAGACAGAGCTGTAGGTCGTCTGAGGAGCTGCTTGAACTGCGTCCTCCAGGGCTCTGTCCAGCCTTGTGAGACTCGTCCCTCAGTGGGCAGAGCCAAGCCCTGCTCCCTCATGGAGTGCCAGGGCTCAGCGGGCCTCTTCCTAGAGAGGTTGGCATCCACATGGGCCCCTGTGAGTGCGTCCTGGGCGAGGTCCACAGTGGGGCAGGCAAAGACTAAAGAAGCGGCTGGGTTTTTGTTTTGTTTTTTTGTTTGTTTTTTTTTTTTTTTTAAAGAAAATGAAGCACCTGGTGGTTAGAGACTTGGTACTGGGGGAAATGAATACCACAAGGCCCTCAGGAGCCAGGCAGTCAAGGCTACAGCCCAGCAGCCTCCTCTCACCACGTTGCCCCAGCCAGTACTAGGCAAGACTGTCTTGCGCTCCTGGTAACCAAGTAGCATGTTACCTTCTGCACCTTGGGCTTGGCATCCTCCACTGGCTCGGCATCCTCAGCTGGCTCGGCCTCCTATCCTGTGTGAAGAGGTGTGATATGGCCTCCTATCCTGTGTGAAGAGGTGTGATATGGTGTGACATGGGGCCCAGCCATCCAGGAGGCTCGTTCTCCTTCCAGAGGAAGCACTGGGCTTTTCCTCTGGCCATTGAGGAAAGGTGGTGGAGCCTACTTGTGTTGAACTGTCCCAGCATTTCATCCCTCTCTGGGACCAGCTTCCCCTTGGCCACCTTCAGGACAGATGTGTTGGGCACTAGCGGGCATGTGCCCTTCAGACCATCCCTTTCCCTCCTGGGCGCTGCCAACCCCAGCGTGCTCAGGAACTGCCCTTGTTTTGAATCCAAGAAGTCAAATAAGAGCTCCTCCCTTCGCTAGCTCTTTCTGGACCCTTAGCCAGGTGTCCACCCTGGCAGTTTGGAAGCAAAAAGACTGGAGGTTACTCCAGCTTGTACAGTTCCTTGGTCACTACTCAGAGCCCGCTGAAGGGTGGGGCTAAGTAGGAGGAGCAAGTGTGAGAAGCAGGCTCCTGGGAGCTGCTGCGTCCTGTGGAGTGCAGCAGGGTGTTGGGAAGGTGCTGTGGCGCTCCCTGGTCCTCACACCCAAGATGTCTGTCACCCCCACTTACATGTGGTCACTCCATAGCATCGTGCAGGTTGAGGGGCATCCTCGCTGCTTCAGGACCTTATCCCTTCCCAGGCTTGGCTTGTGGGTGATTCCACCCTCCTGGGCCCTTTCTCTTCTGAAGGGCAGCTGTGTTAGCCAGCCTCTGGGGAAACCATGAATCCCATGTGGCCTTGTGTGTGGGGTAAGGTGTTCTCATCAACCAGAAGAACATGGACCCACAGAGTGTCTGGCCAGTGACTCTAAGGAGAAGAAAGGACTTCCCTGTTCAGCATTGTCCACGAGGGTGCCAGTCACTCCTTTGGATGGCTCATTTAGTCCACAGCCTGTCCCCAAAGAAGGGTTGCAGCCCAGGGCCCTGTTAATGCCGGAGTTATCACCTGGGAGATGCTGAGGAACCCATTGTAGGGCCTGCCCAGCCCTGCCATTCCCACAGGCGATGGCCTCCCTCAGCACATGAGAAGTCTGGAGGGTCTGTCGCTTGTCCTCATTTCTGGAGAAAAACGTGGCCACTCTCATCTGAGGGCCAGTATTGAGAGGGCAGTGAGCCAGGAGCCACATGGGGAGACTGCCATTCACTCCCTGGTTCCTGAGGCAGCACTGTCAGCGTCTGTGGACCTGGCCAAGGCAAGGAGGCACGTCTGCGCACAGCCCCACGTGGGCAGTCGGGTCGGGGCCTCGCGTGCTGTTCCAGCCAGAGGGATGCTTACCAACAGCTGTCTTTTCCCCACCTCAGAATAGCATTCCTTTCGAACACCACGGCAAGTAGCTGCTCGTCTCCGCGGAAGGCAGCACTGGGTGAGTGTGCTCATGGTGGGGCGCAGCAGGTGGCCAGCGCCGGGCAGGGAGGGAGCCACCACTCCCCACCGCCTGGGGACTTGCAGCGGGCTGGGCTTGCATGCCAGGTGCTGGAGGCAGAGTGAGGCTTCTTCTGCTTTGTTCTCCCCCCGCGGGTCCTGGAGTAGCTGGTCAGCTGCCCAGTCTGGGGAAGAGCCATCCTCGGTCTTGGACAGAGCAGCCCCAGGGGACCATTGCTGTGGCCTTGCCTTCGGCCTCCCTGTGCCGCGTGCGTGCGGCGTGTCTGTTGTGCTCAGCTGAGCGGCGCCACGCTTGGTGTTGGGCTCTTGAGCTCTTGCTGCGTTCAGGCTCCTGGTGGTCTCCTCCGCCTTTCCTGGCTGTTCAGTTGTCCCTCTTCCTCTCTCATTTATCTGTCCTCATTTTGTGTTCTTTCCAAACTTGGTCCCTGCCCAGCCATCCTGTCCGGCAGCTATCGTCTGTATTAACCCACCCAGCCACAGCCACCTGCTCCCCCCGTCGGTGCATGGCTGGGTGTCCACGCTGCGCTCCTTCTTGTCAGCCGCGTGGCACTCGTGGTGCCTTCCAGCAGGGGCTTGAGCTTCCGAGGGTCCCGTGCGCTGGGAAACCTGCTGCAGTTTTAACACCGTGCACACTCTCGGAGATGCGTTGACGAAAACAGCTTTTCGTGTCTTCCCCAAAGTGGGGTGCCTGTTCTCAGAGCCACAGTTTGCTTCCCAGGAGGGGACACTGGAGCGGGCCTCTGTCCGACTTGGGTCCTTACCATCGCTGCGAGCGCAGCCCTCAGCCTCCTGGCTTGCAAGCCTCTTCTTCCTCTTGCTGTCACTTGTTCTGCTGGGCAAGTGTCCTGGCCGCAGAGCCCCCCCGTGCAGCCGGGGCACAGGCATCTAGACTGGGGCCAGGTAGCACTGCGTTCCCTCCCGGGATGCATTGTGCAGTGCTTGCGCCCAGTCACCTTGCTGGCCAGCTCCTCTGGCCTCATGCTGACCTTGTCCTGTGCTTTGGCTCCGACAGATTCCCGGTCGGGTGGCTTCCAGCGGTCTTCAGTCTGTCGTGCACCGATGAGACTCTCCTTTTTGCTGTGAAGGGCAGACAATGCATGGCTGATCTACTCTGTTACCAATGGCTTTACTAGTGACACGCCCCCCGGTCTAGACCCGAAATGTTAACGCCGGGAGCCCTCCAGGCCACTCACCCAGAGACGCTCATGGGGAATCAAACAAACTAAACGGACAGGCTCTGAGAGCCGCCATCGCCAGGGGCTGCTGGCATGGCCCCCACGTGAGCCCAGTTTCCACAGGGCTGGGCAGAAGAGCAGAGTGTGGGAGACTTGCATAGAGACCCAACTCCTTGCCGAGAGCCGCAGCTCCCTCCAGCGGTGGCGACCCTGTGCTCCCTGACGACCCCCACTGCAACTACCAGTCTTCTACTTGGTTAAGACAGTTTTGTATCATTTTGCTAAAAATTACTGGCTTAAATCTGTGTAAAGAAATCTGTCTTTTTATTGTTTCTTTCTTGTCTGTTTTGCGGTCTTAAAAAAGATGTTGATTTCAAAGACTCCTGAGACAGACGCTGCCTGGAGGTCTGTGTGAGGTGGAGCCAGGCAGAAGGGGGCACACGTGACGGACGGGTGTGTGTTGTGTTTGCTTGTCTCCTCGTGTTGTGCTGTCCGTGGAGAGCGGTCTCGGCGGCGCCGTGGGCAGGTGCGCCTGTGCTCCTTGGCCCCCACCTGTCCGATCGGCTCGCCCTCGTCCTGCAGCCCAGATGCCTGGTCAAATGCAGGTCAGGCTCAGGCTTCCGGGAATAGGGGTGCGGGGGCCAGAGCTCTGAGGCGCTCAGCCAGAAGCCCAGAGAGCTCCAAGATTCAAATTTGGGTGTGCGTTCCTGATTTTCTGGGGCAAGGACTGTGAATTGGACACCCCGAAGTCCTGCTGGGGGTCCTGTGTGGCTATTTTGGTGGTGGTGGTCCCTCTCTGCCCTTGACTCTGGGAAGTTTCTGAACAGACTAAACACTGCTGTCCACGTCGGCACTGTCACCGCCTCTACTTGAAGCCAGGGAAGCGGGCCATCCTCCCAGACTCCAGCTGTGCTGAAGGGAACCCACCCTGAAGCGCCGAGAGTCAGGTGCCTGTCCAGCTGCACTGAAAACTTCGTTTCCAGGAAGGTGGCCCCACCTGCTTCGTGACCTTGGGCTGGCCATATGAGGAGGCAGCCCCTGTGAGCCCACCCAGTTTCTTCCCGTCCCGTCCCGTCCCGTCCTGTCCTGTGCTGTGGGCACTGCTGCTCTGCTGCTGCTGCAGCCGGACTTCACGCTGCTCTTCCCTGCTGAGATTCTTGCCCGGTGTGTGCGCCAGCTGGGGGAAGCAGTGTCTGGGCGCATCTGGGAAGTGCGGTGTGCCGTACACGTGCATGGGTCCGTTTCCACTTCCTCTGCCAGCCTGCGGGGTGCGTGCTGCTGCCAGCCAGACTCCCTTGATGGGGCCTGACAGTGCCACTGTGGCTTTCCCTCCTTCCCCAGGGCTCCCTGGCACAGCGCTGGGGCAGGCCACTGGTATGTGGTGGCGTCCCCAAGCACAGTGGTGCTGTCCAGTGGGCCATCTGTCTTTCTGAGCCTGTGAGTGCTTCTTCCTGAATCCTGAGCTGGTTACTCTGTAAGCATTTTGGAGTGTGGGGCCTGACCGGGTGGGCTGTGTGTCTGGGAATGCAGAGGGAGTTTGGGGCGGGTCACAGTGAGTTTGAGGTTTTGTGGTGGCGAACCCGTTCATCAGAGTTTGGGCCTTCACCTGTCAGCAGTGTCCTGTATGGCAAGTACCTTTTGTTAATGTCCATGATCCCACCATGGTTTCAGAAGGGTGCTGGCAGGCAGCCTCCAACCCTGACCCTGCACCAGGCTTGGCCTGGGAGCAGACCCATCCTGACCCCTCGGGTGTGGCTGTGACGGTTCTGGCCCAGTATTTAAACCCCGTCATGACTGGCTGGCAACGTAGTTAGAGTGTGTATCATCCTGTGTCTTGTGACCAGTCTCTGAGCTGTGCATTTGTACTACCACTGTATTTGTGTACTTTAACAATTATGTAAATAATAAATTCATAATGACTTCTACCTTTGTTCCCGGCCCCTTTCAAGTGGTCTTTATTTCATTAGCTGTTTTCCTAGGGTTCAGGTTGGCTATGGGACACTGATGGAGGGTGTACTCTGCTTGTCCTCTCAGCCTGTGGTGTTGGGGACCTGTTTAGGGCATGCTCCAGAAGGACACCTCCCATGTCCCCTCTGGAGCACGTGGTGATTCCAAGAGCCCCTCTCCAGTTTGAGTGCCCTTTTGGAGATTGTTCGCTGAGCCCCATGCTCCAGGAGCTACGCTGACCAGAAGCACACCAGCACCTCAGGCTGGTGACCCCACAGTGGAGAGTGGGTTCACATGGTGCCCACCACTCGAGTTCCGCCCACAGGTGCAGCGAGAGGGCGTGCATCCCTCACCACGGCACACCTTTCCAGCTGGGGCATCAGGCTGCTGCAGCTGAACTACACCCAGGCCTCTCCTAACCTGGTCTGCCCTCCCCTTACAGGAGTTTGCAGCAGCCAGGCCCCACTGGGTCAGCAGCTGCATTCGCAGCAGTCAGGTGTGGACAGGACTTACTAGTCCACCCACTTGGAGGTTGCTGGAGTCAGGAACAGAGAGGCCCTGTGCAGGCATGCACATGTGTGCTGGAGGGGAGCTCCTGCAGTGCCTTCCTGCCCTCTGACCCCAGCTGGACACCCACAGCCAGGATCCTTGGCCCTAGCTGGATGCTGTCTTTTCCCAGCCCCTCTTGTTGCAGCTCGCCTGTTCTAGGCGAGACACCTTTGTCAGCTCTTCCAGGCTGGCCCCTTCCCCAAGCAGAACCAAGAGAGGGCGCGGGGTGGCAGGTCACCCCACTGCCTCTGGAACCGTTCACATTTGGGTGCTACTGAACCTGTAAGGGTGCCAGTGCTGGAGGTTAGAAACTGGTTTGGACCTGCATCCCTGAGGCCAGACGCAAGCACTAGGTCCCACCAGTGGACCCTGCAGGCGTGGGCAGCGGCCTCATGGGAGCTTGCCTCACAGACACTTCAGGTGTTCCCAATGTTCCCCAGCCACCACGGCCTTCTGTGGGTCCCACACGTGCCTGGACCTGGGTGTTCTCTGCAGAGGCCCAAGCATGTTGAGCACAAGAGGGCAGGGATCAGTTGCACCCCCAGGATGTGGGTGGGCAGCACTCCGGGGTGCCTGGGTTGTTGGACCCCCGTGCTAGTGTGGGGAATGATGGCTGTCTGCTCTCCACCAGCCTGTGTGGGCGCACTGGGCACGGGCCTGATGGACATGCTTCCTGGGTGCTGCTCAGGGTTGGCCTTCACAGGGTGGCGAGTGTAAGCTGTTTTCTTGCCCAGACCTGCCCTGTGGGGCAGCCCTGTTCATAGCCCATGTCCTGGTGGGTTCCGCTGGGGTACTTAGGACTTTCCTTGACTCTTCTGACCCTCAGCCACATACCTTGCCCACTGGTCAGCATCAGTATCACCTGTCCAACAACTACAGCCTGAGGCCATGAGGTGTCCTTTTTCCTGTGTCTGGACACCATGTAGCACCACCAGCTCATAGGTCTGGAGGGCTGCAGGACCATGATGCCTCGTCCAGGAAGGCGCCAGCCCACAGTGGGGCCCTCCCGGCAGAACTGCAGCCATTTTCCCACAGAGCGTCCCAAGGTCTCCACCATCTGAGAATCACTTGGGTCCCCAAAGCCTGGCTTTCAGGGATCATCACTTCCTGGCTGTTGTATGCCCTGGCCACGTGCTCTAGGTGCATGGGTGGGACAGGACAGGAGAAAAAGGCCTAATGGCCTGGAGCCCTACCGCTGTCACCTAGGCAGGAGGGCCTGCCGCAGGGGGTAGACTGAGGAGCCAGGAGAGGGTGATCACTGAGGGTGGTCAGCACCTGGATGTGCCAGGGGCGGCCAGGTCCAGGAGGGAAGGAAGCAGGTCACAGGGCCCTGAGTGGGGATGCCTGGGAGAGGGGAGAATCAGCCGCGTGCCCCTGAGGCCCTGCACTTCCCTATGCCCACTCCCCATGCCTGTGCCCTTGCTCCTGGAGATGGCCAATGGCCCTGAGGCCTGGGGTCCCCACTGCTTGTGGCGAGGTTGCTGGGGTTGGGTGTGGCCCTGGGCCAGTAGGGCTAGCCTGTCACCCCTGTGGCTGCCCACCAGCCAAGCTGCTGACTGAGGGAACAGGAAGACCAGAGAAGGGAAGGGCACCCCAGAGCCATGGGACTGTGGTCAGGGCTGCCAGCAGATGACTGAGCTGTAGAAACCACCCCTGGCTTCCTCAGAGAACTGGACAGACCAGGGCCCACCAGAGGTGCAGCCGGGGGGCAGAGGAGAGACGGCCTGAGACGTGAGCTCTCGCCTCCTTTTCGTTGCAGAGGAGCAGGGACATGGCGTCTCTTCGGCTGCATGCGGCCCGTCAGGGTGCCCGCTGCCGTCCCCAGCGCCCACGACGCACCACCTACTGAGGGGCTTCAGCTGCCTCTGACCGGGCTCCCAGCCACGCAGGCCGCCGCTGGCCACAAGGGCAGGTGGGTGTGAGGTGCCCAGGGCAAGCCCAAGCGCTAAGCGCAGGCTGGATGGAGGAGGATGGGGAACAGAGGTCAGTGGGCGCTGACCACACAGAGCAGATTTACCAGCCACCCAGGGGGCGAATGAATGGAAGGCAGGAAAGTCTGTTTTGAGGCCCCACACAGTGAACAGAGCTCACACTGCATCTCCACCCGGCCCTCGCACCACACCAGGCCCTGCAGGTCCAGGCACCCAGCTGGGCGCCCTCCCCTGTCTGCCCCTCTCCTCCACCCCGTGTGCCCTGTGAACACTGTTGCTGCTCAGGGAATGTTCCAGAACAGACAGCAGTGGGAAAACGGACAAGAACCAGAGCAGCTTGTAAGAATAACCAGGTCGTTTCCAAACCCAAGCCAGCTGAGGGCAGACCAGCACGGCACCACGCGCAGCTCCGGGGGCCATTCCCCCCGAGACCCCGCCACGCGCAGGTTTATTTTGCACCTTCACGGGTGGGTGCTTTGTACCCCAGACAGAGAGGGATGGGCACCACAGGAGACGAGGGCGGGCGGCGGGGTCAGACAGGCACCCGGGGCCTTGGGGAGGCGCCCGCTCGCCAGCCCGCCCCAGCCCGCCCCCCTATTAAAGTCGTGTTGTTTCAAAGCCTGGGCTTCTAGGTCCTTGACCACAGTGGGGGGCGTGGGCTGCTTGGGGTGAGCAGGCGGCTTGTAACCATGGGCTTGGCTTCACCGCAGATCCGCTGTGGAATGACACGTTCCCACCCCGCCACCTTCCCCGCAAAACACTGGTCAGGTGATGACCCGATGACCAGCAGCCAGCGCTGAGCCAGTGGCCCCGCCTAAGCTGGTCCTGTTTGTGAAATAAATACGAGCGTTGCCAGTCTCTGTAGCTCTTCCCTGCACCCTGCCAGCCCCGCCAGGCCACTCACACGCTGGTTTCTGGGGTGTGGACCACCTCCCCGTTTTTCTCAGGCTCTGCCTTCAGGAAGTGTTCCACCTCCCGTGAGTCCACCCTCACATCTGTGGGGGGCTTGTGGAGCCTCTCCTCCTCCGAGACCACCGCCTCGGGCTGCGACGCCTCGGGCCCCTTCCTGATGCAGAAGTTGCCCAGCAGCAGCACGAGGGAGGAGGTGAGCACCTCGGCCCCCGCCAGGATGAACACGTACTTGTAGACGTGGGTCGCGTCCAGCAGCTTGCCTGCGGGGGACGTGGGTCACTAGCTGCTCCCGCGGGCACGGCCACCACCCCCAGGGCCGGGCTCCCGCGGAAGTCCCTGTGGTGTCAGACTCGCGCCTCTCCCTCTGCATCACCCCGGGCTCTCCAGAGTCTTCCTGCCCCCCCCCCCCCACCCCACCCCCCAATGCTAAAAGCAGAAGTGGCAGCGCTGAGTCCCAGGGCGTGGCCCAGCTGCCTAGTCATGGAGGGGCACCGCTGGGCTCAGCCTGGCCCTGTGCCTTGTGACCAAGCACCCCAAGACAGGGATGTGGCCTTAGGCCCCATCCCACCCCAAGATTCTTCTGGGGAAAGGAGGAGCCAGGGTCTGCAGGGTGGCGGGAGCAGGGCCTGGCCAGCTGCCCCTCCAGTTGAACATTCTAGATCTCACTGGAAGTTTCCTCAGCAGAGGCCCAAAGTCCCAAGCACTGGATTTGTCCCCTAGCAAGCTGCCCTCTCGTGTGCTGATGACCTGAAAGCTGCTGGGCGTGCCAGTGTGCCTGCCCTGGCTCAGGGCCACTGCTCACTCCCGACACCTGCTGGACAGGGCCCACCATGCCGAGTCCCTGGGACGTGCAGAGCCCTGGCCTGCCCTCTGCCCCCAGCAGCACTCACCTCCTGACGGGGGTCCAATGAGCACAGCCACAGCCTCCAGCAGCAGCACAAGGCCGATGGCACTGGGGAACTTGTGGGTGCCCACGATGGCCATGAGCACCTCGAACTGCAGGGCCCCCACCATGCCGTAGGAAATGCCAAAGAAGATGCAGAAGACCACCAGGCCGCCATAGTCACTCGCTGTGGAGCCCGTCAGATCAGTGAAGCCGTTGAAGAACATGGCGAAGCTAAAGAGGTAGACTGAGTAGGGCCGCACCTTCTTGAGCCCGGTGATGAAGCCAGCCGTGGGCCTGGCGAAGATGTCAATGAAGCCCAGGATGGTGAGCAGGAAGGCAGCCTGTGTGTCCGGCACCTTCAGGTCCTTGGCGTAGCTCACCACAAACACGGGGGGCACGAAGAGCCCCAGCACCATGATGGAGGCAGCCAGGGCATAGACGACGAAGCCACGGTCCCGGAAGACGCTCAGGTCCAGCAGACGCCTGGCCGGACGCTGGGGACCTGGGGCCCCGCCTGGCCGGGGCGCCACCAGGGGCCTCATGAGTGCAGCACACACGCAGCAGTTGAGCAGCAGGCCGCCCAGGATGAGGAAGCCTCCTCGCCAACCGTAGCGGTCCTGCAGCAGCTGCCCCAGCGGCGAGAGTGCGCACAGGAACACAGGGCTGCCCGCTGCGGCCAGCCCGTTGGCCATGGGGCGCCGCTGGTTGAAGTAGCGGTTGAGCATGATGAGGGAAGGCTGGAAGTTGAGAGCCAGGCCCAACCCTGCGGGCAGGGCAGTGTGAGGCCTCCCGCCCAGGCCTGCCTCCCTGCACCCGCCCAGCCCTCCCAGTGTTGGTGTGGGGTCTGCTCCCCCGAACAGCTCTGGACAGGAGGGGGATGCGGCCAGGACACCCACCGTGGCCCCCCGCCTCCTGAACCCCATGGCCCCCCGGGCCCGGTCCTGCTCACCAGTGATGACCCCTGTGGTGAGGTAGACCTGGACGATGCTCCTACAGAAGGATGCGGCCACCATGCCTAGGGACGCGAAGAGGCCGCCCACGAACATGACAGGCCTGCAGCCAAAGCGGTTCACACACACACTGCAGAGGGGGCCTGCAGGAGGCAGCTGCTGAGCCAGGCTGTCCGGGCCTCCAGCGAGGCCGTGCGTCCTGTGCCCAAGGCCTCCTCCCAGCACCGCACCCACAACTCAGCAGGGCTGCCAGGAGCCCGGTGGCCCAGGTTCCCACCGCCCCGCTGTCTTCCTGGGATGGTCTGGTGGGCCTGGGCAGGTCATCAAGGGTTAGCCGCAGTTCAGAGAGCAGCTCCCCACAACCTCGCTCTCCGGAAGGGGCCAAGACAGAGGGCCTGGTCCCACTGGGCCCACGGGCTGCTGCCTTCTAGCAGGGTCCCCGTCTGGGCTTCCCTTCAGGACGCTGTGGATCTGGGTGGTTTGAGCTCAGCCCTGTGACAAGCGCTACCCACCGGGCTCCCGTGGCCACCAGGATTCGGCCACCTGCCCCAAGCTGTGCCCCGGTGGCCTCACCTGTGCCATAGAGCATGGCCAGCAGGATGGAGGAGATCCATGCCGTGTCGCTGTACCCGATCCCGAACTCCTGGATGAGCTCCTTGAAGAAGACGCTGACCGCCTTGGGGAAGGCGTAGGAGAAGCCCGTGATGACGAAGCAGCCGAAGAGGACGGCCCAGCCCCAGCCCCCATCGGGGGCCTTGACGCCCGTGGGACCCTCGTCCACCACAGCTCCGCCCATGGCCAGGAGGGCTGGTTTCGCCTCACCTGAGAGAGAGAGGCAGAGGCTGGCACTGCACTCACTGCCGAAGGGGCTCAGCCAGGCAGCCTGCCCCTGCAGGTGCCCACCCCTTGCTCACCCAGGACTTACTCCTCCTGGGAAACGCAGACCCTGCTGGGCAGGCAGCCAGGCTGGTGTCCCACCCCTGCAGCCTGCAGTGGCCGGCACTTTATATCCCCTCCTGCACCTCAGGCCATGCTGAGCCCTCCCCTGGAGGGCGGCTAGGGTGCTGCAGACTTCTGCCCACGTCTGGGTGAGATGGGTCAGGCTCCACGCCCTGCCCACTCTGCACTGAGCCCCTGGCTGTGGGAGCAGGCCATGCTTGGGGGTGGGGCCAGGCCAAGGGTCCTGACCTGATAGGTAAGAGGAGGGCGCCCTACAGTATGCCCAGGAAGGTCAGGCTTCCATCAGCTGCCAGGGCAAGGAACCGTGGTCCTAAACCCCACAGCTGCCACGGCAAGGAACCGGTGGTCCTAAACCCCACACCAGCCCAGGGCCAACTTCCCTTCTTGTAAATTCATCTGAGACAGAGTATGTCAGTGTTGGGACCAGATTTCCATCTTCCCATCCAGCCCCCATCGGAAGTTGCTAATCCCACATCCCCACCTCACCAAGGAGAGAATCGTGGCAGGATCTGCGTCCCTGGGTGTCTGGGCCCCGAAGCGTTCAATCGGCCTGCTCAGCGTCTCCCACCAGTGGTGTGCAGCCAGCCAGCTCTCTGGGGAAGAAAGTGCGGCCCTGGTGTGTAAGGTCACCAGGGTCCAGGGTGTGAACACCCCTGCAGCGGTGGGGGAGGGCTAAACTTGGGCCCTTGGCTGGTCCCACCCCTGCCCCTTCCCCACATCCTCCGAAAAACCTGGCCCCGTGGGAGACATGCAGGCATGCCAGAAACTGTCCAGATGGGTCCCCTGGTGCAGGGGCCACACCTGGCTCCTCCAGGAGTGACCGCCAGTCCTGCAAAGCTGTGCCCAGCTGAGACCCCCTAGCCGGGGGTGGGGCCAGAAGAGGAGCATCATGCACAGTGAAGACACACTGGGTGGGCCACCTTAGCACCTAGTTAAAAGACCCAAGACCCCACACAGCAGGGAAGCTGATGCGTCACTCTGGGGACCACTCACTGAGAAGGAGCTGGCGTGGGAGGGGTGGTCGTCCCTGCCAGTCCCCACTTCCTGGGATGTGGACTTCGATGCTCACTGCACTTTCTAAAAGGAGTCAAGCAGGCTGGGGATGTAGCGCAGGGGCGAGTCCTGGCCAGACACTGAGGGAAGGCATGAGTCGAGGCGGGGAGTACTTGGGACCGCCACCAGGAGAGCCCGACCCCACACACCAGGGCCTTCCCACAGACAGCCAGGCAGCCTGTCCCGCCCTTCCAGGGGTCACAGGCACCCCAGCCTTTACAGGTCCCTCTTTGCTTGTCCACTGCCCACTGAGGTTGGGCCCTCTCTGAAGGCATCCAGGGGCCCCAGGACACAGGAGGGAATGCTGGGAAATAGGGTCCTCTGCCACCTGCTGGAGATGGGACACCCCTGGGCAGTGACTTCAGAGGGCAGGCAGGGGGTGGGTTGGTGCCAGGACTGAGAGGCCAGGAGGGCACAGCATGTTCTGGGCCCTTAAAGGCCTGTGGCTCCCACATGAGGGTCACACATGGAGGACCATCTCTGCCAAGGAGATTGTGGCACCTGGACAGGAAGCTCCCAACCAAGGCCCCACACCATGGTCCACTGCCACCCAGCGCAGGCCTCCCTGAAATGGCCTAATCAGTGCCTACCTCAGCCTGCCACCCGGAGACGCTGCAGAGTGAAGTGGCAGCCAGGCGGTGGTTTCCAGACCAGGGGCTGGCTTTAAGCCAACTGTCTGCCAGCCAGGCTTGGGCAGGGTAGGTGGAGTGAGGGGCTGGGACCTCACGCCTGCCTGCTGGGGGAAGAAAGTCCATGGCTCCATCTCCCAGGGAGCCCTGAGCCTGGGTGGGCTGAGGTGAGGGCTGATTCTCCATCTGTCCCCACCCAGAGGAGGAAGCAGCAGCCACCACGGTCGGTCCCTCTCCCACAGCATATCCATGGGCACACCCCAGCAGCCTGGCCTTTTGTGACATTTACCCTCCCAGGGAAGCATGTGAACCAGCCCAGAAATAAACTGGCCTCTGGGTCACAGAAAGCTGATCTCCCCTGGGTGCATATGGGGTGCCTGCTTCTGGGTTAGCTGGAGCTCCAGGTATTCCCCAGGGCTGATCCCTGGAAGTCCTCCCGAGGCCCTACACCCCAGACTGCTGCAAGCTGAACGGGACAGTTTGTGGCAGGGGTACACAGAGAACCCCTGACCCTCCCAGGAGACTCCAGGGTACACTCCCAAGTCAGGCTGCGGGGCCCCTGCACTGCCACCCTGCTGCCCCGCCTGCATCCCTGGGCGGGACTGTCAGCCCTAGGAGCACAGGCCAAGTACCTGCAGCAGCCCTGCCTTTGTGGCCCAGGCAGGCGGCAGGCACAGGGACAATTGCATTCCAGACACTGAGAGTCAAGGAAGCAGCCCTGTTGTGGCTAGGACCTGGCTTTTTAGGGTTGGGGGTGCTGAACAGGGAGAGGAAGGGCATGCTTCCGGGTTCCCTTCCTTCCCTCACTGCCCCTGTTGTGCAAACAGGTAACCAGCAGTGTGGGAGGAGGCCAGGCACCTCAGCCCTGCCCCCACCAGCATGCAGAGGTACACAGGGGCAGGGGCTGCGTCCAGGGAGAGGTCAGAAGGCTGGAGGGCTGGGGCTGGCTTGAGTCCTCCACCCGATCTCTGCTGACCCGGGCAGCCCCCGTGCATGCCTGGCGCCCCTGCGGGCTCTCGTGTGTCTGCTCACATCCTCTTTGCTGGGGCCAGTGGGGTGGAAACACTGGCCTCATTTGCCAGGTTGGATACTGCTACCCAAGGCTAGCAACTGGCTGAGTCCAAGCCACAGCTGGGACCCCCAGAAGTGTGGCACAGGGATGGCAGGCTCAAGTCCCACCTTCTACAAAGAGACTTCAACCCTTGGCTGCCACACAGTGGATAGCCCTGGTGATCTGGTCCAGCTTCCCTGCCGGGCTGTGGTCTGTGGCTGGGGTGGGCTGCCCTTCCCAACCACCGAGGCCTATGGGACCCTGTATGGGCTGCCCCTCCACTTGGTCATCTGGGCCCACTCCTCCACTCCGGTGCAGCCTTCTACCTGAAAGCCAGCGCTCCGGGGGCGCCCTCCCACCTAGGGTCGGGCATGGACCAGACAGGTGGGGAGGGGCAAAGGGAGGGCACCAGGCCTGGGCGCGGGAAGCCAAAGCCCCTCCCCCCGACGGATGGGCCTGCTGGCTTCTGCCGCCCGGCTGGCGGATGGGGGTCGGCCAAGCTGGGCGGGTCCCACGAAGCCCAGCCGGGAGGGAGGAGGGGAGGATGCTCCGCCCGCGCGGCCGCGGGACGTGGGGGACGTGACCGCGCCAAGGGAGGAGCCGCCGCCGTATTGCCTGGAGTAGGCGCCCTTCCTCCACTACCGTACTAGCCAGGGTGTGCGCCACTGGGGTCTGCCCAGCAGCAGTGCGGCGCTGAGTGTCCACCGCCCGGGACACCGCAGGGGCACCGCGTCCCTCCACGGTGCACCTCGTAGGGCTGGGGCGGCTTCCTCTGTCCTCCGCAGAGCAGGATTGGTGCGCTGGGCTCGGGGCCGCTGACTCCTGAACGCAAGAGTTTTTCACCCTGGTGAGACTCGAACTTGGGCCAGGGGCGGGTAGCATTGGTGTGTAGGGCTTTTGCGCAAGGCCCAAGACTAAGACTGGGAGTATGCCTGCGGGAGGTGACGCTGGGAGGCCCTCAGGTCCTCTCTGCTCCTGCCCCGCCCCTGCACTAGGGCCCAGTGCCCGGTGGTCCCAGGCCTGATCCAGAGGTGCCTCCAATCGCTCAGTGTCACCACCCAGAAGGCCCGCCCCGGCCCTGGGTGCCGCCTGCACTTGGTTCCTCACTGGCCCTTCCCTTCCCACACTGCCAGGTCACTGCGGGACAGCCCAGAACCCCATAAGCCTGGCGCATGGCATACCGTGGGGTCCCACCCACAGGCCCCCTCCACACACACTCTTTGAGGGTTGCTTGGGGTCATCAGAGCCCTCTCCTGTTGTCCCTTCAAACTTAGGTGTCCATGCTGTGGGTATTGAGGGCCAAATGCCTTCTGGGTAGCAGGCACTACCCAAGGTCACACAGGGAGTGTCTTCGGATGTGGCCTCCCAATGGCCACCCGAGGCTCTGGCCACACCAGAGCCCTAGGCAGGAAAGTGCAGTGCTTCTTCTACTCTGCTGGGAACACACTTTCCCCCGTCCCCAACATGAGACACCACACACACACACACACACACACACACACACGCCACCCCGAAAGCCCAGACACTTGTGGAACTGTGTCCATCCCTCTCTCCACTCACCAGACACCAGCCAATTCTCGGCCCCGTAAAATGAAGCTGAGACCTCTGGAAACCTCCCAGCTCACCACCCCCCACCACAACAGCACACACCCCTGCTCCAAGCTTTGGACAAGCCCCCTCAGAGCACCCAGTGGTCCTGACTGGTGATCGCAGTGATTCTGTCAGCTGGGGTGACCTGATGCAGCACAGGGAGAAGGATATGGCCCCCAGCTGCCCCTTTGACCCTGACGCAGACTCCAGGTCCCACCACCAACACACACCCACTCCCACAGTCACTCACTTCACTCTCCCTGATCAGCCTAAGGGCTTTTCTTCTGCTGTGCGCCTGCTCCTGATTGGCCCATCATACAGGTAGGTGCCTAATCAACCAGCTTTTCAGATAAGAAAACTAAACCCCCTCCCGGTTTTTCCCTCAGGCTGGGGAGCTGGGAGGGTGAGACTGCGAGATGGCTAGTCCATTTCTGGTCCCACCTGTATCCAGCCTCTGGGCTCCTGGCCTCAGAGGGAGGGTGAGTGTGTGATGGTGCGTTTAGGGTCGCAGTGAGAGGACAAGGAGGGGCGGGAGAGGAAGATCCGAGGGCATCCCTCCCCAGGGTCCAGGCCTGGCGCACGTGCACCGTTCAGGGAGGCGGCCCCACCAAATATAGCCCGCGGCCCTGGCCCGGGCTCCTGCCGGCCAGCGACCGAGCTATTTATACTCAGGACCTGCTCCGCAGCCAGGCGCAACCACCTCCTGGCCAGAGCCCAGCCCCGGAGGGCCGCCCGACGGATGGGTGCCTGGGCGGGCGAGGAGGCAAAGCTGGGCGCCTGGGGTGCAGGGGCACACAGCGGGCTGCCTGGAGCCCTTCGCGCACCGAAGCGGGCGGGAAGGCTCGTCTAAGCCCGAGACGCCCCCAGAACCTGTAGACCGCAAGGGGAAGGGGCGAGGGGGCGGAAAGCGCGCGGGCCCCGAGGAGGAAGATGCGCCGTGCCAGCTCAGCCACCTGGCGACTCGGAGAGTCCCGGCCTCCGCCCGCGCGCCCAGCATCCCGGCCGCGCCTACCTGCCGCCGCTCGGCCGCCGCGCCCGCCTCTGCCCGCCTCGGCTGCTGGGCGCCGCGCCGGGGGCGACTTTAAGTGCTTTCGTCGCTCGCGCGGCACGTCCCCCGCGCACGTCACCGCTGCCTGGCGCCGCCCCTGCCGCCCCGCCCGGACCCCGCGCCGCCGGAGGGGGCGCCCCTGCGGCTGCTCCCCGACGGCGCGGCCCGCGGCTTGTTCCCCGCCGGGTCGGGGACCCCCCAGCCGCGATCCGTGCCGTCCGTCCTCCCGGCGCGACCCCGGCCCGGACGCGCTTCTTGAGGGCCGGTCGGCTCCTCTGCGCCCCTACCCCGGCTGCCCGGCAGCCTCCCCCTGGCGCCGGGCCAGGAGTTCCCGCCGACTGAGCCTCGGCCACTCCATTTCTCGTCCCAAGACCACGGTTTCCTTCTGCTTCAACTCTGACAGGAGCACGGCCACGTCCCCGCGACCTCCAGCATTGGGACCTCTAGTCCCGCACTCCCGGGGCACGCCCTTTAGCAGATAGGAGCGTACACCCACCACAGCGCGCGCAGCTGGGCGTTGGCGGACCCTGCCCGGTTCCATCGCCAGGTTCAGCCCTCCGCCCGCAGGCCCCGCTCGCGGAGGCCGTGTAGGACGCGTCGGACCTGCGGGATACCCGAATTCATGCCTCATCCAAACCTCCGCGCGCTCCTGGTACCGGTGCGGGTGCGGGTGCGGGTGCGGGTGCTGGCGCAGGCGGTCTCAGCTTCTCGTGGTTGGGGAGCGGGCCTGCGCACTCTGGGCGACCCGGGCAGTCTTGGACAAGGCCTTCAGCTCCTCTCAACTTCCGTTTCCCCAGTAGCTCTGCCCTCTGGGAGGCCTGGACCCCCCGCCCAGCTCTGCGTCCCCTCCTCTCCCTGCCCAGAACTCCGAAGCTGGGACTCGCCCCCGCCACACCCGGGGGAGGGGAGTAGGTTTGGAAGACCAAAGGGCTCTTTCCAGCTTGAGGGTGTCCATTCTTGTCCTCCGTGGGTGTGTCTGGGCTCAGTTTTCTTATCGGCACCATGGAAATAACTGAGCACTTTGGGTGCTAAGGTTTGAGGAAGTGCCAGGGAAGTGGCCTTTCTCAGCCTGGGCCCAGGACACCATTTGTCCTCTGTCACCCAGCCGGACCATGGGAGCACTCCAGGTCTTCTGGCTAAGGAGCCTGAGGTGGGTAACTTGGCTGTAGCAGAGAGATCCAGAATGGGAGTCAGAGAGAGTGGGTGGAAGACCCCCTTCTGGAGGGCTGTGGGCAGCCCACCCTCTTGGCTCAGTAAAGGGAGGCAGCATGGCATTGGCCTCGGCTACAGAGCCCACTGTCTGGTGTCCCTAACCTCTTGAGATGCCCAGCACATTAAGGTTTATTGCTCTTTTTTCTTTCTTTTATTTTTTGTTTTTCCTTTTTGGTGCTGGGTGTTGAACCCAGGGGACACTTTACAACTAAGCTACATTCACAGCTCTTTTTATTTTTTATTTTGAGACAATCTCACTGAGTTGCTTAGGACCTCATTAAGTTGCCCAAACTGGCTTCAAACATGTGGTCCTCCTGCCTCTGCCTCCCAGGTGGCTGGGATCACAGGTGTGCCCCCAGGCCCACATCCCTTTTGCTTTCTGTTGGGTGCAGTCCCCTAGCATGTAAGAGCAAGGACGTGGGGAAGAGACCCTGAAGAGCTGCAGAAAGGGACCCCCTCCACAGTTCCACAAGGTATTTCCTGTCTCTACCTGGGGGGGGGGGGGTGCCTGCCCCCGATGATTTAGACTTAGCCAGCTGGACTCAGCTAGGGGTGGAGGGCTGTGCAGTCACCCAGAAGTCCCCATACCTGCATGTGGCACCAGGATTCCTCATGGGAAGGCTGTACAGCCCTCTCTCACCAGCATCCCCCCTATCCAGTCATTGGCTGAAGGACTCAGAGTTGCATGCAAGGCAAGGGAGGCCAAGCAGGGGTGCCCAGGGTCTCCCAACAGCCAGGCGAGGCACCTTGGACAGCCAGGAATTTTCTGAGCTCCAGGACCTGGAGACCTAATCTCCACTGGAGGCCCCCACACCTCAGCTTGCACGGATCCATGGAGTACCCCTCCTGGACATGGCCCTCCCTGGGACCCGGGACCACACTGTCCCCTAGAGCTGAGGTGGGGCCCTCCCCACCTTCGCAGGGCACCATCTTCCCAACATCTTCTAAAATAGCACTCAAGGCTCAGGCTTGAACAGGAAGCAAGGAAGAGAAAGGGCTTCCACTGCGGCAGTGTGGCTAGGCCTGCCAGGAAACTCGCTTATTAGTAAGAGAAAAGGACCTTTTACTCCTCCTGGGACAGCTGGTTCATGATTGGGGTCCTGCTGGGGGGGGGGGACAGGAGCCTCCAAGACCTTGGCCCCATTAGTATTCTGGTACCCCTTAGTATGAGGTGCCCTTGACCTTTTTTTTTTTTTTTGGAACCAGGGATTGAACTCAGGGGCACTCGGCCACTGAGCCACATCCCCACCCTATTTTGCATTTTATTTAGAGACAGGGTCTCACTGAGTTGCTTAGGGCCTCACTAAGTTGCTGAGGCTGCCTTTGAACTCCCGAGCCTCCTGCCTCAGCCTCCCAAGTGTTGGGATTATGTGCTCCACCATGCCCGGCTTCCTTTTTTCTTTCTTTTTTTTTTTTTTTTTTTTTTGCGGTGCTGGGGGTTGAACCCAGGGCCTTGTGCTTGCAAGGCAGGCACTCTACCAGCTGAGCTATATCCCCAGCCCCCCTTGACCTTTTAAGTACTCAGACTTTAGAAGGTTCCACTGGATGCCCAGCACGTGGGGGGCCCTCTAGACCTGCACCTGGACCTGGGTCTTGGGTGGCTAGGCTGCACCTGGAGGGCACCTCAGGTCTAGGGTCAGGTGCATTCCAGGGGAGACTTCAAGCCCTTCCCTGGCTCCCCTGGGTTCATCAGAGACAGTGATGCCAGCAGGCCTCAGTTCCCATCCTAGGGCCTGGAGCCCATGGGCATATCCGTTAGGTATGGGAGGTGGCTGGAGCCACCAGGGCGGGTGGAGGTCTGCCCAGCTCTGGGTGGTGTTGGGAGCACCCACCCTAGACACAGCTCCAGTGGCCAGTTCCCCCAAGCTAACCCCCAGCCCAGGCTTCCCTTTATTTGAGGGAAGGGGTGGGGGACCCAGGAAGGCCCAGAGCTGTCCCTGGTGAAGGGGCAGCTTCCCAGCCCTGCCCCCACAGTCCACCTGCCCCATCCTTGTTCCAGGCCACAGATACAGATCCTGGAATGTGTTCCAAGGAGCCTCAGTGGCTGCAGCCCAGGGCGGGTGAGGTGGGTAGGGGGCGCGGAGGGTTGCTCTACCTTTCCTGGAGCATCGTCCTCAGGAACAGTGTGTGTGCAGCATCTGCTCAGTCCCGTCGCTTTCACTGAGCAAGTGTCTCCAGAGGGCTGGGAGCCAGCTCTGGCCACATCTCCAGAAATGATCTTGAAACGTGGGGAGGGTTTCTTGAGGGCGACTCCAGCTGCCGCCTCAGCGAGGGTTGGAGGGCCAGCCTTCACTCCTGTCAGGCACCAGGGAATCTTGTAGGGCCTGCAGAACCACCCAGACCCCGCCTCCTGAGTCTGGGACTCCCCCATGCCCCTTCAGATCCCAGCCTACTCACCTGCCCCCGCCTGGCTGTACCACCTGGAACCAGCTGCTGCCCCCGGACTGGACTGGGGCTCAGACAGACCAGGCAGGCGAAGAAAGCTGAGTCGCAGGGACAGACATTCTGGCTGAGCCACGGCCCCCCTTCCTGGGGTCCCCAGCTGCCTGGCTCCTGACGCTGCTGCTTGAGGGCTCCCAGGCCAGAGGATCTGGTGACACAACTGTCACAGCCCATCACTCCACCCCTGGGGCCACACCTTCTGCAGAGACTCCAGGCCCCGCAGGGGTGGTGAGAAGCAGCCTTGCCCCACCCAGGCTGGAGAGGAGTGAAGCTGGGCTTGGCGCAGAGGCAGAACTGGGACCCACAGGTTCGACCCAACCCTGCCCCTCCTCCACACACCTTTTCCAGGGCCTTTCCCCCGCCCTCTCCAGACTCCCAGAAAAATAAACATGTACCAGGAGCTGCTGGGCCCTCCCACTGGGCTGCAGCCCAGGCCGGCCGGCCACAGGAGTCAGGCAGGAGCCAGGCCTTGGCATCCCAGCCAGACACGCCTGGGCTGCAGAGGGTTGCAGGTGTGGGCAGCGGCTGTGGGCAGGTGAGGGTGTTGGGGGCGTGCACGGGGGCTGTGCTGTGCCCGCTTGGGTGGCAGACGTGGACGTGGGCTGGCCAGGTCCTGTCCTCTGGCAGTAGTGACCTCTCACCTGTCGCTGGGAGGCGGACCTGGACAGGAGGAGCTCTGGAGCGGGGAACCCAGGAGGCCGTTGCCGGCTGTCCTGCTGACGTGGGGAGGGGAGCAGCAGCAGGACAGTGTGGGGTCCCTGTCCTGGGTGTGTGGGGCAGCACAGTACGACCAGCTGGGCCTGGGCTGGCCTCTGCCCCTCGCCTGCAGCCTCACGCCTCCCATTTTCCTTTCTTTGTGCCCACGCTGGTCACTCCCAGCTAGACGAAGTCCTGGAGCCCCTCCCCACGCCCTGTCCACCCCACACTGTGGCTCCACCTCAGGGTCAGGTGGGCACGAATCCTGCTGGCCTCACGGCTATCTTCCGAGCCTGCCACGTGCCCCTGCTGTGCTCTGCTTGGAAGGCCCTGAGTGGGCAGCAGCGAGGTGGGGACCCAAGGCCCAGGCCCCCAGGGCTTGTGAAGGACTCAGGCTTTGAGAACAGGCCTCCTCTGTCCAAGGAAAACCAGACAGGTTGGTGCCCACTGCCTGGCTGCACCTGGGACTGGCACTGCCCTTGAGGGGCCCTCCCTGGCTCTTTACAGATCAGGAGACTGGGCCTCGGCAGGAGCAGGCTGGGAGGGCAGTGGCAGGCGGGGAGGGAGGGTCGCTGGCCTGGCTGGGTGTGCACTGTCCAGCCCCAGAGGTGAGTGACAGGGAGTCCTGCAGAGCAGCCTGTGGCCCACCCAGCAGGCCAAGAGGTGCTGGGACCTCAGTTCTCCTTCAGGCCTCCATGTCTTTGCATGTGTGGTGCCTTCTTCCTGGACACCTGCTGGGCTCAGGAGGCTTAACCTGCGCGCTCCAGACCCCAGGCAGCTAGCAAGCCTGCTCCTTGTTCTGGGAACTTCTGGGATGAGGATAACCAGGTGGGACTGAAAACTGGCCCCTCAGGGGTGGTGAGTTGGGACGATGTGATGCATGATCTGTCCTGTCCCTTCTGCACAGAGTCCCTGGAATCAGCAGTGTCAGGCTGCCCTACTGCCCTGCCCAGTCCAGCAGTGAAGCCTGGACCCTGGGAGAGGAGCGGGGTTGGGGTCCCCTGCTCTACCCGGCAGGCAGCAGGGCCTGGTGTCAAGGTCTGTACTTGGGACCCATGTTCATCTTCTATTGCTGCATAAGAAGTCGCCCCCAAATTAGTGGCTTAAAGTGAACAGTCACCATTGCACAGTATTCAAGGGTCAGGAATTGGAGTGGCTGAGTGGCCAGTGGGGATCTCAGAAGGCTGCATCACCCTGAGGCTCTGCTGGGACTGGAGGCCCTGCTCCCAGCTGGCTGCTGCAGGAGGCCACCCTCACCACGCGGCCCCAACCCCGTGTGGTTTCTGGCACCCTTGATGCCCTGCCACCCCACCCAAGTGTGCACCTCACACCTGTCCTTGGTGCCACACACCAAGTCCAGCCCACTTGGAAGGTTGGAAAGCAGGCTTCCGCTTCTGGAGGCAGGAGAAGCAGAGTCCACGGGCCCCAGAGGCCCTGACCTCCAGCCTTGCCCAGAAAGGGAGGGAGGGCAAGGCAGGAGCTGGGGGCACTGCAGTGCCAGCGTGGGCCCTTCAAGCCTCAGGGTGCAGCTTGAAGGGCCCAGGGTGCCAGGCTGCCTGTTTCCCCTGGTAGTTACATTTTCAGTGGCGATGACCCTAGGAGACTGGGGTGGAAATCAGGATCAGACTCCAGGGCGGGGTAGGGTCTCACTTCTGTTTTTAGGAACACAAGTGTTCATGGGGCCAGGGCACCCGAGTGGCCCCCACTGTGGTTTTCCCTCCGCTTTCCTCACTGCCCCTCTTCCCCAGCAGGGCACGTGTGTTGTTTCTTGTTCTCTCCTTTTCAAAATCAAGGTGGCCAGTTACGGTCCTACTGCTCCAGAGGCTGAGGCAGGAGGGTCACTTGAGCCCAGGAGTTTGAGGTCAGCCTGGGCAACACAGCGAGACCCCAGAATACATAAACAAAACAAATCAAAGTGAAATCCACAAAACCTGGGATGATCCCGAGCAGACAGCCCGTGACATTCAGGGCACCCCGCATTGCGCAACTGCCCACTCTCGTTTCAAAACCTTCCTCTGACCCCATGAAAACTCTGCACTCATTACCTAATCGCTCCGCAGGCCCGCCACCTGGAAAGCACTGCCGTGCATTCTGTCCCCGAGGCCCCAGGCTCCTACACGGGCCTTTGTGCAGATAGAATCACACACATGGGCTCTTTCCCCAAGCGTCACGTCCTTGCCGTTTGCCTGCCTTGCAGGACCTTCCAATACTTCTCTCCTTTTTATGGCAGAATAATATTCCATTGTATAGAGACACTGTTTTGTTTACTCAGTCACCTACCAATGGACAGGGACACTTGGGTCATTTCGACCTTTTGGCCGTTGTGAACAATGCTGCCATGGACATCCGTGTATGAGCACTTGTGTGGCCGTATGGTTTCATTTCTCTTTGATATATACGGAGGAGTGGGATTGCTGGGGTGAGTGGTGAGTCTGAGTCTGACTCTTGAGCTACGAAGCCATGTCCACAGCAGCCCCACCAGCACGAACCCGTTTCTCCACGTCCTTGTTAACACTGTTACTATCTGTGGGTTGTTTTTTTTTTAAAAAATTAAAGCCATTCTTGTGGGTGTGAGTGGGACCCGCTGGCTCCGATCTGCATCCCTTAGGAGTCGTGATGCTGAGCAACTTCCCGCACCCGTTGGCCTTGGTGCGTCTTCTCGGGAGAAATGTCCATCCAAGTCCTTTTCTTCCTTTTCTTTTTTGGCAGTACTGGGGATGGAACCCCGGTCCTCACAGATGCTAGGCAAGTGCTATAGCACTGAGTCACATCTCCAGCCCAAGTTTTAAGAGTTCTTTAAATATTCCAGATATTAAATTCATTAGATGTGTGATCTTCAAACATTTTCTTCAATTACGTGAGCTGTTTTCACTTTTTAAAATTTTTTTTATAGTTGTAGATGGATACATGCCTTTATTTTATTTGTTTTCATCTTTTTATGTGATGCTGAGGATCGAACCCTGTGCCCCACACGTGCTAGGCAAGTGCTCTGCCGCTGAGCTTCAGCCCCAGCCCCTGTCTTCACTCTTTTTTTTTTTTTTTTTTTTTTTTTGGTACTGGGGATTGAACTCAGGGGCACTCCACCACTGAGCCACATCCCCAGCCCTATTTTGTATTTTATTTAGAGACAGGGTCTCACTGAGTTGCTTAGGGCCTCGCTAAGTTGCTGAGGCTGGCTTTGAACTCAGATCCTCCTGCCTCAGCCTCCCAAGTGCTGGGATTACAGGTGTCCGCCACTGCACCCAGCTCCTGTTTTCACTCTTTTTTTTTTTGCGGTGCTGGGGATTGAACCCAGGGCCTTGTGCTTGCGAGGCAGGCGCTCTACCAACTGAGCTGCATCCCCAGCCCCACTGACTTCACTCTTGATACACAGAATTTCACCTTCATTTCTTTGGTTTCTTATGTTTTGAGCATCATGTAAAAAGTCCATTGCCATTAAAATTGATCCTTATGTTTTTCTTTCTTCTCTTTTTTTCTTTTTCTTTTTTGTTTTTTTGTGGTGACTGGAATGGAACTTTACTCATATTTCTTGTAAAAGTTCTGTGGTTTTAATTCTTATGCTGAGTGTGTTGAGCCAGTGCTAGTTGATTTCTAGAGTGGTTAGAGTGGTCAGGCTTTGTCCTCACCCCTTCACTGACGGATGTCCAGTGGTCCTGGCATTGATGCGATTTGTCCTCGGTCAGCCCAGGCTGGGGTGGTGATCAGTCCACTACCGCTGAGTTGTAGCAGGTGTTGCCGGGAGGGCTTCCCGTGGGGCCAGGGTCTTCCATCCTTACCCCTGGTGGGGGCAGCTGAGCTCACGCCTCAGCAGGCCAGGGGTCACCAGATTTAAGCTGGAGGCCTTCGTGGTGGCAGAGCAGGAAGCTGGCACTCAGCAAGGTTGTGGGGCACCCAAGTCTCTGCCCCGCCTGGGCAGCTGGACCAGGCCAGAGAGAAACACCCCTGTCCCTGAACTGGGTCCGGCAGGTGGTCCAGTGGGTGAAGGCCAGAGGGAGCTGCCCTGAGTCTGGGCTCCCTGACCCCCACTTGCTATGGAGTCAGCCCCTCTGGCCCCATAGGTCCAGGACCCTGGTGCTGTTCTGCTTGCTGCACTGAGCTGGGAATGGTGCTGAGGGGGTCAGGCTTCCCCTGCCCCTCCTTGGAGCCCATCTGGGTCCCAGCTCACCCTGGGGTGGGCCAGGGATGTGGGAAGAGATGAGACAGTTTGGGACTCCCATGGCTGGACAGTGAGAGGACCCTTCCGTGCTGGCAGTTTTTCCAGCCTCAGTTGGCCCCTGGCCTCTACCATCCATGTCTCCCACCCTCTGCTGCTGCCTATAGGCCTGTCCTTCCTCCCCATGCCACCGTCAGGGATACACACCCAATCTCCCCCACCTCCATCCCTCGTGTGGCATGTGGATGATGACAGGCCACTGCAGAGAGCTGCAGGGCATGCTCTGCTTGTCCCAGTGCTGGCCTTGGAGACAGCCCAGGAAGGCACAGGGCAGCCGGGGCAGGGCTGAGCGAGGCCTGGTTCTGGGGCCAGGGAACCAGGCCTGCCAGCTGCGTGGCCTCTGTTGGCAGTGACCTGCACGCCCCTGTGGTGGGGCCAGCTGAGTTCACTGTCCTGCACTGCACGGGTCCTTGTCAGTCCCACCAGTGCAGCAGCCATGTTCCCCAGCAGCCTCCTTAGCAGGCCCCTGGCCGCTTCCTGTTCAGCCCCTGCCTGTTCTCCCCTTCTGCGGTGCTGAGGGCTCCCCACATCTCCTGAACCCCCACTGGGGCCTGGTCCACACTTGCCTGGGGTGGCCTCCCCCACGCAGTCCTCAGGACCACCTCATGCTGGCAGCTCCGCAGTGCCTGGGGCCTCCTCAGTCCTGCTTAGCCCGAGCAAGGGTGTCCCCCACCTTGAGCAACTTCTGGTTCCCCTTTCCTTCAGTCCCCATCCAAGCCAGTGACTGGTCCTGTGGCTCCGCATCCCAGCCACACCCCAGGCAGAGAGGGTCTCTGCTGCCCTGCGTGCTGAGACCAGAGGGTGCAGGTGAGTGCAGGGAAGGCCCTGTCCCCTGGCTCCCTGCCCTCTGGTGGGTGTTCACCTGATCCAGCCCTACCATGAGCTCTCTCCACACCTCAGGGCTCTGGGCACCTCTGACCTCTGACCCCAGCAGCCAACATATTTCCTTCCTGATTTCTCCTTCTCCAGTGACCGAGGCCAGCTTGGTCCACCCCCAGTGTACCTGGAGCCCTCACACTTGTATTATAGCTCCCAGAACCTCATCCCGAGTGTTCCAGAGCCAGGGGACACAGGTCACGACCTTCCTGTCCCTGCCATAGCCTTAGCCAGGCCAAAATCAAAGGTGCGATGACAGTGGCCAGCCCTGGCCGTGCACCATCCTCAGCTGGAGGGAGGGGCCTGGCCTTGCTCAGCCTTCCGCAACCTGGAGCCACATCCCACTCCCCGTGACTCAGCACTGAGCTCAGAGGAGGCTGCTGGGGAACACGGGCAGGGTGGGGACCAGGGGCCGTGGGCTTCTGATAGCTGGTGTTTCCAGCTGGGGTGGGGGTCCAAGGTCAGCCCTGGCTCTGCAAGGGGCCATGTTGAGCTCCCCTGACCAGTTTCCTTTTTTACCTGAAGAAGGTGGACTCCTCGGTCTCCAGCGATTTGACTACAGTGTGAGAATGCCACATGTCCCTCAGGATGCCCCTCATCTCGTCTGTCACCTGCTGCTCAGGTTGCTCTTTGTGTAGTGGACAGGACAGCAAAGGAAGGTGGAGGCCAGCACCACAGTCATTCTCTTTCTAAAACAAGATGACCAGCTTCTCAGAGGACACTGCTGTCCTGCCCATCTGCACTGGACACCCTGGCTCTACTTCCAGGTCCCGACCCCTGGGAAGTAGCTCACTGCTCATGGCTCCTATGAGGCTGTTTCCGATGCTGCCATTGGGCCCCCTAGTGCCCTCTACATGAGAACAGTCCTCCTGTCTCTTTCTGGGGGGATGTCCCTTCCAGAGCCTCCTCCTTAGGCCCCCAGCCTCCAGGCAACTAGACCCATGCTGGTGGGACCCATGCTGGTGGCCCTGTTCATGGGCAGTCCCAGCTCTTAGGAGACAAGGGACCATTTGGCTGGCTATCTGGAACCTGGCACTTGTTGTGGGTACATGGCAGACATCTTCCCCTGACCCTCACCTAATCTACATCCTTGTCCCAATGTGTAAAGTGCAGGTGACAATATGTACCAGAAAGAGATTATGGCCCTTCCATCTAAGTCCCCCCTTGCCCCGGGACTCAGCAGGGAATTTGCCCAAGTGTCTGTGCCCACTCCTTGCTTCCGCTGGATGGCCTCAGATGCAGAGGCCCCAGGGAACAGGGGCCTCTCCTTTCTTAGCTCATCACTGCCCCCAGGCCCTGGGGGGCCAACAGGTGGAGCATTTGTCCAGCATGCCTGACTCAGGTGTCTCCCAAATCCTTGCAGGTCAGTGCCCAGGAAGGGCCCCCCCCAACCTTCTGACCAGATCACTGTGCTTCTTGGACCTCAGGTGAGGTCTGGAGGCTTGAAGCCAATCACTTCAGGGGGAGCCCAATGGTGAGGTCAGCCCTATAGCCAAAAATCAGAGGAAGGGTGCTGAGTCCTGTTGGTTAGGATCAGGCCTCCTTGGGCAACCCCTGGTGTTCTCCCGGGAGGTGTCCACCTACCAGGCTGGGCTGCAGTGGCCAGTAAGCAGCTTGTATTCTGGGATCTGAGAGCCGTGGCCCATGCCTGGCTCTTAGGTCTGCCTCCTGCCCTCCCTTGTTTATGACACCCTGCAACTGAGGCCTGCCATTCAGGTGTGCTGCCTCTGTACCGGGTTGGACAAGGCCCTGGAGCCAGGGATGCTGCCAGGAGCAGGACAGCGGGCTCCCTCTGGGACCCACCCTACACACTGTGCACAGAAGCACAGGGAGAAGAGGGTCCCAGCTGTGCCACTCCCTGGGCCAGGCAGCATCCCTCAGTTTAAGCCACTCTGCTTTTGCCTGTGATGAGGGCAATGCAGGGTGGCCTGCAGGCCCAGCGTCAGCTCAGGGGAAGCAGTCACAGGGCAGGCTCAAGTCCTCGAATGTGGTCTTACTTGGAAATAGGGTTACTGCAGATGCAATTAGTTAAGATGGGGTCATCCAGGTGTAGGGTGGAACCTGATCGAGTGTAACTGGTGTCACGAGCAGAGCAGCGTGTGAAGAGGGACATGGGAGGCTACGTAATGGCCACGGCAGAGGTCAGAGTGATGCGGCTGCAGCCAAGGACACAAGGACAGCCATGAGCCAGGAGCTGGAGGAGACAGAGGACCTCCCCTGGGTCCCTTGGAGGGAGCCCCGTCTGTTTCATCAGGCTGTGGGCACCACAGCTTCAGGACCTGGCCAGCACCCTGTGCTCCGTACTTCTGACCCTGGAAGAACTGTGATCACAGTGACGCCAAGGTTGTCCAGCACACGTTCCAAACAAGGTTGCCCACAATATATTCTCAGCTGGGGCTGCCACAGCTACGTGCTGCAGTGTGACGGACACTTCTCTGTCCTGGCTGGACCTCTGGGAGGAGGGTGCGGGCAGTGCTTTCTCCTGAGGCCTCTGCTCTGCTTCAGACGGCACCTTCCCCTGTGTCTCACCTGGCCTTCCCGTGTGCACTCCTGTGGCCTCTTCCTCTTCTTGTCCTATCCTCCTGGGGTCAGGGTCCCTCCCTGTGACCTCACTGAGCTGTGATCACCTCCTGAAAGGCCCACTGGGGTCAGGGCTTCAACATGTAACTTTTTAAAAAATCTTATTTGTAGATGGACACAATACCTTTACTTTATTTATTTATTTTTATGCGATGCAGAGGATTGAACCCAGTGCCTCACATGCTAGGCAAGTGCTCAACCACTGAGCTACAACCCAGCCGCTTCAACACATAACTTCTGATCCATGGCAGTTTAGTCCATGGTTTCTTGTAGATCCCACTTTACTAGTGAGGAAACCAGGACATAGACCCCTGGGTGGCGCAGCCCAACCTCAGGCACCCAGCTCAGGCAGGCTCAATCAACTTTTCCTGGCCACTTTCATGGACATGGAGGCCCAAACTTGACCTGCCACCCTCAATGGAAGCATCAAGGAGCAGGACCGAGGCAGGGGTGTGGGCCTCTTCGTGGATTCATCTATCCTGGAGCTGCCCGCTGAACCACACAACCCCTGCAGGGCCCTGCCTCCTAGTAGAACAAGCTCTAGCCCAGTCAGAGTCAGACACAGGGAGAAGCGGGGAATAAGGGCAGAAGGGTAAGGGCTAGCCTGGAGGAGGTGGAGAAGGGTCCTGGCCAGGGCCCGGCTTATGAGCTCAGGGATGGGAACAGGAAGGGAAAGCACCTACCAGAGGTTGGGGGAAGGACTGTGGGATGCAGGTGCAGTGTGGTGATAGCACCCATATTGCCCTATGCAAAAGTCCTGTCTTCTGTCCCAGGGCCAGGACTCCATTCACCCATCTGTAGACAGGACAAGGAGAACAGATGCCTCTTTTGAGGATTCAAATGATTGGGCAAGATGAAAACATGGAGTGACAGGATTCATATATGATGGGCAGGAGCTTGCCACTAGTCCTGGGTCCAGGCTCTTCCCACTAATCCAGCCCCTACCCCATCTCCTAGTTCTCTAACCCAGCCCACAAGCACCAAGAGCCTGGGGGACATTCTCTCAATACCTGGGGCATCTGGCTGAACCCAAGGCAGTGTGGGAACCCATGGTAGCCCTTAGGGGAGGACTTCAAGTGGCTCCTCACCCGCCCTCTCTCTGCGGGCTCCCCTGCGCAGCCCAGGCCTTCCCACCGCTCTCCTGCATGCAGCCTTCCACATCCCTCCAGGTGCAGGCCCGGGCCCCGACAGCTCTCTCCTGTGCTGCCCCACTGGCCCTCCAGGGAAGCCCAAGGCTCCCTACCCCACTACGTGCACCCGGGGGCTCCCCGCCCCCGCCATCCCTCCCGCCGTGCAGCCCAGCTGTGCAGCCCGAGGCTCCCCACCGCCCCCCATGTGTAACCCACCCCGTGCAGCCCGGGACTCCCTGCCGCACGCCATGTGCAACCCCGGTCGCCCGAGCTCCCCATCACCCGGCCAGCCGGAGCCACCCAAGCAGGAGGAAATCAACGCTTCGGGATCCTGGACCCAGCTGGAGGCAGGAGGGGCGGCTCGCGCGGTCCTCAGACGCCTCCACTGACGGGTGAGGAAGCCGGGGACTACGCGCGCCGGCCCCGGGGGACTCGTGCCGCCACCGGGGACGGGTCCGCAGTCGCCCCCTTTGCTCCGCTCCTCTCAGCACCCGCGCGCCGGGCCAGGCGAGTGGAGACCGGAACCTGGCGCCCCGGCTCGCGTTTCCGGCCGACGGGACTCGAGGGACGCACCTAGAGCGCCCGGACCCTGGCCGACGGACTCGGGTCGCTATGGCGACGCAGCCCGCCCGGAAGCCGCCGAGGAGATCAGGAGCGCGGGGCTGCGCGTGCGGCGGAGCGCGGCGGCCTGGACCAGGCGCGGCGAGGGCGGGCGTGTCCGGCGTAAGTTCCGGCTGGCGGGAGGAGGGCGGCGCGGGGCCCGCTGGCGTTTTCTGCCCGTGCAGCCGGACCGCGAGCTCGGCTGGAGAACCCCGTGGGAGTGGGGCGTCCGCACGGGGGTGGGGCCCGCCTCAGGGCGGAGGTTCCGGGGTCGCTGCGGCCCCCAGGGGTGGTGGGTCCCTCGAGGGCTGGTGGGTCCCCCCAGAGGTGGTGGGTTCTCCCCCCGCCCCGAGGTGATAGGTCCCCTCAGGGTGGACCGCCCCCCAGGGTTAGGGTTAGGGGGGTCGGTCCCCTCAGGGTGGTCGGTCCCCTCAGGGGCACCAGGTCCCCTCAGGGTGGTCGGTCCACACAGGGGCACCAGGTCCCCTCAGGGTGGTCGGTCCCCACAGGGGCACCAGGTCCCGTCAGGGTGGTCGGTCCCCACAGGGGCACCCGGTCCCCTCAGGGTGATCGGTCCCCACAGGGGCACCCGGTCCCCTCAGGGTGGGCGGTCCCCACAGGGGCACCCGGTCCCCTCAGGGTG
>JAJEJO010001998.1:81852-105085 GCA_020662805.1 Glaucomys volans
ACCAGGTCCCCTCAGGGTGGTCGGTCCCCACAGGGGCACCAGGTCCCGTCAGGGTGGTCGGTCCCCTCAGGGGCACCAGGTCCCGTCAGGGTGGTCGGTCCCCACAGGGGCACCCGGTCCCCTCAGGGTGGTCGGTCCCCTCAGGGGCACCCGGTCCCCTCAGGGTGGTCGGTCCCCACAGGGGCACCAGGTCCCCTCAGGGTGATCGGTCCTCACAGGGGCACCAGGTCCCCTCAGGGTGGTCGGTCCCCACAGGGGCACCCGGTCCCCTCAGGGTGGGCGGTCCACACAGGGGCACTAGGTCCCCTTAGGGTGGTCGGTCCCTGCAGGGTTGTTCGGTTCCCATCAGGCATGTTTGGGCCCGCAGGGTTGTTCGGGTACCCCTAGGAGTTGTGCCCCCCGTGCCTGCTGGACACTCCACGCCCGTGGGTCAGTATGTGATGCCAGGGTTCGCCGTGTGCTCTGGGGGCTGCCGAGTTTCTGCCCTGCGGTGGCTTCCCCTCTGTTGTTAGTGAGTGCCCAGTGCTTCCTGTGGCGGCTGAGCTGTGGGTCCCTTGCTGCCACTCTGTCACAGATTGAGCATCCTGAATGTTTCCTGAAGCAACTTTTTTCATTTACTGTCACTTTTCGTTTTGTTACCTGGGGCAGGGAAAGCAGCAGATCAGGTGTTACAGAGTCACACTGCGGTGTTGTCTTCCGGGTTGGATGGGAGCCAGGTGCCATGGTCTTTATTTAGGATCTGGGTCAGAGTGGGAAGAGCTGATCACTGCTGCTGGTGTTGGAGCACCTGGACTTGCACACACCGTCCCCACCTCAGGGTTCCTGTGGGTACTTAAAGGTCCTCTGTGGGGACCAAGGTGGAGGGGACCTCAGTAGGTCCTCCAAGGGATGCAGTGGCAGGCCTGGGACTAGTCCTGGGGAGGCGGGAGGTCAGCAGCACCTGCACAGGAATAGCCTGAATTCATCCTTCCGTCTGTATCCCAGGATCTTGTGCAGGGCCACTCCCTAAGGACAAGCCAGGCCTTGATCCCTGGCCTCTTGATGGCCTCATGAGCAGTCCAGTATACATCTTGCAGGTTTGTCAGCCCGATGGGACGTTTTTGGCAACTCTTCTCATGTGCCTTGGCTTGAGATGCTGGGAATATGTTTATCTTCTTTTTTACCCTGAGGTACACTTCACATCCAAGAAGTTTCTGTTCTATTCTGCAGGAAACTGGATTTCCTGGTTACTCTGCGGCTTAATTAACCAACCTGGTGACTTGGTGGATTTCTTTTACCCCCAAGTATGTCTGGTAATTCCAACCTGAAGAGCCACCTTCTCCACTGTTATTCCAGAGTTTTCTCTTGGGGCTGTTTTCACTGCAGCCACAGGGTGCCTGAACCAAGGGGGCAGAGCTCGCTGCTGTACTCACTGCCCTCAGGGACCCAGGAGAGTCAGGAGCTGCCTAAGTGCAGACGTGTCTGCTCCTCTGCTCTGGCAGCCTCACACCTGAAATAATAATAATTATGATTTCTTAGTATTTTTTTTAGTTGTTGATGGACTTTTTTTTTTTTTGGAACCAGGGATTGAACTCAGGGGCACTCGGTCACTGAGCCACATCCCCAGCCCTATTTTGTATTTTATTTACAGACAGGGTCTCACTGAGTTGCTTAGGGCCTCGCTAAGTTGCTGAGGCTGGCTTTGAACTCACGATCCTCCTGACTCAGCCTCCCAAGTCGCTTGGATTATAGGCGTGCGCCACCACGCCCGGCTTGATGGACTTTTATTTTTTATTCACTTTTTTATATGCGGTGCTGAGAATCAAACCCAGTGTCTCACACATGTGAGGCAAGTGCTCTACCACTGAGCCATACAACCCCAGCCCTGAAATAGTTAATGTAGCATTTGACAAATAATTTTTTATTTCCATTCCTTCTACACTTATTAGTTAAAATTCTATAAGAAAGAACCTCATTTTGTATTTTTCTGTTTATTCAATTATTTTTGATGTTAGGATGGATGTTTCAATTTTGTTTTTGTTTCCTGGACTATGATCTGTTGCTGGCATTTATCATAAATCGAGGCCTTAGAAACCCCGTCTGTGGCTTCTGTTCCAGGGAGCATGTCCTCGACCTTGGAGCACTTCTGTACTTTCTGGCATCCCAGGCCGTCTCAGGCTCATCCTGTGTCCTTGACCTCACTCAGAGTCCATGATTTCTGTAAGAACCCTGGCTCCATTTAGTTTACACATGGGTCTCTGTGTACACAAAGAACTGGACTTACGCTGATGCTGGTCTGCCACCACAGGGTTCATTCCGTGTCTCCCTTACCTCTTACAGTTTTGTTCCCATTTTCTTATATATATACATATATATTTAGATGTTGATAGACCTTTATTTTCTTCATTCATTTATATGTGGTGCTGAGCCTCGAACCCAGTGCCTCATACATGCTAGGCAAGTGCTCTATCACTAAGCCACAACCCCAGCCCTTGGTTCCCATTTTCTTAATATACTTACTGATTTACTCAATCCTGGGATATACATAAAGTAGTTTCAGAATTGCTAATCCATATCCTGTGAAGGAATATGGATTGGCCAGAGCTGCTTACTGTAGAGTATAACATTTGTGTGCAGTTTTCATTTTTATAATCAAAATATAGAATATATAACCAAAATATTATTTTCCAAAGTTGTTTTAGTATTTATTTTTAATAATGTTAGATTACCTTGTTTCTATTTCATCTAAAATCTATACAAATTTTAAGTTTTGTGGGTTCTTTGTTAAGTGAAATATTTATGTGGTTCTAAAAGCCCAACCTCTTTTTTTTTTTTTTTACAGCCTTCTTTCATTTTGTTTATTTATTTTTTATGCGGTGCTAAGGATTGAACCCAGTGCCTCACACATGCTAGGAAAGCACTCTGCCATTGAGCTACATCCCTAGCCCCTTCAACTTCTTTTTTTCATTTTATTTCTCATTTACTCGTTTTTCTTTTTTGGCAAATACACATTTAAAGAAAACAGTGCAGCATGCCTCTCAGGGGTGGTACCCCCTCCTCCAGTAGGTGTGGTGATTGAGTGAAGATTCATTTACTGCTAGTCCCTCCTAGTTTCAGGTTTTAAAAAGGGTGGTGGCTACACATTGGCAAAAAAAGGTTGGGGTCACAGGTTCATAATTTTTATTCTGCATACCCAGTTAAACAGTAGCTGCACTAAGCTCGCTCATGCAGCCCGTGTTGGATTCCTAGTGCCAGTCTTGAGTCCCCTGTCCCCAGCAGAGAAAGCAAGCCACACCTGACTGCCTTCAAGTCCCATAAGATGTTTATTAATGAAGGTTATTGGGTATATTCACAGGACAACAAGTCAACAACATTCTTCACTTGAAGTAGGGTCCTTCTGCATTGGAGGTGGGCAACTTTTCTTGTTGGTGGCTGAGTGGAGAGCCAAGTGTATCTGATCTGCAGTTCTTCAGAGGCAGAATGTGGGAGACTGTTGCTCTGGGTTGCTGACCCGGTTGGCTTATTCATAAGAATCTAGTGACTCACTTTAAGAAAAAGGCTTAGTGTTTTAAAAATGAGAAAATTGAAGTGGTGAGAAGCAGGTGCTGTGTGTTTGCCCCTGACCCCAGTGGTTCTGAAGACCATGTGCACCACTGGTGAAGCCCAGTTGACAGTGGTTCCCCCGCCCCTGGACATTTCTTCTTTAGCTCCCCAGAATCTTTGTGTGGTCCCTATTGAAAACCAAGTGCTTTCTGGGGACATCTACTGGTTGATTAAGAATTGGGTCCAAACTGAATGGGTGATGTTTAAAGCCAATTAATCTCAGCTTCTGGGCTTTTGGCTCCTCCTTTGGTCAGGTCTGCACAGAAGCAGGGCAGGCTGGTGGGTCAGGAGGGAAGCAGTGCTGCACATTGGCTCCTTGCACTTGGGCCTGAGCTCAGGAGGTCGGGGCAGCTAGCTGGCTTCTCATCAGTGTCTTGCACTCTGCTGTGGCCTGCACACGCCCAGTGTTGAGGCAGTGCCCCTGGCAGTACTTATCGAGCTGCTCCTCTGTGTGGGTCACAGAGCACTGGAGACAACACAGGGCAGAGGGAAGGACGGGAGCCAGTGCTGCCTGCTTGGCCTGGCCGCAGTGAGTCCAGGAGACTTCGTGGTAAGGAGTCTGCTCAGTAAGAGGACCCAGGGCGTTTTAGGCAGAGCAGTCTGTGTACAGGACAAAAATATAAGACCCGGGCTTGCTGGGAGCAGGGCTGGCCAGACAGGACTGCCGTACAGGTCTTTGTGTGTTGTCCGGAGGAGATTGGACTTGGTTAGAAAATAGCCAGGAGCCGTGGGCCGATGCCCAGTACTCCGTATCACATGACCTGGTTTCCATATTGGAGGAGTGGCTCCCATGGGTGGCCACATGCTGTTGAATTGAGGAGCCTGACAAGGAGCCTGGCCTTGTGGACATGGTCCACAGGAGATCCTCAGGAGGTGAGACCTCGGCGTGAGACACAATCTATAGGATGACTTTAGAGTTGCGGGAGACTGTGGTGCTGTGGCCTCCTGCTGCCTATGCTGCTGGGACTCCCGTGCTCACCCTGTGCACACGCTGGGCAGAACCTGTCACCAGGCTGAGCTGGACAAACTGGACAGCTAGGGCCACTGCACTACACTGGTTTGGGGTGGAAGACCAGGGTCCCAGTGAAGCAGGGGCATGTGACTGAGGAAGGCTGCAGCTCAGATACAGTGGGGGCTTTCCTGACTTTTTCCAGGCTTTGAGGAAGTGTGATAATGCAGGCAGAGCCTTGGGGTGGGTGGGAAGCCCTGGGCAGGTGTTTTGTTTGTTTGTTTGTTTGTTTGGTGCTGGGGATTGAACCCAGGGCCTTGTACATGCAAGGCAAGCACCCTACCCACTGAGCTATATCCCCAGTCCCGCAGGTGTGTTTTTAAAAGGTCCCCTTGGCTGCTAGGAAAGGGCGAATGGCCCCTTTGAGTCTGCACAAGAAGAGAGGTGGCTGAGGTGTGGGTGTGGCCAGTTCACCAGGATGATGGAGCCCTTGGACAGGCCAGGGGAACTGGGAGGCAGGGTAGGTGGTGCTCAGCAGTTGGTAGGGACCTAGGAGCTGCAGTGCATGTTGGCAGCTCTGAGCCCAGGGGGGCTGCTGTGCCTCCTGGTGAGAGCTGCCTGTGCACCCAGCCTAGTTGAAGAAGTGCCTCTCCAGACTCTTGAGGAGCTCTGTACCTCTAGTGATTGTGGCCTGCTGACCAGTGCCTTCTGGGGGCGCCTGTGGGTCCCTGCGGCACCCTCTGCCCTCCTGCTTCTGGTTCATCTTTCCAGCACTCGGCCTTCCTGTGCCCTGTGTCCTCTCCCTTGCCCACCTGGCTCTTTCTTCTGCAGAAGCACCCGATGGGCTGGGCCCTTGTCGTGCTCCCACAGCAACCCCCTGTCTGTGTCCCACCAGGCCAGAAGTGCCCCTGCCTGTCCTCCCAGTGGACTGGAAGCTCTTTGAGGCCATGCAGGCTCCTGTTTACACACCAGAGAAGAGTGCAACTGGGTGTTTGTATCCAGAGTTCTGCTTGGAACCTCCAAAGGTTTGGGGGCCACTAGAACCAGCCGTGAGAAACTGTCCTGTCTGTCACATGGGTGCCAGTGAGCCTCCCTCCAGGACAGTGAGGATGCTGTGTAGCCCTGCATGTCCCTGTCCACTCCACTGCTTCCACCCAGGGTTGAACTGTTGCAGAACGGCCTAAATAGTCCCTTAAGGGCCCTCTACAGGGTAATGTGCCAGGCCCTGCCCTCTGGTTCACTGCTTACCAAGGGGGCCTCCACGGGAAAGTCTCTCAGGTCTGAACGCTTTGCCTGAAGAATTGTAGTTCCTTTTCCTCAGGACAAGTGCAGGTTGTGACTTCCTGTTTCTCTGTACATGGCCCCCAGCAGCCTTCAGAGGGTGTGTTGTTCAATAGCTCATATCGTGTGGCCTTCTTAGTTCCTGGGGTCTTCCAAATGGTGTTCCCTTTCTGACTTACTGTTCTAAACCCTGTTGTGCTAAGCTTGGAGAAGCCCAGGTGTCCCCACTGTCCACTGGGGCACCCCCATTTTCTCCTGTGAAGTGCATTGTTGTTTGATTGATTGATTGATTGATTGATTGATAGATACTGGGGATTGAACCCAGGGCACTCGACCACTGAGCCACATCCCCAGCCCTATTTTGTATTTTATTTAGAGACAGGGTCTCACTGAGTTGCTTAGGGCCTCGCTAAGTTGCTGAGGCTGGCTTTGAACTCGAGATCCTCCTGCCTCAGCCTCCTGAGTCGCTGGGATTACAGGCGTGCGCCACTGCACCCGGCTTGCACCGTTGTTTTATTAATCCTGATGGTGAGGGTTTGGAATTCTCCAAACACTGGACCAGACCATTTATAGTTTCTCTTTAATTTTTCTCATTTTGTCACCAAGACTTTATAGTAATATTTTTGACTGTGTAGCTGATTTTTGTTGTTTGTTCTTGTTATCTGTAGTTTCAGGAGTGAAATGGACTTCATGTCTCTGAAAAGTAGATCAGAAATTTGCTGATTTCCAGGTCACTTCTGGCCTAAGAGTGGTGGAGTTCATGCATACACACAGCCCCAAGGTTCTCTGACTGTGGTGACGCAAACGCAGGCAGAGGGAGGCTCTGGCTGGGTTTTCTCGGTCTCTCACTCTGAGTGCTCCCCTGGAGCTCTGCAAAGGCCTTTTGTAAATATGTACTGAGCTGCTGAGTCAAGATGCCTGCAGGCAGTATTTTTTTTAAGAAGGCGCTGATAAAGAATCAGACATGTGGCATTCTTTGAGGTGACAGTGACACACAAGTGCTGCTGCCAGTCGTCTTCCTCAGGTCTCTGCTGGACCCTCTGGAGTGAGAGGTCCATCATGGGAAAGCGCATTGTCTAGGCACCACCAGCTCCACACCAACCAGCATCTCTGCACCCTGCCCACACGCCACTGGCTGTGGCACCTGGCTGGGTGCCTGTGTCCTTTCCTATGAGTGGCCTCAGGCCAGCTCTGTGAGTCAAGCCAGGAAGTCCCAAGCTAAACGGGTTTATGTGTCAGAAGCCACCCCTTTCTGCTGGGTGCTGGCGAGTCTCCAGTGTGTCCTGCCAAGGAGTAGTCCCTCGGGGTGCATGTGGTGGCAAGTCCTTGGCAGGTACAGAGAGGGTTTTAGAGACTTGGTAACAATTTGGCAAAATAGCTTTATGTTGTTGAATCTAATATTTTAAAAATTGAACTTTAGCCAGACATGGTGGCCAGCCCAGGTAACTTAGCAAGACCTTGTCTCAAAAACAAAATTAGGGCTGGAGTTGTAGCTCAGTGGTAGAGCGCTTACCTAGCATGTGTGAGGCACTGGGTTCGATTCTCAGCACCCACATACAAATAAGTAAATAAAGTTTCATCAACAACTAATAAAAAAAAATTAACTTCCCTATCATGTGTCTTTTCTTTTTTTTTTTTTTTTGGTACCAGGGATTGAACCCAGGGAGACTTAACCACTGAGCCCATCCCCAGCCCTTTTAAAATTTTTTATTTAGAAATAGGGTCTCACTACACTCTACTGTCATGTATATGTAAAAAGAACATAAAAATATGACAAAATTATATACTCTGCATATATGGAAAAGGAAAAAGAAACACAGCCTCGCTAGGTTGCTGAGGCTGCCTTGGAACTTGCAACCTTCCTGCTGCAGCCTCCTGAACCACTGGGATTGCAAGTGTGCACCACTACACCTGGCTCCTTTTCTTTCTTCCTGTCATTTTTTCCAGCCCTTTATTTCTATTTTTTTACCAAAATATCAGGCCATGGTGGATTGGGAGTGAAAAAACAGAGACTCACCACCACACAGCTCAGGCTTCCAGCAGCACATTCAGCTCCACGAGCAAAGCACAGGTCACTGGGAGCTGTTGCTCAGAGTTGCCGCAGCCTGTTACCTCCAAGCCAAGTAGGCACTTCATGAATCGCCTAAAGAACCTAGCTCTCGGGAGTGTGCAAACCATGATTCCTGACTTTCCTTGCGCTGCTTCCTCCCTACTGTAGGGAAGATAGGGTCGAAGCCCATGGCTGCAGGACACAGCAGCCCTTGAGATCTGGGCCTGGTGCTGACTCATGGCCCTGGGGCTCCCTTGCTCCAGAATCTGTGCATGACCAGACATCTGGTCCCTGGCCCAAATCTTCATCCTGTGACTGCACCACCATGGCTAAGGGAACTGAGTCGGGCGTGGGAGAAGGAAGGCTAGAGTCCCTAATGGTGCACCCCCTGCTGCCTTATCTTCGCTGCAGCTGCCACCATGCTGCCGGTGTGCTCAGAGCAGACCCTGAGCGAGCTGCTGACCCACAAGGAGGAAGAGTGGCGAATGTTGCAGGCCCATCACACCCAGATGCAGGAGGCAGCTCTGCAGGATGCACAGAGGCAGCTGGAAGAGGCACAGGGGAAGCTGAAGCGCCTGCAGGAGGACTTCCTCTACAACTTGCGGTTGCTGGAGGAGCGGGACCTGGAGCTGGAGCATTATGATGCTGCATTTGCCCAGGCCAGAGGGCAGGAGGAGGCCAGGCAGGCAGAGGTGAGCGAGCTGAAGATCGAGGTGGCCAAGCTGAAGCAGGCACTTGTCAGAGAGGCCAGGCACATGGAGGAGCTGCAGCAGCAGCAGCAGCGGAGGGTGCAGGAGCACCGCCGGGAGCTGGAGCGTGTCCACAGGTGAGCACCGCAGGGGCCCCCCGTCCCCATCCACCCACCCCTTCTCCTGGTGAGCCTTCTGGGCACCACCCACTCACTGTGCCTTCTTCCTGAGCTGCAGATTCCAGGCCTCAGGGCTGGGTGGTCTCCATGGCCAGTGCATGATAGGTGAATGCAGGTAGGACAGGGCCATCTTTCTGGGTTTCTGCATGGCTCTGAAGTTATCCAGGATTTGGTTTTAATATTTAGAATTTGTTTCATAATTACATATCAATATTATTTTAATAAAGCATCTTTTTAGTTTATAATTAATATAAAATATATATTAATTTCAAAACTACATGAGCTACTGGGCCTGATGGTACACACTTATAATCCCAGCCACTTGGGAGGCTGAGGCAATAGGATCACAAGTTTGAAGCCAGCTTGGTCAACTTAGTGAGTCCCTGTCTCAGAATAAAATAGAAAAAAGAGCTGGGGGTGCTTGGGGCTGTGGCTCAGTGGTGGAGCACTTGCCTAGCATGTGTAAGGCCCTGGGTTCCATTCTCAGCACCGCATATAAAAAAAATAAATAAAAATAAAGGTATTGTGTCCATCTACCTCTAAAAAAAAATCAAAGAAAGAGCTAGGGCTGTAGCTCAGTGGTAAAGTGTCCCTGGTTCAATCCTTAGCACCAAGAATAAGTTAAATCAATAAATAGAAGTGCTTTATGTGGTTTCATGACGCATCCCCTCAAGACTTCTGCCTGTCTTTTCACTCCAGATCTGGGACTTGCAGCCACGTGCAGATGCTGTCTAGTCCCAGCTTCCCTTCCCATGCTGGTACCCGCCAGCGTGGGTGCTAGGTCTTCTGTTACTGTCCCACAGGTCCCTGGGGCTCTATTTGTTTTGCTTTTTCAAGTTTATTTTCTTTCCTTTGTTTAGATCAGGTAATTTCTGCTGTCTGTCTCAACTTCACTGGTTTTGTCCTCTGTCCTTTTCATTCTGCCTTTGAACTCATCCAGTGAATCTTTTATTTTGGTTATTGTACACATTGGTTCTCAAATCTTCAGTTCTTCTGTTGGGTCTGTTCCTTTGCTGAGGTTTTCTGTGTTTGGACTCGCTCGCTCACACCAGTGCCGTCTGTGGTGGCTGCTGCTGATGCAGAGCTCTGCCTGCATCCTCTAGTCAGAGGCTTGGGTTTCTGTGTTGTTTTCTCTCTTGCTGGCGGTCACCTGTCCGGGTAGAGCAGAGGTCCTGCCATCTTCACACCCATTGTGTCGCCCCTGCAAGTGTGAAGCTCCGCATCCATGTGCAGGGACACCATGAGCATTGTGGTGTGGCTTACCAGTGCTGTGTCTGGTTACCGCAGTGACAAGAATGGTGAGATCGACCGCCAGCGGGAGCAGTATGAGAATCTGAAGTGGAGGCTGGAGAGGAAGCTCGAGGAACTGGATGGCGAGCTCGCTGTGCAAAAACAGGTAGCGCCTGGGCTGGTCCCTGATGCCCACTGCAAAACCCTGATGGCAGGCATTCCTGGACAGAGGGCTTTGTTCTGCCCACTGGAGGATTTCCCTTGACCATATCCTTCAGGGATATTCCAGAGAGGCCCCTATGCTGTAGCTGTCCACTCAGGTTGTGCAGACCATCTATTGACCAGGCCCAAGTCATCTCTTCCTCGGTCAAGTGCTGATAGAGATGCCCTCAAGCCATAGGTGCAGGCTGGGAGGGAGAAGCAGTGTCTCAGAGGTGGGAGCCTTGGCCATTGGGCCACTCCTTCCCATAACTGTGTCTTTAGGGCCTGCTAGGGCCTGACCTTGTAGACGCCATTTCTGTTGGTTGATGGTATGCCCAGCATATGGCTCAGTGGGTCAGTGACACACAACCCAGTTCACATGCTCAGTTCTCTAAGGCCCAGTAGCAAGCCAAGAGCGTCTCTCAAAAGGAGAACAGTTTCTGGGGATGGCAGCAAGGTCTTACTCCCCAGCCCTCCAGGCCTGTGCTGTGACTCCTGTAGGAGCCTTCCAAAGCTCTAAGGCAGCATCCTTGTCTGCCAGTCTCCCCTCAGGCACAGTGGATGGGCTTGACGCTGTGACTCGCATGGCAGAGCCACCTGGACTTGTTGCAGAGCTCTCTCCTGTTCTGGGCCTCACTCAAAATGGTGACTTGGGGTTGCTCAGTGAGTAGGCCAGAGTAATACACCAAGTTAGGAGTAGATAGCCTTAAAATCTGAAATGTTCTGCCTCTTCCTTGCATGTGGGAGAAACCAGATGCCGCAGCACACCCTTCACCTGGGAAGGGTCATCTTAGCTTGCCCCACACCACTGGGCCCCCACAATTTCAGAGGTAGAAGGCCCTGGAACTTTAGTCAGATCTGTTTCCCATCCTCTGCCATATAAATTCCTTACCAGTGAGTCTAAAGCAGCTGCTGCCTCTCACCGAGTCCCGTCAGCATAATGCCGTCAGGGTGATGGACCAGCATGCATCTTCACAGAGGGGAAGGTGACTAAGAGCTCTGGACAGCCCACATGCCTTCTGGTAGGAGGCCTGAAATGTGTGGTCAAAAGAAGACCAGTTGTGACTTGTGAGTCACAAGGCTTCCTCAGTGGTGCCACGGTCACCTCCAAAGGAAGTTGCCTCAGCTGAGCTCTGGCCAAGGGGTGGTTCCCACCCTGGCTGGCTAGCAGGCCAGTGGGCAGGTGGGGCTCTGCTCCTTGGGCACTTGGCTTCCCAAGCTGTCCCCATGCAGAACCAATGCATAGGGCTAGCAGGGTGCATTATGGCAGCCTCTTGCAGATTCCTAAGCATGGGTTCTACCGCCTTGAGGTGGCAGCCCTGTCCCTAGAAGCAGGAAAAGCTGACATGCTTACAGTCCTGCTTTGGCTGCTGCCAGGAGCTTGTGTAGGATCAGCCCAGGTGATTCTGGAACAGCCTGTGGCCAGCTTCAGGCTGCTCCCCACCGTCAGTGTCCACTGTCAGCTGAGGGTCTTACATGCCAACCCGCCTCAGACTTCTCCCCACTGTCAGGTGAGGCTCTTATATGCCAACTGGCCTCAGGCTGCTCCCCACTGTCAGGTGAGGCTCCTACCTGCTGGCTGGCCTCAGGTTGCTCCCCACCATCAGTCTCCACTGTCAGGTGAGGGTCTTAATGCCATCCGACCTCAGGCTGCTCCCCACTGTCAGGTGAGGGTCCTACATGCCGGCTGGCCTCCTGGTACCCTGTCTCTGGCTTCAAAACATCTTGGTGTGGTTATCGATGTATCAGGGTAAAATCAATCCAATGAAGATAATGATTCTTCTTTTGAACTCTGAGTTGATGGCAGCTGGGGAAGTCTGTGTTCCCTTGATCACACATGCAAGCTATAGTCTGTGGAGGAAGAAAATCTTTCCCTGTTGGTCAGTCACAGGCAAGGAGCCACTGGAGGAGGCACCAAAAGATTACTGATTTATTCATTCATTTAACAAGTTTTTTGTTTTTTTTTTTAAACACAAACTACATGCCAGGAGGTCTCCTTGGTGCTAAGAGTTGGGTGTGAACACATGGGCATGTCTGGACACGTCTGTTTTCACAGAGCAGGCTGACACTGAGGGTGTAGGTGATCACCTGAGCCTCTGCAAAGTCTGTAGGCCTTGGCCTGGCCAATGGCATTGCCTGCTGTGGGTACAGGGAAGACTTAGAAGTGCTAAGATCAGGTGGAACACACCTTATGAACAGGGTCATCAGAAAGGCCCCTGAAGGACTGGGGATATAGCTCAGTTGGTAGAGTGCTTGCCTTGCAAGCACAAGGCCCTGGGTTCAATCCCCAGCACCACAATAAAAAAAGAAAAAAGAAAAAAAAAAAAAAAGAAAGGCCCCCTGAGAGTTGCAGGGTGGACTCAGCCAGAGGGAAGCAGGTGCCTGTGTGGTGGGACCTCTAGAAGGGAGTGCTGAAGATGGAGGTAGACCTGCAGGCCTCAGGCCTTTGTGAAGGTAACATGAGAAATGGTTGGTTTGAGCAGAGCAGTGTGTGAGCAGAGCTGCCTCAGCCTAGAGACAGAGTGGGCTGAGGCAGAAGTAGTTGGTGGGTGCTGGGGAAGCCCTGGTGATGGTGCCTGGCTGGTAAGCACAGGCAGCCCTCCTGGATGCCCTGAGAGGGGGATCGGGGGCGGAGGACATCAGACAGCAGGCTGGGGGTGCCAGAGACAGTGTTGTGTGAGGGTGGCAGGCAGACAGGCTGGTGTGGGACCTAGAAGAGGATGTGAGCAGGAAGCCTGGTTCCCCAGGAGTGGGCTCTGGGTGACAGAGGCCCCTGAACCTCTCTGCGGACCGCCCTGAGGCCGAGAAGGGCAGGCACACGCAGCATGAGGCCAGCAGGGCTGGGAAGGCCGACGGCCAAGGAGCCAGGGGGAGGAGCCAGGCTGCAATTCTGTCTGGACCAGGCCAGGCCCAGTGGTGTGGGTTTCCTGCCCCCTAGTGGCCTTGCCTGTGTGTCCAGATGCCGCCCTGTGTGCAGGCACTTGGACAAGCACTGTTTCATGATTTTGTAATGTGCGAGGACAAGTGGATCCAAGATTTTCATATTATGATTTTATTAAGCATTGCTTTCATAACACCTCACACTTCACTTTTGCCTTTCAGAGGATTAAAAAAGTAAAATGTAGTTTTGAATTGTGCTCCTTACCATTTCCCAGGCTCCTGCCCAGTGTTTAACACCCAGGGTGTACTGCCAGGGCAGAGGGTACTTACAGGGTGGGCGCAGATGGGCCCAGCCTTCTTCAGAGCCCTCCCTCCTGGTCACTGAGTTTGGTAGGAGTGGGTGGTCCTGGGGAGGAGCTCGGGTGAACAGGGTCTTGAGGGTCCCCATGCTCTCATTCTTAAGTCCTTTAGCAGCTAGTCCTCCAACTATACCCAGTGCCTTCCCTCAGCACTGAGGTAAATCCAACAAAAGGGGAATACATTCAAGTCATGGTGTCTGAGTCCCTGTTCTGATGCTCTAACAGGATACCTGGTACTGGGTAATGTATAAAGAAATGAGGTTCATTTGTCTCATGATTCTGGGGCTGGAGAGTCTACTTCCTGGCACTGACATCTGGAGGAGACCCTCTGGCTGGTCACAACGTGTCAGAGAGATGAAAAGGGGGCTCGTGCAGCAGGAGCAAGTGGGTGAACCTGGAGGCAAGAGACCAGGGCAGGCCAGGCTCATCCTTTACAAAGGACCTGTAGGAGCATGCCCAAGCTTGTGAGAGCTTGTCAGCCCCTGAGGAGGCCTGTGCACTGATCCTCCAGAGGCCTACCCCGGTGCTGCTGCAGCAGGGCTCAGGCTTCCAGCACCCCACGAGCAGAGGCAGACCACATCAGACCAGGCCTTCCTGGTGCTGTGGCAGGAAGGCTGAGACAACACAGGCTGTGCGGTGGCCATGGCCCATCAGTGCTGCCTCATGGGCCCCTGACTTCTCAGTGGCATTTGACGCTCTGTCCTGCCCACCTGGCCCTTGACGTTTGGACCCTGCTGTCCTTTCACTGTGATCCCTTTTTGTTCCAGGAACTGCTTCTCGAATTTGAATCTGAAATGCAGAAGAGGGAGCATGAGTTCCGACTGCAGGCTGATGGCATGAGCAATGTGGTCTTGTCCCATGAGCTCAAGGTACTGCATCTCTGGCTGTGAAAGCTATTCTCATCAGCAGGGAGCACCTCTTCTTGATTGGCAGGCGACTTCCACACTGCAGGCTGGACAGCTCACTCAAAGACTGCAGTGGGCTCTGGGTGCCCACCTCAGCCAGTCTCTCCATCGGCCTCAGGCTGCCTGAGTCCTTGAGAGGCTGCCTTCCCCCCACTGTAAACTCTTGACCTGTGCAGCCTGACCCTGCTGTTGGCTCTCTCAAAATGGGCTGGTGGGGGTCTCCCCTCTTTGTAGCAGAGGAAGACAAGGCTCAGGGGCTCAGGACCTGCCTGGAGCTAGCAAATGATACATGGTAGAGGAACCATAGCCTTGCTTGTGGGCAGGATGATGACTGTCACTGCATGCACACACACCCAGCACCCAGACAGGGCCAGGACGTGTGTGGTGTGTGCACACACACCCAGCACCCAGACAGGGCCAGGACGTGTGTGGTGTGTGCACACACACTAAGCACCCAGACGGGGCCAGGATGTGAGGTGTGTGCAGGACTCACCTTGAGTGTTCAAAACAAGGCCAGCCTTGAGTGCGTTGAACTGTCCCTGCTTGGAGGAGGAGCAGGTGTCTCTTGATCTGGCCCCTACTGTTCCCTGCTAGGCCTGTATCCTCCATGGTTGGCACAGTGCCTATCCCCAAGTCGCCTAGCACTCCAGCCTCTGCCAGTGCCCCAGGATTGAGTACTAGGTTTTCAGCCAGAGCCCAGAGCTGTGTAGGACTCAAGGCCAGGACTGTCCCACAGGGACTTTCACGAGGCTGCCTTAGGAACCTTCAAGCCCCAAATGAGAGAGAACACGTGGGCTGTGTGGATGCCCTGTGTGCCATGGTGGGGTGGCCACTCCTGGCGAAGGTGGGGACCCTTGAGAAGTCTCCCTGCTGTCAGGTCTGTCTGCTGCATAGGGTAGCAGACCTCAAGCACCTGCTGCACAAGAGTTTGTTAATGAGGGCACAAGCCAGGCTTCACTGCCTGCCCCATGTGGGCAATCCCTGGACACTGCTGCCCTGGCCTAGCAGCCACTCTCACACCTGTCTTGTACAGGTGGGAGGAGGCCAGAGCTCTTCTAAGCATCATCCAGCAGGGCTCAGAGGGTAGCCTGTGAGCTGCACTGATTTCTCCTTGCTCTGTGTGTTCAGTTTCAGTATTTGAATAATAATCAAGTTTTGTGTTGAGAAATGATTGGTTTTAGTTAGTCAGTTGCAGGTGGCAGGGGACAGGGCCCTCAGAGGTCTTGGGTCTCGCTATATTCTCGCCAGAACAGCATGAGGACATTCTCCCTGTTTGCTGCTTGAACGCTAATTTGTCTTCTTTCTCCCAATCCTGATGAAGTAGCAGTTTACCTCAGGGGTCTTGGTTTATTCCAGTTGTATCTTCATTTTGAGTGTCTTAACGGTGTAATTGACACATGGTGCAGTGTGACATTTCAGTATGTGTGCAGTGTGAGGTGGTCAGGCAGGGAGATTGGCACATTACCAAATGGGTGTCTGTTGCCTCCTGGTGCTGGGGACCTTCAGGCTCCCCCATTTCCTACTCTGAAATATTCAGTTAGTAGTTATCAACACAGTTATGCTGCACTGGAGAGCATCGAAGTGTGTCCTCCTCCTGTCCTCTGTTTTTTTGTTTTGTTTTGTTTTGTTTTGGTACCAGGAATTGACCACTGAGCCACGTCCCCAGCCCATTTTTGTATTTTATTTAGAGACAGGGTCTCACTGAGTTGGTTAGGTCCTTACTAATTTGCTGAGGCTGGCTTTGACCTCATGATCCTCCTGCCTCAGCCTCCCAAGCTGCTGGGTTACAGGCGTGTGCCACCATGCCTGGCCTCCTCCTGTCCTCTGAACTTTTAAAATCTTCCTCAGGTTAAACAACTGAGCAAGGAGCTGGAGGCTCTGAAAGAAGCCGGAGCCCAGGCAGCAGAGTGTCTACAGAGAGCAGAGACAGCAAACGCCGAGCTGGAGAGGAGGCTGCAGGGCCATGCCTGGGAACTTCGGGACCTGGAAGCCCTGAAGGATGCCCAGTACGTGGTCCTCCTCCTCTCAGGCAGCACCTGCTGCACTGGACTTGGTGGGTCTGCCTTTGTAGCTAGATGAAACCAGGCTTTGTTTAGTCCCTTATCTGTTCTTCTCTGTTTAGGATAAAGGACTTGGAGGATAAGCTTCACTCTGTGCAGCTGACCAGGAAAAGAGAAGAGGAGACATTTAAGAGGAAGTGAGCCTTTCTGCCCACGTCGGCTACCCCCGGAGTGGTGGTGCAGCTATAGCCCAGCTCCTCCCTGGCGCGTAGCCCACAGCAGGACACATTGCCTCCTCGGTGGTGTGGGCTGCCGGGGGCCTGGCACTTCACATTCTCAGGCCTGCATAGCTGTGGAGACACATTGAGTGTGCTAGAGGCCCAGGGCTTGATCCGCAGCACCAAGGACACTTCAAAAGCTTTGAGAGCCTTAGTTAAAAGTTAACTTTTGAAACTTAAAAACTTTATTAATCAGTTTATCATTTGTACTTTGCAGCTACAAATGACCTTTAAAAAAAATTAAGTTGTTAATGGACCTTTATTTTATTCATTTATTTATATGCGGTGCTGAGAATCAAACTTGGTGCCTCACACATACCAGGCAAGTGTTCCACCACTGAGCCACAACCTCAGCCCCTTACAAGTGGTCTTTTATTTATCTTTTATGTTTTGTTTTTTACATTTCACTTTTTATTTATTTGTTTTCTGTACTGGGATTGAACCCAGGGGTGCTTCACCCCTAGCCCTTTTTATTTTTTATTTGTGACAGGGTCTCACTAAGTTGCTGAGGCTGATCTAGAACTCTCCATCCTCCTGCCTCTGCTCCTGAGGTACTAGGATTGCAGGTGTGTACTACCATGCCCAGCTTACTTTTATTTTTTAAGTTATTTCTGCAAAATAGTTTTGTTTTCATGGGTCTAAAATGCTCTAAGTTCTGATGAGCCTCTTGACATGATGTCTGTGACTCAATGTGGGTCATGTGACCTGGTAGGCCGCAGTAGGTCCCTGGTGTGCCTGGTGTTGCCAGGTGCTGGGGCACCCAGGAAGTAGATGGCATGGTGACCCAAGGCAGTGTCCCTGCTGGTGCAGTTGGAGGATCTTCTCCATAGGCTGAGACAGGAGGGCAGGAGGGATGGAGCAGAGGAGCGTTCTAAGCAGGGACAGGAGGTGAGGTGGCTTGGCCAGGGGGAGTTAAAGCTGCAGGGCAAGGCAGGTGAGCCAGGTCATCTAGAGAGCCCAGAGCGGGTATTCAGCTTCCCCCACAGAGGTCCTTTACTGTTTCTTCTTGGAGATTCACTGCAGTGACTAAATGAAGAATGTGGGACCCCTTTGAAGATGGCTTTGGAGGGAGCTGGGAGTGACCACAGCTGGCCTCTTGTCTTCTCTTGCCGTTTTGCTGCCGTGGCATCTGTGCATGCTGAGAGCTGTGAGGACGTCACTTGCTGCCTTGCCTGCAGTGGAGCTGCAGTTGGAAATGGCTCCTGCGTCCCATGCAGGCCTGCGCCCTCCCCCCAGATGAGGGTGCTGAGGCAAAGGGAGGCCCGAGGGGCACAGCCGAACACAGCAGAGCTGGTAGTGCCGGAGCCACTTGTGCAGCCTCAGTGCAAGGCCATGGGGAGGCTGGGAAACAGGTTCTTCTTTGTGTGTTTTCAGTCTAATCTAGAACCTGCAAATTATAAATTAAAATCATTTAAAATGAGTATAATTTCTAGCATTACAGGATAAACTGCTGGGTGTGGTGGCATACCCCTTTAATCCCAGCTACTCAGGAGGCTGAGGCAAGATCACAAGTTCAAGGCCAGCCTGGACAACTTAATGAGACCCGATCTTAAATTATTTATTTACTTATTTATTTATTGTAGACTAGGATTGAACCAAGGGCATCATGTGTGCTAGGCAGGTCCTCTGCCACAGAACTATATCCCCAGACCCAAAATGAAAACTGTTTTTTTAAAAGGACTGGGGTGTAGCTCAGTGATAGAGCACTTGCCTAGCATGTGTAGGCTGTGGTTTCAGTTCCCAGTACCACAAAAAAAGAAAAACAGCCTTGTTTTGTTACTCTTCCAAATGCATCTCGTGACATCTAAATACCCAGCGACTTGACCCCTGCTGCGCTGCTTCAAAGGTGGCCACAGCCTTGACTCTGCATCAGGCCCTGTGTCCTTGACCCCCAGCTCCAACTGCACTTCCTCAGAGGATTTCCTTGAATATATATATATATTTTTCTTTTTCAAATATTTTTTTGTTGTCCATGGGCCTTTATTTTTTATTTAGTTTAATTTTTTTTTTTTTTTTTTTTTTTTTTTTGCGGTGCTGGGGATTGAACCCAGGGCCTTGTGCTTGCAAGGCAAGCACTCTACCCACTGAGCTGTATCCCCAGCCCTATTTTTTCTTTATGTATTTATTTATATATGGTGCTGAGAATCACACCCAGTGCCTCATGCATGCTAGGCAAATGCTATACCCCTAGCCACTACCCCAGCCCTCGAATATATTTTTTATGCTTGTAAAAATTTGGAGTCAATCACCTGTTAACAATATTCATATAAACTATAACTGAAATTTGCTGGGGTCACAAGGTGCTAAGTGTTAGAAAGGACTTCTAAATTAAGCTACAATAATCAGTACTAGACAATCCACTAGACAACACCATTCACCATAAGGTCAGTAACCACTATGTGGGATGCACAGCACCCTGGGTGCGCCTCCTACTAAGATGTGTGGCGCTCCCCAGCCAGCCTGCGCGCCTGGCTGAGGCCTTATCCCATGGGGGCGCAGAGCTGGGTAGGACCTGCCTCCTTCCAGCTTATGCACAAGACATCCAGTGACCTCCAGCAAGAATGGTGCAGACGACCTGTCTGCTGATGAGTCGAGGGCTCCTCACCTTGGTGACACAGAGAGCGGATGAGGACAGGCTCACCAAGGGGTCAGCAGGGCCCTTCACTGACTGGTTAGGAGGGTTGTGAGAAGCTCCAGCCAGACTCCTCACTGCCCTTCATGTGCGTGCTGCTGCTCTGCTGGGAGGCACCTGGAGCACCCAGGTGCTGGGAGGTGGGGGCACCAGCGGAGTACTGTGAAGAAGGAGCACCTTTACCTTGTCAGGAGCTGTGCAGCTCCCGACCTCAGATTGGCAGACTGTCTCCAAGTAGGGAACACGTCCCCAGTCGGGAAACTGGCAAAGCACGTCTTGCTGGGAAAACTGGAGCCCATCAGGCCTGACTGCTTGCCGCCCTTCACCAGTGCTTTCGCAGTGTTCTGGGGATTGTCGAGGAGGCAGGAGTCACAGGGCGGACCTGCAACCTGAGCTGTGAGACAGGCCAGACGAGCATCAGTTCTGAGTGCCCAGTGTCCTCTCAGCACTGCGGGCACTGCTGTGCTGGACAGCTAGCACTGCACCCTTCCTTCAGGGGTCCTGGGAGCCATGGTGGTAGAGCCAAGTCTGCCTTATGCACCGGCTTTTGGCCTCTGTCCTGTGGGCAGTCAGGAGTTTGAGTGTCCATGCCATGTTGGGGGTGTGGTAGGCAAATGTCCCCACAAAAATGAGGGCAGTGCCGCCCACCACAGGGCAGTCACCACCACAGGGACAAACATGCAGCTGTGACTGTGGGCTGAGGAAGGGTGCTGAATGCGGCAGCATTCCCGGAGCTCTGGGTGACCTGCAGAGGGCCCCTCCCTGTGTTTCAGGCACGAAGAGCTCGACCATCTGGCCAGGGAGAGGGACGTGATGGTGGTGGCTGTGAAGGGCGCCCATGTGGAGCAGCTGCAGGCATTGGAGACCAGGGTGCTGGAACTGCAGGCCCACAGTGAAGCCCTGCAGGTGCAGCTACGCAGGGCCGAGTGGACGCAGACCAATGCTGCCAGGGAGAAGGATGCCGTCATCAACAAGTGAGCCTGCAGCCCACCACTGCCTTCACCCGCAGGGCACCAGGGCCTATGCTCACAGGTGGCTGGTGCCCCCTCATCCCAAGGGAAGTGGGTGTACAGAGGTACCCTTGGGTTTAACACCAGTACAAAAAGAAAAAGGAAAAAAAAGACAGATACAAACTGTCCTAATCATTCTGACGTGTGTAGCTCAGTGGTTAGTAAGTCAGACTTTCCTTCCTTGGTGTTGCCAGACTGCATTTCGTTCATCTGTTGATTAACATGTGGGTCCGTCCTCTCACCTTTGGCTCTTGCCAACAGCACTGCCGTGAAGGGTGTGCACACAGGTATCTCTTTGGGACCTGCCTTTACTTCTTTTCTGGGCACCCCCAGATGTGTAACTACAGCTTGTGTAACTGTGCTCACCTTTCAGTGTCCCCAGGGCTGTCTTCTTCCCACCAGCGTACGCATTTCTCCACTGAGCCTAGTAGCTCCACTGAGCCTTTTCTGATACTCAAGCCATGGCAGGTTAGCAGCTCTGTCCAGTTGTGCCCAATGTCCAGGCATAGGTGTCTGCAAGGAAGCCATTGTACTGACCCTTGGAGCACCATATTGGCAGAGGCATCGAGGACAGATAAGACATTTGCTGGTGCCTGGAACCCCTTTGGGACTTATTCCATCTCTTTTTTGCAGAGCGTTCTCTGCTCAGTTGTATTTCTAGTTGAGAGGGTAGTGACTCGGAACTGTGGAGTGCAGGGGCGGAGGCTCTTTCAGGAGAGCCTTCCTGGATTTGGTGTGCATGTTCATTGGTCCTCAGTTCAAGCAGCAGTCCTGCGGCCGCCTGGCCCTAAAGCAGCGACCTGGAACTGCACTGCCTGTGCTCCCAGACACAAGCTGGTTGGTGGCTGCAGGCCCTTCCCAGCAGTGCAGGGTTCTCAGCCTCCCTGTGAAGCCTCTTAGTTTGTTATTGAGAATCACTACTATAGATGGGTTCTAACAGTCACAGGTTCTGAACTTGTATCTTCCCCTTTTTCTTTCGGGAGTTCAGTTCTCACTCCAGATTCATTTTTCTAAGTATAAGGTAGCATCAAGCAATGACCTGGTTCTTAGGAGTGTCCCTATTTCAGCAGTTTCTGCTGGTTTGGATTTGGATTACAGCACACTGGGATTAAGGTCAAGCACATGGTTTGGGTGGTGAGCTCTCTGCTTCATGGTGCCTGTTGGGGTCCTCCGGTGACTCCTGCTGCCTGAGCTGGAGGCAGGGGGCATGCACAGGGGAGACCCCAGGCAGACAGTTCCCTGGCCCAGATGTTTTTGTGCTGAGTCAGGCCACACCACACACCACGGTAGGGGCCAGGACGTTGATGCCTTCTGTTTTCCTCTTCCCAGCGCTCTTAAAATCTGTGTCCCAAGTTGTCCTGGGGGCTTTTTTTGTCCTATACAAGACAAAGCTTGAAACACACCTCCCATGCCAGGTTTTAGCAGCCCCTGGTGACCAGCAGTGGCCTCAGCTCATCAGCGCAGGTGCCCCAGAGGTCTGTTCCAGGGTGAGGTGACTGCCACTGTGCAACTCAGTGGCTCGTGAGGCAGTCTGTGACAGGAGGAGCCGCGACCAAGCAAGGGACAGTGTTGTCTTGCTGGGGTCAGTACTGCAGCTACCCAGTTAGTATCTCCAGGAGTCTTCTCTCTGTGTTTTTCTTGGGAAATTTGTCCAGTTTTGGTGCTTCCTCCAGAGGCATTCTGCTGTTACGCTCATTGAAGGTTTTCTGCAGAGCCTTATTTTGATTTCAATTTGAAATTGTGTGTTGCAGGTGCTCATGTGTGAGGTGCTGTGCTGGGCATAGTGAGGGCTGGGCACAGTTACGGTGGTTTGACAGGCCAGCAGTGGGCCCACAGGACGTGTCCTTGTGCATCTGTGTTCAGCGTTATCTGGTGGCTGGGCTAGCTGGCTGGGCACCCCTGGGTAGAATGGTCACCTGAATCCAAGTGGGGACATGGGCTCTGGTGTTCCTGGGAGAGCTGGATGTGCAGGAGTGCACAGAGCAGACTGGGGCATGAGTGGCAAGCACACTGCAGCCCCTGGACCTTCTGTCCAGGCTCCGGGAAGACATGGCTGCTCTCAAAGCCAGCTGGGACAAGCAGGTCACTCAGATGTCCAAGGAGGCCATCGCCAGAGACCTTCAGGTTCAGGCACTGCAGGAAGAGGAAGCGAAGCTCAAGGCACAGTTGGCGCGACGCCAGCAGGATACGGCCAGGTAATGTCCCCAGGGCAGCCATTTCTGTTGGGCACCTGCTGTAGGCAGGAGCCATTCCAGGTCCCGAGGAGCCCACTGCACAGACCAGTCCTTGCCTCACCTTCCTTCAGGAGAAATGAGAAAGAAGAAAACGGCATTGTGGAGGAGGGCAGCAGGGCATGCCAGGGGCCCGTGCCAGGAGTCTCCTCTGCAGCAGAGCTGGGCAGGACTGGAGCCCTAGCGTCCCACTGGGCACTGCTCGTGTCTTTGGTGTGGTTGTCAGTGTCCTGGTGGCCTCCCTCCAGAGTCACGAGTGGGTGCTCTGTCTCTGTGGTGTGTTAAGGTCGGCTTCATTGAGAATAACTCAGGTGTGGTAAAAGCGCCCATTCTAACTGCACAGCCCTGTGGCCTGTTGCCAGTACACAGCTGCCCAGCCCCTCAGCTGGTCTCTGTGCAAGGCCCCCACGGTCAGGTTTCTCTCTGCACAGGAGAAGCTCTGTGGGCCTTTCCGGTCCTGCGGTCCAGTTTTGCATGGCTTCTTTGGCTTAGCACCCTCTCCTGAGGTGAGAGGGTATTGCAGACACAGGGGTGGCTCTGCCATCCTGGGAAGTGTCAGCGAAGGGTGGCTCTGCCATTGTGGGAGGTGCCGGCCCAGGGTGGCTCTGCCATCGTGGGAGGTTTTGGCCCAGGTGACTGCCATCGTGGGAAGTGTCAGGCCCAGGGTGGCTCTGCCATCATGAGAGGTGTCAGGCCCAGGGGGTGTCAGCCCAGGGTGGCTCTGCCATCATGAGAGGTGTCAGGCCCAGGGGGTGTCAGCCCAGGGTGGCTCTGCCA
>JAJEJO010001998.1:107477-127427 GCA_020662805.1 Glaucomys volans
TTTTTTAATTTTAAGACAGAGTCTTGCCAAGTTGCTGAGTGAGGCTGGTCTTGAACTTGCCACCCTCCTGGCTCAGCCTCCTGGTCACTGGAATCACAGGTGTGACCAGCTCTGTATCTTTAGCATCTGAAAGTACTAAAAGCCCCAAATCCAAACACAACTTGAGGCTGGAGAAATAGCTCAGTAATAGATCACAGGCTTAGCATGAGGAAAACCCTGGATTCCATCCCAGTGCTGAGAAAGAACAAAATCACAAAATGACTTGACACTGGATGTTGATGGAGAAGTATTACTACTATGGTCTTTTCCTCAAACCTGTATGGTGGGTCATTTCATGCCATGTTGTCCTTGAAGCTTCTGGTTTGCTTGGAAGGGATGATAGTGGTCAGCAGTTGTTAATATTTAACTGAGCCTCTGCCACTGTGGTCAGTGACAAGTGTCAACCTGCTTCATCCTGCTCAGGTGGGTGCTGTGGCCTGAGGAACCCGCCTGAGCTGCCACAGCTGTTGGGCAAGCTGGGTCCCCAGGCAGGGGGCAGGGGCAGTCTGCGGCTGTGAGGAGCAGCCAGTGGCCTGCGGAGTGGCCCTGCTGGCTTCCCGCTGCCTTTGTCGGTGTGGTGTGTGTGCACATGGTGAATGGCAGGGGCCTGTAGGCGTGTAAGCTGTAGAGCATCACTGTCACCCAGAGAGCCCTGTGCCCCCACCCCTGGAGACCGTTTTCGCCCTCTGTGTCCCATCACCCTGAGTAGTGGTTGAACGAGGGCCGTTTCCTCCCCTGAGTGTTGAGCTCCTGTGCTGGAATGCCTGTTGGGACCCTCCCTGTCCTGCATGGGGGTTGTCTGGACATAGGAGAATGTCCTTTGTGTGGATGCTTGACTGGGAACCACTATAGGGATGGGCACATGGCAAATGGAGGCTCCTTAGGCCACCCCTAGGCCCAGGAAAGGGTGGCTGCCAGGGTCCACAGGGCAGGGGGATGCCAGCGCCCACCACCACCTCCTCAGCACTGGCCCCGAGCCCATCTGAACCCATCTTAAAATCCGCAGTGATGCTCCTGTCCTGCTGGTTCCACTGGCTCGTGCTGCTGATTTTGGAACATGTAGTGTGTGAACAAATGTTCAGAGTACAACCTGAGTTAAGAGGACAGAGTTTTCTCTTGCAGTGACTCCTCTGTAGCTCAGTAGCCAGCTGCAGCCCAGTGCTGACCATGGGATGCCTGCTGGCCGAGCTGTGTCTCCCAAAACACAGGTCCAGTCTTGACCCTAGATTCGAGTGCAACATCATTGGAGATCTAGTTGCTGTAGAAGCACTTAGATAAGATGAGGTCACACTGACAGAGGGTGGGCCTGAGCCGGCACCTGCCGTCCACATGATGGCAGAGGTGGGGATTAGAGTGGCCAAGGATTAGATGTATGTCGCAGGTCAGCCTGGGCCAGCTGTCATGGTGGGAACTGGTTTGGGAGCAAGGCTCAGAAGCCATCTTAGCCTGTGTCCACTAGAGGGCGAGGCTGCACTTAGCATGACCCTTCTCAGAACATGTTGAAGCTTGAATGTCCCTTGAGGGACAGCCACTCACCCAGCTGCCTAGGGTAGCAGAGGCACTGAAGTACATGGGGGGACCTTGCTGGGTGGGGCCTGGGCCTGCCCTCCCGCTGCTGCTCACTGTCAGCCAGGAAGAGCTGAGGGCAGGTAGGAGCCCCACACTCCAGCGCAGCTGTCTCCTGTGTTCTTGGTAGCACTCTGGTCCGATGGCAAGGCAGCCCTACGGGCCCTGGCCTCCTACCTCTCCACCGGTGCTTGCCTGTGGCTGGAGAGGTGCGCAGGAGCTCAGCAGCAGAAGGTAGGGCCAGACTTGCCACCCACACCTCTTTCCCCCCTGTGAGCAGATGCACTCTCAGTTTAGGGAGGGTCCCTGCAGCCTTGGAAGAGGGGGGCACCCACAGAGGCAGGGAGGGGCAGGGAGTGTGGGGAACCATCGTCTCTCTCCCTTTCTCTCCTTCCCTTTTCTCTCTCTGCTGGGGATCAAACCCAGGGCCTTGTGCATGATAGGCAATTGCTGTACCACAGAGCTACACCCCCATAATGGGGCTAAACCAGGGCATTCTTGCCACTGAGTTGTGTCACGTACCCTCCTTAGTTGTTATTTATCTTTATCTTATAATCTTAACGTTTTATCGGTGCATTATGGTCATGCATAAGCAGGGTTTGAGTTGGCTCACTCGTACAGTGCACGGAACGTACTTTGCCCTGTTCAGGCCCCAGTGCTTCTGCTTCCCTCCCCTGCTCCGTGTCTCCACTGTACTGACCTCCCTTCTGTTTCATGAGATACCTTTTTTTATTTCCTTTTTCTCTTTAGCTTCCCCATATAAGAGAAAACATTCAACCTGTGGCATTCTGAGCCTGCTTATTTCGCTTAGCTCTCCAGTTCCATCCACTTACCAGCAAATGCCACTATTTCATCCTCTTTACGACTGAGCAGGGCTCTGCTGTGTGTACACACACATTTTCTTTATTCATTCTTCTGTTGATGAGCACCTGGGCTATTGTGGATGGTGCTGCTATAGACATTGATATGCTGGACACTGTAGCATGCTGATTTGGGTTCTTTTGGGTGATATCAAGGAGTGGGGTAGCTGGTGGTTCCACTCCTAGTGTTTTGAGGATTTTCCATACTGCTTTCAAAGTATGGAAAAGCAGTATACAAATTTGGAGTCCCACCAACAACATAGGACTGTGCCTTTTCCACCGCATCCTTGCCAGCATTTCTATTTTTATTGATTTATTGGTACCAGGGATTGAACTCAAGAGTGCTTCACCACCAAGATACATTCCCAGCCCTTTTTAAACTATTTTTAAAATCTGTTTAGTTGTAGTTGGACACAATACCATGTTTCATTTATTTATTTTTATGTGGTGCTGAGGATCAAACCCTGTGCCTCATCCATGTGAGGCAAGTGCTACACCACTGAGCTACGACCCCAGCCCTAAATTTATTTTTTATTTTGAGACAGGGTCTCGCTAAGTTGTTTAGAGCCTCACAGAATTGCTGAGGCTGGACTTGAGTTTGCAATCCTCCTGCCTTGGCCTTCCAGTTCACGGGATTACAGGTGTGTGCCACCTGCCATGCCAGCATTTATTATTATTTGTATTATTTTTTTTTTTTGAACCAGGGATTGAACTCAGGGACACTCAGCCACTGAGCCACATCCCCAGCCCTATTTTGTATTTTATTTAGAGACAGGGTCTCACTGAGTTGCTGAGGCTGGCTTTGAACTCGAGATCCTCCTGACTCAGCCTCCCAAGTCGCTTGGATTACAGGCGTGCGCCACCGCGCCCGGCTTATTATTTGTATTCTTGATGGCTGCTATTCTAACTCAGTGTGGGTCAGTTTGCATTTCCCTGACTGCTAGGGATGTTAAATATTTTTTAATATATTTGTTGTATTTCTTCTTTTGAGAAATGTCTCTTTAGTTCAATTGTATTTCTTCTTTTGAGAAATATCTCTTTAGTTCTTTTGTCCATTTATTGATTGGTTTACTTATTTATTTTTTGTTAAGTGTTTTGAGTTCATTGTGTATTCTGGATACGAATCCCCTGTTGGAGGAGTAGACTCCCGTTCTGTAGTCTTTCTCTTCACACTTTTAATCATTTCTTTTGCTGTGTAGGGGCTCTTTAATTTGGTGTCATCCCACTTATTGGTTCTTGGTTTTATTTCTTGAGTTTTAGGGGTCTTGTTAAGGAAATCAGGGCCTGTGCCAAGATGTTTGGGAGTTGACCTTATATTTTCTTCTAACTGTTGTAAAGTTTTGATCTAACTCCTAGGCCTTTGATCCCTTTGAGTTGATGTTTGTGCAGCGTGAAAATAGGCCTCTAGTTTCATTGTTCTACATTTGCATATCCACTTTTCCAAGTACCATTTGTTAAAAAAGACCATCTTTTTTCTCCAACATGTTTTTTTAAATATTGTTTTAGTTGTCGATGGATCTTTTACTTTATTTATTTATATGCCGTGCTGAAGGCTGAACCCAGGGCCTCACACGTGCCAGCGCTCTACACTGAGCCTCGGTCCCAGTCCCTCTCCAACATATTTTTTGTTTTGTTTTGCTTTGTTTTGTTTTATTTTGTTTTGTTTTGTTTTGTTTTGTTTGTACCGGTAATTGAACTCAGGGGCACTCCACCACTGAGCCACATCCCCAGCCCTATTTTGTATTTTATTTAGAGACAGGGTCTCACTGAGTTGCTTAGGGCCTTGCTAAGTTGCTGAGGCTGGCTTTGAACTCGCGATCCTCCTGCCTCAGCCTCCCAAGTGCTGGGATTACAGGCGTGCACCACTGTGCCCAGCTTGTGTAACATTTTTGGTATGGCCATTTTAACAATATTAATTCTGCCTATCCAAGAACATGGGAAATCTTTCCATCTTCTGGGATCTTCAATTTCTTCCTTCAGTGTTCTATAGTTTTCATTATAATGATCTTTCACCTCCTTAGTGAGATTTATTCCCCCGTATTTTATTTTATTTTATTTTTTGAGGTTATAGTGAACAGGATAGGTTTTTAAAAATTTCTTTCTCAGCAGATTCATTATTGGAATATAGAAAATGGATTGATTTATGAGTGTTGATCTTTTGTCCTGCCACTTTGCTCAATTTGTTCATCAGCTGTAGAAGTCTTCTGGTAGAGTTTTTTGGATCTTCTAGATATAGGATCATGTCATCAACAAACAGACAATTTAACGTTTTTTCCTATTTGTATCCCTTTAATTTCCTTCTCTTGCCTGATTACTCTAACTAGTTTCAAGAACTATATTGAATAGGAGTGGTGAGAGTGGACGCCCATGTCTTGTTCCTTATCTTGTTTTAGAGGAAACACTTTCAGGTTTTCCCCATTCACTAGGATGTTGGTTTGGGGTTTGTCACATGTAGCCTTTATAATATGAGGTGAGTTCCTTCTGTGCCTAGTTTCTCCTGTGTTTTTTTTGTTTTGTTTTGTTTTTGGAACCGGGAATTGAACTCAGGGGCACTTAACAACTGAGCCACATCCCCAGCCCTATTTTGTATTTTTATTTAGAGACAGGGTCTCACTGAGTTGCTTAAGGCCTCACTGACTTGCTTAAGGCCTCACTAAGTTGCTGAGGCTGGCTTTGAACTTGCAATTCTCCTGCCTCATCCTCCCAAGTCGCTGGGATTACAGGCACACGCCACCACGCCCGGCTCTCCAGTGTTTCTTAATGTGAATTTGTGCTACATTTTGTTGAATGCATTTTCTGCATCTATTGAGATAATCATTTCTTATTCTATTTGTATGGTGAGTTAAATTTATTGATTTGCATATGTTGAACCAACCTTGCATCCCTGGAATGAAACCTACTTGATCACAGTATACTATCTTCTTAATGTGTTTTGAATGCAGTTTGCTATATTTTATTAAGGATTTTGTATCTATGTTTATCAGGGATGGTCATCTGAAGTTTTCTTTCCTTGATGTGTCTTTATCTGGTTTTGGTATCAGGGTAATACTGGCTTCATAAACTCTATTTGGGAGTGTTCCCTCCCTTTCTATTTCATGGAATAATTTGAGGTTATTTCATGGAATAATTTGAGTTCTTCTTTAAAGATCTGGTAGAATTCCACTGGGAATCCGTCTGGCTTGGGCTTTTCATTATTGGAAGGCTTTTAATACTGTTTCAGTCTCATTGCTTGCTATTGTTTTCTTCAGGTTTTCTATAGCTTTCTGGTTCAATTTTTGATATCAATACCTGGCAGATAATGTGTGTCTAGAAATTTGTCAGTGTCTTCTGGATTTTCTTGTTTATTGGAATATGAATTTTCAGAATAGTTTCTAACGATCCTCTGGATTTCAGAAATATCTGTGGTGATATTGCCTTTTTCTTCTCTAATTTTGTTGAGTTGGCCTTCTTTATTTTTCTTTTTTTCAGTTTGGTTAAGGGTATAACAATCTTATCTATCTTTTCAAAGAACCAACTCTTTATTGCATCAATCCTTTTTTTTTTTTAATTCCCAGTTTCATTCATTTGAGCTCTGATCTTATTTTCTGTCTTCTACAGATTTTAGAATTAGTTTATTCTTGCTTTCCTGGGGCTTTGAGGTATGACATTAGATTATTTGGGATTTTTCTTTTTTTATGTAGGCACTTAATGCTATAAATTTTCCTTTCATAACTGCATTCATACTGTCTCAGAGATTTTGATATGTTGTTTCTCTGTTCTCATTTGTTTCTAAGAATTTTTTTATTTTTCCCCTTATTTCTTCTATGACCCATTCTCATTTGAAAGTGTATTATTCAGTGTCCACATTAAAATGGTTTCTGTTTTTTATCTTGTTATTAATTTCTGATTTCATCCCATTATGACCTGATAAGTTGTGAGAAATTATCACTGTTTTTTTAATATTTGCTCAAACTCGCTTTGTGTCCCAAAATATGGTTTATTTTTGAGAAAGTTCCTTGTGCAGCTGGGAAGAAAGTGAATTTGGTTGTTGATGGATGAAATATTCCATAGATTCCATAGGTGTACATTTTTTATTTCTGAATAGCCTTTACTTAGTTTATGTCTGGATCACCTATCTACTGGTAAAAAATCACCCAGTATTAATCTGTTATGGTCTATTTAATTCTTTATATTGAGTAGGGTTTGTGGTATGTACTTAGATACATCAATGATTTACAGTCATTATATCTTATTGTTGGATGATTCCCTTAACCAGTATGAGTGACCTTTGTCTCTTCTGATTAGTTTTGGCTTGAAGTCTACTTTGTCTAATATAATAGTAGCTATCCCTGCTTGCTTTCAGTCTCCATTTGCATGGTGTGTATCTTTTTCCATCCTTTCACATTCAGCCTGTGGATGATTTTGCCTGTAAGATGAGTCTCTTATTAACAACACGTGGTTGGGTCTTGTTTTTTAATCCAATGTGCCAGTCTATGTCTTTTAGTTGGACAGTTGAGACCATTAAAATTCTGTGTTATAATAGAGAGATGATTTTTATTTCCTGCTTTCTCAATTTATTTCTAATGCTTATTTCAGAGAGGATTCTCCTTTAATTGATTATTATTCTAGTTGGATTCATTCTTTCATTGACTCTGATATTTATTTTTCATTTCTTCTGTGTGAAATACTTCATTGGGATGTTTTATAGTGAGAGGCTTAGTGGTTTTGAATTCTTCGTTTCTGTTTATCATGGAAGATTTTTATTTCAACTTCAGTTCTGAAGTGTAGCTTTGATGGATATTGCAGTCTTGGTTGGCACCTGTTATTTTTCAGGGCTTGGTATACATTATTCCAAACCCTTCTGGCTTTTACAGTCTGAGCTGAGAGAACAGTAGCAAGTCTAATTGGCTTACCTGTAAAGGTGACCTATCATTTCTCTCTTGACGCATTTAGACTTCTATCCTGTTCTGTATATTAGGTATTTGTGTTATATAATGTGTGTTAGAGAGGATCTTTTTTGATCTTGTCTATTTGGAGTTCTGAATACCTCCTATTTTTAGATTTCTATCTCGTTCCTAAGAGTTGGAAATTTTTCTGATATTATTTCACAGAAAACGTGCATTCTTTTGGTTTCATTTCAGTTTCTTCTTCTATACCAATGAGTTAGATTTGGCCTCTTAATGTTATTCCAGATTTCTTGAATATTTTGGTCATTGTCTCTGAACATCTTTTCTTTATTCTTGCCTTATTATCAAGTTTACATACTTTATCTTTGAGGCCTGAGAATCTGTTTTCTGGGGTTTTTTAAGTTATTATTTTTTTAAAATATTTTCTTAGTTGTCAAGGGACCTTTTATTTATTTATGTGTGGTGCTGAAACTTGAACCCAGTGCCTCACACATGCTAGGCAAGCACTATACCACTGAGCCACAACCCCAGCCCTGAGAATCTGTTTTCAAAGTGGTCTAATCTATGGGTGATGCTTTCAGCTGAATTTTAAATTTGATTTATTGAATCTGTGATTTCCAGGATTTCCCTGGTTCTCTTTCAGAATCTCAATCTCTTTATTGAAATGGTCTTTCATTCCCTGTATATTCTCTCCAGCTTCACATCTCACATCTTCCTTTAGCTCATAGAACATTTTAGCTATAAACTTTCTAAGTTCTTTCTCTGGCAGTTCCTCCACTGTGGTGTTGAGGGAGGCAGTAGTTGAAGTGTTGTGGGCAGTTTGGGGTGGCCGGTTCCCTTGTTTCTTCATATTGCTTGTGTGTTTCCCATCTGTGGGGATGATTACCTCTTCTTATGTCTAGTGGGGATATCTACCATCCCCAGGCTGAGTGAAATTTAAGTATTGACACTCCCACTGAGCATGTGCCCTCTCCTACACCCCATTCAGCACCACTTTGGGAGAAGATGCTGACCTCTGTGTCAACTGCAGTTACTTCAGAGCAGAGCCAGGTACTAGTTAACCTTAGGGGAAGAAAGTTGTTGAAAATGTTCCTACAGTTCCTCCAATCCAGGAAGAAAATTAGAGTAGTGTTTTTGAATAGGTTGAGAAATTAGTTATTCAAGAAAATAAAATTATTATTTAACTACATAGGAGTTCAAATGTGGAAGAGAGAAAAATAGACAAAGAAAAAAATAATATAAACTAAGATGAAAAGAAGAAAACTTGGGGGTGATTTGAGACAGCAGCAGGTAATGCAAGAAGGGAAAGAGAGATTAAGAGGAATAGTATAGACCTGTCATGGAAAAGCAAAGAGAGAAGGAATGATTCCAGTTACTAGTTTTTATTTTGAGACAGGGCCTCGCTAAGTTGCCCAGGCTGGCCTTGAATTTGTGATCCTCCTGCCTTGGCCTCCTGAGTCACTGGGATCATAGGCGTGTACCAGTACACCCAGCTTTTCTCAGCCCTTTTTAAATTTTTATTTTAATTTGTTTTTTTTTTCTGTTGTTGTTTGTTTTGTGATACTGTGGGTTCAGCCCAGGGGTGCTCCACCATAGAGCTACACTCCAGTCCTTTTTATTCTTTATTTTGAGACAGGGTCTTGCCAGGTGCCCAGTTTGGCCTTGAACTTGTGTTCCTCCTGCCTCGGCCTCCTGAGCCTCTGGATCACAGGTGTAGCCACCGTGGCCCCATTGCTCTCCTCTGTGTGTGCTTGACAGAGTCTCCCAAAGCAGCACGACGGAGAAAGCAGTCAAGCTTTTCTATCCAGTGAAATCCAGCGGCTGCAAGAGCAGAATGCAAGCTTGCGGAATGCTGTCTCTCAGATGAGGAGGGAGATGGAAGCGCTGAGTGGGGAGACTCTTCCTTCTGCACCTCCTGGAGAGACCACAGGCACACAGCAGCCCGAGGCTGACGCTGCAGGGGACACCGCCCCTCCTCGTGAGTGGAGGTGGGGAGGGTCAGACTTGCCCACTGGGGCAGCTTGGATGGGTTCATTTCTGAGTCTCATTTAAGTTCACCTGCCCTTTAACAGATCACTCCACAGCATGACGGCTGCTGCTCCCCCAGGAGAAGATCCTGAGTTTTGTATTTATGTCTTTTTCTTAGTTGAGAGGAGGGAAACATGCAGGGTGCAAGCCTGATGTGCTTGGAGCCCCGCAGGCAGGCAGGCGGGGCACTGTGCTGTCCCAGAAGTCTGCAGCAGGAGCCTCCAGCAAGGCCCTCCTCCCAAGGAGCACCCTGTGGTGGCTGAGAGGGCAGCCCCAGGAGCAGCTGGCACCTACCGCAGGCCCTGGTCACACAGCTGAGTGGGGTGCCAGGAGCAGCCATGTGACCAGTGCCTGAGGTTGGAGTTGTTCCCCTTTGCACAGAGGGCTGTGGGAAGAGGCAGGTGGAAAACTGTCCCCTCTCTGATCTCTCCTCAGAGGACATGGAGCTAGGCTGGTCTCAGTGTGCACTCTGGGAAAGGAGGGGAGATAAGACCCTGAGGGGGCGGGGAAGGAGCGCAGGACAGGGAGGGGAGGCAGGAGAGTGGGTGCTCCTCCTGGGGCTGGGAGTGTCTGTGTGGGTGGCTGTGCTATGCTTGCTGGTGTTTCGGGCAGATTACATTCTGGTCCTGGAAGCAGAAGTGCAGAACCTGAAGCAGAAGTTCAGAGCCCTGGAAGGAGAGCTTGCGGGCTCGCTGGAGCCTCCGAAGACATCCTGGGGCGATGCAGAGCCGCACCCCAGAGCTCCCGCCTCCACAGAGACTGGTGAGGGTTTCCCGATGGGTGTCATGTGCTCTGCCCGAGTGACAGTGGAAGCAGAACCCCCACGGGAGTCCTCCAAACGCAGGTGTACCAGGGGGTCCAGATCCAGGGGCCTCGTCCCCATCAGCTGCACACTGACCTCTCACCCTTCCAGACCTGGAGCTGCATGGCCACGGGCTGCTGCTGGGCTCCTGTGGCTTCACCATGCAGTCACAGCCAGGCTGCTTCCCAGGGTCTTCCCTCAGGAGAGCCCGCCAACCCGCAGGCCGCCCCCATAAAGAGACCACAGTGGCCTTAACAGACACTGCTGCCAGCTTGGGCCTCCAGGGGCCGCCCCAGTCCTGGCAGTGCTCACTGGGTGAGGGGCTGTAGCTGGCCTCCTGCGTGGATACCCACACTCACTCCCCAGAAGGGTGCTGTCCCTGGTGCAGAGCAGGAGTGGCCGAGGGCAGGCGCCCTGCTGGTCCTGTGGCTCTGGGAGCAGACTGTCCTCCAGCCTGTGTTTCCTTGGCCGTAGCTCCTTGGTGCTTCTGGGTGGGCTCCCCTGACTCCTGAGCCAGGCGGACGGGAGCTCAGGAGAGCTGGGAGGCAGTCCCTTCCCACCCACATCCTCCCCAGTGGCTGCTTGTGTCCTGGCCCAGCTGTCAGCTGTGCTCAGGGGTGCGGCAGGGGGCCCACACTCCCCCTCCTCACACCGGCCCTGTGTCAGCATAGCACTGGAGTAGCCCAGGTGCTCCGTGCTGTCCTTCCTTGCGTGTGTTGCTGGACCGGGTTTGTCAATGTGTTGCCCGGGACGTTCTGCCACTGGGGCACATCCCCATCCTTTATTTTTTATTCTTTGTTTTGAGTCAGGGTCTCACTAAGTTGCCCAGGCTGGCCTCAAACTTGTGCCTCTGAGTACCAGTTGCCAGCTATGCCACCATGCCCAGCGTCATATCTTCTTTGACCATGTATCACGTGGGCATCTTTTTACTTAATTTCCAAACAAATGGCCCCGGATCTGTGTGGAGAGACTAGGAGTCACTGGTCTCTCAGAGGCCACGTGGGAGGCTGTGTGTTGTCCTGCAGAGGCTCCTGCTCTCTGCATAAGGACTGTACTTCATGTACAGCACACCTCAGCCCCTGGCAGGAACCCAGACCCCTTGACTCCAGTGAAGGACCTCCTCGCCTGAGGCCTACCAGCAGCCTCCCTGGCCTCTGTTAGAGATGGTGTTCTCAGTTTCCAGATCTGAGCCTGACAGGAAGTTGCTATTCTCTGCAGGAGAATCTGTCACAGCTGGTCAGGCATCCTCTGGATTGGCACTCAGGAAGCTCAGAGACAGAGTGCATCTCTTGAACTTGCTGGTGATACAGCTCAGAAAGAAGGTGAGATGGTCTTTGACACGCAAGGCTGTGCAGGTCTTCCTACTAGAGAGCCATACCGGGGGAGCAGACCTGCAAGTACTGAGCAGTGCTGGGTGCAGCCCTGATGACCCTGGATGTCCCCTTACCCTCTCTGGGCCTGTCTCCTTCTCAGCAAAAGGCTGTTGTGAACAGTAGCTCACTTACCTCATGAGTGACCATAGAAGGTGCACAGGGAAACCGGGCAGGATGGCAGAGCAACTTGGGAACCTGAGGCAGGAGGATCGCCAGTTCCAGGCCATCCTCAGTCACCTAGTGACACCCTGTCTCAATATAAAAAACAAAAAGGGCTGGGGACACAGCTCAGTGGCCAAGGAACCCTGGGCTCAATCCTAGTACCAAAAAAAAAAAAAAAAAAAAAAGAAAGAGGAGGGAGAGGGGAGAGAAGGTCTCGGTGGTGCAGGACCTCTGGGTCCCCCTTTGGGCACTCAGCATAGGTCCCCGAGGCCACCTGCCCTGAGGTGGGGCCAGGCCTCCTTTCTTCCCCACCGGATCCTCTCCGTGGTGTGGTGCCACCCATCTTGTCCGCTCCTTCTCTTCAGTGACCCCAATGGTGCTGCTGTGCGAGTTCCTATGCAGGTTCTCTGGTTGGAAGCCCGTGCCTGAGAGGAACTGCCAAGGCCTGGGTCACTGTGTTCAGCTCTTAGAGGAGCTGCCAGACTCTCCCACACAGCGGCGCACTTTCCACCCCTCCAGCAGTCGGAAGGCCCCAACTCCAGCATGCCCAAGGTGGCTGCTCTGTCTTTTCATCCCTGTCATCCTGGTGGGTGTAAAGTGGCATCTTGTGTGGGTTTTCTTTTTGGGTTGTTTGTTTTGTTTGTTTTTGTGGTACTGGGAATGGAACCCAGGGCCTTGTGCATGCGAGGCAAGCACCCTACCAACTGAGCTATATCCCCAGCCCGCCCTCTTGTGGTTTTAACTCACGTTTTCCTGGTGACAGATGACGCTGACCACCTCTTCATCTGGTCCCTGGTCATTTGTGCACCTTCTGTGGAGAAATGTTAGTTTGGACCCTTGGCCATTTTAATGGGGTTATTCATCTTTACTGTTGAGTGACCAGAGTCCCTCGTAGATGTGTCTCTCTCCCATTCTGTCTCTTCACCTCTCGATAGTGTCCAAAGCAGAATTTTGTTTTGACCAAGTCCAGGGGGCCATGCCAAGCTGTGCCACCTACAGCTCTTGCATTTGAACCTTCCACCCACCTCTGCTGCTTTGACTGGTGAGGGAGGCCCACTCCTCTCAGCAGCTTGCCGTTTTCTAGAGGCATTTGTTTCTCCCTGGGGTCTGGGGCTCAAGAGGAGGGTTCTAATCCATTACCATGCACGGACTCTCCCCAGCCAACACTGGGGTCCAGTGCAGGGATAGGTTTGCTGGTGATCGTGTCCAGCCAGAGAGAAACTGGCCTCTCCTTTCTGCTCCCAGATGCCTTTAAAAAATTCTTTTTGTTTGTTCTTTTTAGTTATTCATGACAGTAGAGTGTATTTTGACGTGTCCCTCACAATGTAACTTCCCTTCCTTGTGGTAGTACATGATGGGGAGTTACCCTGGTTGTGTGCTCATGGGAAGGTGATGTCCATTCATTCCACTGCCTTTTCCGTTCCCATCTCCTCCCTCCCGTCCTTCCCCTTTGTCTATCCACTGAACTTCTACTCTTCCCTCCCCCTTATTGAGAGTCAGCGTCCACATACCAGAGAGAACCTCCAGCCTCTGGTGTTTGGGGAGGGCTTATTTCACTCATGTGGTGGTCCCCAGTTTCTCCAGGTGCCTCCGAGTGCCATTCTTTCTGTCCACCAGCCCTGGGCCCCCTCCTGCCTTGTTCCTGACACTGCCTTGTGAAATGGCCTCCTAGGTGCAGCAGAAGCCCCTCGAGCTGAACACCATCCAGCTAGAGCTTCCTCATGAGGTGAACCAGGTGCACCTGGAGGTGTTAGAGCTGCGGAAGCAGGTGGCTGAGCTGGAGAAACATTTTGGGACAGCCCAGCAGGAAGAACAGCAGCCATCAGTCAGGAAGCAGCTCAGGAAGGAGGTGGGTCCCTTGTACCAGCTGTCCCCAGCTCCTCCTGCCCTGCCTGTTGGGCCTACTGCCAAGGCAGCCCTTCCCTGCTGGTGCTTGGCCCACCTTGCTGTTCTGCCTGGTCCGCAGTGCTGGCTGCCCCGTCCTTCCGCCCTTTCCCTCCTCCTCCTTCCTCTCTGTGCACAGACCTGCTCCTGCCTCTGGTCCTCTTTGACTAGCTGCAGTGCAGCCAGGGCACAGCCCAAGTCCCCACCCTCCCCTCTAGTCTAAACGTCTTCTGCAGGAACTCACTGTGGAGAGCTGCCTTGCTTCCTCTGACAGGCCTGGGCTGTGTGCTAAGAGAGTGTGTGTTGTGCCCTGACCTGAGCTTGCCCACGGGAAGGGAACTGCACAGCACTCACCACAGCATCCAGAGCCTTGGTGGTAGTCAGGCTTTGGCATGAAGTACCCCCCACGCCTGTGATGGGTCAGCCTTAGGGAGGACCTTGGCCCCTGACTGGTTTACCAGTGACTGGCAGGCCCTTTCTTCTTACCTAAAGCTGTGAGGGACCAGCGGGAAAGGGCAGACAGCTGTGCCTCCTCTGCTCCTCTGGTGTCCCCAGGCCCTGCCAGTAACCTGCAGTGCTGTTCCTCAGTGACCTGCCGAGTCTGTGACCCTCAGTGGCCAGGCCCGTCAACACACATCTGTAATCCCAACTACTTGGGAGGTTGAGGCAGAAAGATTGAGTTTGAGGTCACCTGGGCAAAACCCTGTCTCAAAATTAAAAAAAAAAATTTCAAAGGGCTGGGGATGTGGCTCAGTAGTAGAGCACCCCTGAGTTCAGTCCCCAGTACTGCCCCCCCCAAAATCTGGTCAGTTACCTATAATGACTGTTGTGGGGACTTGTGGTCACCTTCTGTGATCTGGATGGCCTGTGGTCATCAAAGGTGACTGTCAATCAACAAAAGGTTTTAGGGACATTCAGTCTTGTCTGGAAGGCACTCAGAGTCCTCTGGTAGGAGCAGAGAAGGTGAAGACAGTGGAGGTGCCCCCTTGGCACCAGGGACTGAGGGGACAAGCAGCCCCAGGGCCTCTGGCAGAGGCTGCCTGGGAACAGCCTGGAGAAGCAGCACAGGGTATGGGGGCCGAACAGCCAGGCACCGGCGCCCAGCCCTACCTGGCACCCTAGGCCTCTGCAGTACAGCAACACCAGGTCAGCTCCTGGCCCCAGGGCACACTGCGGGCCTGGGTCTCAGCCTTGCTTCCCACACCCACCACAGCTCCTCCCAGGACAGTGCCTGCAGCCAGGCAGGCAGCCTTCGTACCTGCTCCTCCTTCCCGCTTGACCAGCGTAGAGGGGCAGAGAGTATGCACGGAAGTTGAACTGGAACCCAGGCACTAATCCACAGAAATCTAGGCCCATCAGTAATGAAGGCCCTGCTCTGCCTTCCCAGCGCAGGTGGCGGTCGGCCCCAGACCTCAGTGTGACGCGTGTAGCCACAGTGCACAGACTCTGTGTGACAAGCAGAAGGCTCAGGAGCACAGTGACCAGCACCCTCAGGGAAGCTGCTTGCTGCCTCTCGGCACATCTGAGTCCAGGCTCCCGTCACCAGGAGAGGGGAGGCAGGAAGGCAGCTCCTGGGTGCCACGCAGGGCTGGAACCATCTCCAGTGCACAGAGGAGCAGCTGGAGGGGCCCGTGCACCCAGCACCAGGGCTCCAGGGATAGTGTCACCCATCTCCCAGCACAGGCTGTGCTAGAGACTGCAGGGGCCCACCAGAAGGGCCTTTGCTGCCAAGTCTAGGCAGGAGAGTCCAGTCCACTGACCCAGCAGGAGATCACAGGGCCACACTAGGGCAGGCAAACAGGTACGTAAGGAAAAGAGGAAGTGGCTTCTCGTATCAGAACATCAGCCAGCAAACATACAGGACAACGCACAGGCAGTCGGGTGAACCAGCTGGAGGCAAATGCTCGCTGGGAACAAGGAACTCCTTGTCTCCATCGCTGCGCCTCTCCTGGCCAGAGGCAGGACATGACTCTGGTGAGAAGCCTCTGGGGCCCAGCTTGATGGAGCACCCCCAGGGTCAGCACACCAACACCTCCCACCTCTGGCTGGGACGCCTGCTGGGGCTCCTGCCAAGAACACAGCTGGCGCCTAAGCACAGGGTGTCCTGGGCAGACTCGGGGAGGGGCGTGCCACAGAGGCGCTGGCCTGCACTCCAGGCGTCAGTGTCACCAGAGACCAGCATTCAGCACTGCATGCGTCCTGCATCCTGGACAGGAAAATCAGGCTGGGAAGGACCAGGTAGGGACACCAGGTGGAGTCACGTGTCCCAGTCAGGGAGGGGGCTGAAGGCCCAGGTGTGACGAGGCATGGGGGAGGGCCACGTGCTCTCAAGGTCTCCAGGAGGGTTACGTGGAGAGGTAGGCAGCACACAGCAGGCCACCTGTCCTTGGCGTGAGCTGTCCTTGCAGCTCCTCTGTCCAAGGCTGGTTCCCTCCAGCCAAGGCATGAGGGGTCTCAAACTGGCCACACTTGCCCGCCTCTAGAGCCTGAGACTCTGCTTTCCGCCCACAAGGCCCTGTACAGAGGCTGAGGTGTGGATGAGTTTCTGCTCGCTAGCCAGCCCTAGGACTCATCTCAGCTTTCTTCCTGCTACAGGCTCTTCTGCCCCATTCCCAGCTTCCAGGGTAGCTCCAGGGGCTACCCCTGGGTGCATTGTGGGGCAGTGACCTGCTGCAGCTCCCTAGTCCTGGAGGGTCCATAGCTCCAACCGCAGCCTCCTGAGGACTGCTTTGGTTGGTGGCTGGTGGATGTCAGTAAGTCATCTCAGCGGGGCAGACTCCAGTTTCCTCCCAGGATGCTGATACCAGCACACAGGCAGGGCAGCATCCCCACCCTGGGGTAAGCACAGGGGTGGGGCTGCCACTACACCTGCCTAGGCGCCTTTGTTAAAAAGGTACCCTGAGTATGCCTCAGGTTGTGCGATCTTTATTTTGGGGAAAATTTCAGAGAATCATCAAAATAAACTTTTTTTTTTTTGGTACCAGGGACTGAACCAGGGGCGCTTAACCACTGAGCCATGTCCCCAGCCCTTTTTATTTATTTAGACAGGTCCTCACCAAGTTGCTTAGGGACTCCCTAAATTGCTGAGGCTGGCTCTGAACTTGGAATCCTCCTGCCTCAGTCTCCCAAACTGCTGGATTACAGGTGAGTGCCACCAAGTCTGGCCAAAATGAACACATCAGATAAAATTTTACCAGAAACTGACCCAGGGAGGTTCACTCTACATCCCCCATGTCAGTGTTGAGTCTGGAATAGAGACACAGGCTGGAGCTATTCCTCCCCACTGTGTACTTATAACAAGGGAAGGGCCAGAGCACTACCAGGCTGCTGGGTCATGTGGGAGCCTTCTCTGGTCAAAGGGCCTATGTTTGGAGAGCAAATTTTCTCTCACACTCTAGATTTCTGAAGCCAGGCACATGGGGCACACCTGTATTCCCAGCACTTTGGGAGACTGAGGCAGGAAGAGCTCAAGTTCAAGGTCAGCTTGAGCAACTTAGTGAAATCCTGTCTCAAAAATAAAAAGGAAAAGGACTGGGGTTGCAGCTCAGTAGTAGAGTGCTTACCTAGCGTGTGCAAGGCCCAGGGTTCAATCCCAGCACCGAAAACACACCACCCAACCTCTCGATGTCTAAGGTTGCTAAGGCTCTGTTTCAGGACTGCTCTTTCTTCATGGGAGCAGCTGGAGAACGAGCATCCCATAGAGCCCAAGCCTTAAAGCAGCCCAAGTGAATTCCCACTTGCCCCGCCCTGGGGGTGTGTGGAGCCCCAGGCCTGCCTTCTTCCAGGACCACCCACTTCTCCCAGCCTGAGAGCCTGAAGTCCTTTGTCCTTTGAAGGCCACACTTGCAGAGGGGACAGAGGCACCAGTCACACACACTGGAGAAGATGCATGGGGGTCTAGGATATTCATGCCTACAGCTAGGCCTCCCTGGCACTGCCCTCACCTGGCCTGGCCTCAGGCCTGCGGAGCCACAGTCCTCTCCTTACCCAAGAGAAGGGCAGACTTCGCTCTTCGCTGTGTCCTTCCATGACCCCCTAGGTTCCTTGTGGCCTGCAGCACATGCTGGTGCAGAGTCACCGCAGCTCCTGGGGCACCCGGGGAACAGCAGTACCTGGAGGGCATGGGTACCTTCCAGTCCTGGGAAGCTGGCCAGGACAGGCCAGCAGGACTGTTCCAGGGACTCGGAGCTCCTGTGGCCAGGACAGGGGAGTGACTGGGTTGTGCCAGGCCCAGTGTCCCTGGTTCCCCTGGCCCTGCTCAACACCCCCTGTGCTGCACCTGCACTTGCACATGACTGCATGCTGTGGGCCCTGAGTCCAGGCCTGGCCCAGGCTCCAGCTCCCTGTGGCAGCCTCCTCCCCTCAGATGCTTTAGCTTTCTCCTCCCACCTTCTGCACAGTAGGGAACCACATCTGGTCTGCAGTGTCCAGGCAGACCAGGAGGAGGGTGAGCCCAGGGGAAGGAGAGGCAGCAGCCAGCCTGCTGTCCACAGGAAGCAATTATCACAGGCCCGGGGCAAGGGCTGGGATGGGACAGGAAGGTGAGGAGCAGCCTGGTACCACAGTGCTAGGCCAGAGGCACTCTGGGGCCACTTGTCCTAGAACCAAAGGGAGAAAGAGGTGATGAGAAGCAGGAAAGGAGCTCCAGTGGTGCAGCTGCCCTGTGAAGCCCAGGGACCAGCCTCCACACCGTCTCCTGGTGCTGACCGAGCTGCCCTGTGTCAATGGTGGCCAGGCATGTGCATCATCAGTCTGTCCTGGTCAGCTGTGGTCTGGTGATGGTTATCTCAGGGTCTGTCAGGTGGGGCCTTGGCCATCAGAGACTGATGTCTCTGGCAGTCCGACTTACCACAGGGTGTTTATGAATCAGATCTGTTTCTCTGGGAATCTGAGGTGACTCAGCAGGGGAGGCAGATAAAAGGGAGGCTTTTAGTTGCCCATTGGACATTTGTAGGCCCAAGCGAGGAGTCTGGAGTCCTTGTTACAGATACAGAAGCAGCGCCCACACAGGGTGCAGTCCTCTTGGGTCTGGGGCCATGCTGGAGCTGAGGGGTGAGCAGGCCATCTCTGCTCCCAGCTGCAGGACCCCGTGCATGCCCTGGGGGAGGCACTGTGCCCATTGGGTACTTGAGTTCTAGTTGTCTCATCTTGAAGGATACAGGCCAACACACCCAGCAGGGCTGTGGGGGAGGAATGCTCAGAGGTTTTGAGTTGAGGGTTGCCAGGGCCTGTGGCCAGTAGGGAAAGGGCTGAGGACCTGAGGTCAGGCCGCAGCCTGGAGAACAGGGGCCGAGGAGGACCCGATCTGTAGAGGAGGAGCCCCTGGAAGCACTGGCACTCTCCTGGACACAGGCCAAAGCACAGGGACCAGCCACCAGCAGGGCAGGCGGCAGAGCCCACTCTGGGAGGGGCAGGTTCGGAGTGGGAGCACTGCCCGCTGTGCCCTCCACCACGCAGGGCCCGAGGGTCTGTGGTCTTACAGGGCATCTGCTGTCTGGGTTTTGTTTACAGGGCCTTGCAGACGAGAAACCCTTGGGGACAAAGGACCAGGGGGAGTTCCCCAGGGACCCCCAGCTGAGGGCACAGCCTCCACAGTCTTTATCGGTCCCCCAGCTGCAGAGGAAACTGAAGGAAGCCTCCAAAAAAATCCTGCGCCTCCGCCTAGAGAAGGAGCAGCTCATGGAGATGGGGAACCGGCTTCGTGCAGAGCAGGGACACCCCAAAGGTGAGTCCCTGGGAACAGGACTAGAGGAGAGAGAACTGGGCAGCAGGGAGGGAGGGGCACACTGCGGGACTGCCAGGACCACTTCCTGCCTTGCTGTGGGAGGCTGGTTCAGCAGGAGGCCCTGGCCTGACTTCTCAGGAAGGTGAGAGGACCACAGAGGCCGCTGCACTTGGAAGGCAGCAGCCAGATGCCCCTGGCACAGCAGCTCCTCATCTCAGTGCTGGTACTCAAGAACCCAACCAGCACAGTGCTCCTGCCTGCTTCCCAAGAGTAGCCCAGCAGCTGCATCTCGGATGGAGGCGGAGGAGGGAGGCTAGGACTGCCAGACTCTAAAAAATAACAGGTTTGTGGCATGCAAGGCAGGCTGCACCCAGAGGGGCCAGAGGGGCCAGGAAGAAGCAGAGCACCAGCCCAGGGTCTTCCAGGAAGCCCAGAGCTCCAGCCCAGTGTCTCAGGAAGCCCAGAGCTCCAGCCCAGGGTCTCCCAGGAAGCCCAGAGTTCCAGCCCAGGGTCTCCCAGGAAGCCCAGAGCTCCAGCCCAGGGTCTCCCAGGAAGCCCAGAGCTCCAGCCCAGGGTCTCAGGAAGCCCAGAGTTCCAGCCCAGGGTCTCCCAGGAAGCCCAGAGT
>JAJEJO010001998.1:127437-147874 GCA_020662805.1 Glaucomys volans
GTCTCCCAGGAAGCCCAGAGTTCCAGCCCAGGGTCTCCCAGGAAGCCAGAGCACCAGATACATACACACAGCCTGAGTGGGCATCTGGCCCTGTGCAGGTCTCACCAAAGTCCTTAGCAGGGCTAGCGGACAGCAGGTGCAGCCGAGTGCTCACTGCCACTGCTCCTCACCCACCTGCCCTCTGCCCTTGTTCATCTTTCAGCAAGCAGTTTCTGTGATGGTCCCAAAGGCTAGCTCTGGGGAGTCTGCCGTCTGGCCATGCCTTCCTGTCCTTTGCCTAAACACTATGGCAATGGGGGCTCTGGGATTCAGTTGATAGCAAACCTGCTACAGACATGAAACTCTAGTCAGTGTACCCTTAAGAGCTGGGAGCAGCTGGCGTGATGGCCAAGCCTGTCATCCTAGTGACTCAGGAGGCTGAGGCAAGAGGATCCCAAGTTCTAAGCCAGCCCTAGTTTACACCCTGTCTCAGAACAACAAAAAGGGCAGGGGATGTGGCTCAGTGGTTAAGTGCCCCTGGGTTCAATCACCAGTGCAAAAAAAATAAAAACAAAAAAACTCCAAAACCTGGGAGCCAAGAGCACTGGAAAGGACCAGCAAGAGTAATGCTTTGTCTGCCCGACCACGAGAGCTCTTTAGAAGGCCACCATCGGGCTGGGGTGGAGCCAAGTGGTAGAGAACTTCCCTGGTATTCACAAGGCCCTGGCTTCAGTCTCCAGCCCCACAATGGAAGGAAGGAGGAGAGGAAGGAAGGTAGGAAGGCAGGTAGGTAGGTCCCCATCAAAGGGAGGAGTGAGGTCAGGGTGCCGTGCCTCCTCCTCCAGGCTCCACCTGGGGTTACTGCAGGGGTGACAGCTGTGGCTTTAGCACATTCTCTGTGGCTTCTGAAGAAACCTGGCAAAAGGGAAGAAGAAGCAGCACCAGGCGCCGGGCAGCAGAGGTCCAGGGAGAACTGGGCTCCATGGAGAGGTGTGGTGTTGGAGGAGGTCTGAGCAGGAGCAGAGGGGCCACCTACACTTCCACACCAGAGCACTGAGCGAGAGCTGAGAGGCGGAGGGAGCCAGGTCTCACCTGTGGAGTCCCCCATGGTTCCAGACCAACTGAAGGCCAGCCTTTTGCTTTGGGGTACTTGAAAGAGAATATCTTAGTGGCTTCGTCCTGAGAACCCAGCCACTGAAAGAGGAACAGTAAGCAGCCCTTTGGCAGGTGTGTGTAGGTGTTGGTGTGTGAAATGGTGGACATGGACCATTGTCCAGCCCCACTGCCCCCTTGGGGCACCCACGAGTGCAGGGAATGTGGGCAGAAGCCACTTTCCCCAACACCCTTCTACTTCACAGCTCAAGGAGGAAGAGGGCTTCCCTCATTTCCGAGAGGCCCTTTCTGCAAGTTCACATAGAGCCTTGCTTCTGTTTTGCAGTGCTGGGGGTGGAACCCTGGCCTCACACAGGCCAGACAAGCACTCTACCCTGAGGCACAGCCCCAGCCCCTTTTTATTTTGTCTTGAGAAAGGGTTTTGCTGAGTTTTCAGCCTGGTCTCACACTTGCCATTCTGCCTCAGCCTCCTGAGCCACTGGGACTGCAGGGATGCTGCACCACACCTCGCTCAGAACCTTGCTGCTGCTGCTGCTGCTGCTCCTGCCTAGACACTGAGCCACTCCACAGACTTTTTAATGTTTTATTTTAAGGCAGTCTGACTAAGTTGCTGAGGCTGGCCTTGAGCTTGAGATCCTCCTGCCTCAGCCTCCTGAGCTGCTGGGGTTGCAGGCCTGGATGCCACCCTGGCGCGTGCTGTTACTGTTGGCAAGCAGTGGTTTTAGCAGTCAGAGCTCTATTTCCTCTCTCTCAATTCCATTCTGTGCCGTCACCTTCTAAACTGACAGTGTCCTCCCCCTCTGAGTCATGACGCCCCTCACCTTGGCTCTGTCCCATGCTCTGCCACCTTGCCATGTTGTCTTTGATAACAGCCATGCCCCCTTCTTCCCCTGACCATCCCTTCCAATAAATTTGTCTTCCCCCTTTTATAGCTTCCTACAGCCAGCCAAGCCTGTGTTTGAGCAGGCGCCCGCCCTACCCTCCATTTGTCCCCCCGCCCTGCCCCAATCCCCATGGCAAAGGCCCCACATGGTGCCAGAGTCTGCGTCACAGGCCAAGGCAAGCCCATGGCCTGCTTTCACTGCAGAGCCACAGGTGCCAGTGCCTACCTTTGCAGTCTTCTCCGAAGGTCGCAGGCCTCTACCTCTGTGAATAGTGCACACTCATTACTTGCTCATTTTCTTCTGTGGTGGCTTCTGCCCCTCCTCAGTTCAGTTTTGACATTTGCACTTGACTGGAAGACCACTCTCCATCCCTAGCACTTGGAGAACTGTGCAGGCAGTGCCCACAGCCCTGCGTCCCTTCCCTTTCTTCTGAGCTGTGACTCCCTCCCTCATGGTGAGACTCTCCCAGCGTTCCTCTTCTGGTGTTTAATTAGCTGGAATTTACTTCAGCATGTGCTGTGAGGGCATCGGGCTCAAACGCTGCTTCCCTCGTGGGCCACGAGCACATTAACTAGTTTCTCTTTGCAGCGAGAGAAGCTCCTCACTAATCATTTGAGAACTGACCTGGTGTGGGGAAGCCAGTGGCCCACAGGCCAGGCGCCATTTCATCTGAGTGTCTCTGAGGAAAAGGCATCAAAGATAAAGATCCCAGACAGGGGACATTCCCACACCTGACCTAAAAGGATCCCCTGCCTGTCAAGGCCACTGGAGGCCTGGCTGAGGGTTGGGAGGTGCCAAGAAGTCCACAGGTCTAAGGAGGGAGTCCCGGAGTGCCAGTTAGACTGCAGCTCCAGCACAGGTTCCCTGGCTTCTCAGAGTAGGCAGTGTGAGGGCTGGCGTGTGGTACAGGTCAGCACTCGCCCAGCATGCACTGTCCGTCCCAGCCAGCAAAACATCCCACTTGGTGTGGAGAAAGGTGGGGCACTGGGAGGGATCCCAGCCAGAGAGGCCTTTCCAGAGGGCGGTTCCGATCTTTCAGGTTCCTGTCTGAGTCCAAGATTCTTCTGGAATATACTTAGAAGGCCTCAGGGCCAGAGTGGGCACAGAACACTTACCCGGCATGCGCCAGGCCTGAGCTCCCTCCAGTGCTGCAGAGCAGGGGAGGAGGGGCCTCGCCTTCCCAGGAACCCCTGCCTCATTCCCAGGAAGCCCGCCCGCTATGGAGGATGCTCTTGCTGGGCATGCAGGTGTCCTGGCAGTTCCAAGTGGTGATGCTCTCAAGGCTCCTCCTTGTCTCCTCACTGCTGTCTCCTCACAGCAGGGCCTCTGCACAGGCTGCCTGGTGTGTCTGAACCACGGGACGGCATGTTAGGGTCCTCAGGCACACAGAGCCACGGGAGGGCTAGGCAGGAGCAGAGGGAGACAGTGGACAGAGGACAGAGGACCATGCACCCCCGCTGACCCACAGAGACCCCCCAGCCTAGCTCCTGGTCCTGGCAGGAAGTGTGGGCTAGGCTGATCTCCGTATCTCCACTGGTTCCTACTCTGTTTGGCATTAAATAGTTCAGAGTGGCCAGCTGTGACACACCCTGGGTCGTTCACAGCATTCAGAACGAGACCGTCCAGGCCAGGGCTGGGTGCACCTGCTGTCGGCAGCTGTCCACAGCCTCCCCAGCCCTCTCCACATGGCTACTGTGTGTGGAGCCCCTGCCTTGAAGTGCACCCCCACCTGTCTGCCCCACGAGGGGGCCGGCCGTCTCCTTGTTGGCCAGCAGTACACGTCCAATCTTAGAGCGCCGCCTGCCCAGTGCACCCCGTCAGGCCATGAGCCCATTGCAGCTCTAGGCAGTGACCCCTCTGCTCTGAGGCAAGCAGCACCCCTGCTGCTGCATGGTCAGACCAAGGCCAGGAGAGACAAGTGCAGCACAGAGGGTCCTGCATGGCACAGGGCCAGCAGAGGGACACCCTGGCTCACCAGAGTCCCAGGGACAGATCTCTATCTCAGAAAGCTGGAACTCCATGACTTGTTGTTTGGCAGTCTGACTGATATGAGCATTTTTAAAAAGATTTTAGTTTTCTCACCAAAAAAGGATGTTTGCTCATTGTAAAAACAGTGCTGGGTATGATGATGCACACTTATAATCCCAGTGACTCAGGAGGCCAAGGTGGGAGAATCACAAGTTCAAGTCCAGCCTGGGCAACTTAGCAAGACCCTATCTCAAATAAAAAGGACTGCTGGGGTTGTGGCTCAGGGGTAGAGCTCTTGCCTTGCATGCGTGGAGCACTGGGTTCGACCCTCAGCACCATATACATAAATAAAATAAAGATATTGTGTCTATCTACAACTAAAAATTTTAAAAATGTTTAAAAAACATAAAAAGGACTAGGGGTGTGGCTCAGTGGTAGAACACCCCTGGGTTTAATGCCCAGTACCACAGAAATAATTTTTTAAAAACAGTGCTGAAAAGTACACAGGAAAACAAAAACTGCTAACTAAAGCTAGCTCACACTTCTGTGACAATGCTCAGTACTTCTCTGTCCTTTGGCTGTCAGTGTTCCCATGCATGTGTGCCCTGGCCCATGTACCCTGTGTGCATGCGTGCCCACCCACACACCCCACAGTGCACACAGCCTTCCTCTTAGGCCTGGCTGTCAGAGGCAGGTGCCATGCACGTGGGAGCTCTGCTCCCAGGGCCTATGGGCACCATTCCCTTGGGGCCCCAGTCCTCTCAGTACACATGCCAAGTGTCCAGAGATGCTTACAGCAGTATGTAAAAATGCCTCTGATCCCAGCCTCACAGTAACTAAATATTCATAGGAAACATTATTTTTGCCCAATCAAAATATGTAAAAGCCTGGGCATAGTGGTGCCCATTTCTGTAATCCCAGCAAGGCTAAAGAAGGAGATCCCAAGTTCAAGGCCAACTTTAGCAATTTAGCTCAGTGGTAGAGCATCCCTGAGTTTGATTCCCCAGTACTGTAAAAATTTTTTAAAAATCATTCTGCTTCAGTCTCCAATATGATAAATAACTCTAGTTATAACCCTCCCCAAAAAAACAAGAACAAGAACTTCTTGGGGTCCTGAATTGATTCCTTACTCAGGAAATGTTATTTCAGTTGTAATCATGCAGTATGTCAGCTTAAAGAAAACTCACGAAGATATGCAGGTAACTTAACACAAATCAGTTCATAAAAGGGTGTTCATTTGATGCCTAGATTGTTTCCAAGTAAGGTGGAATGCCCAAGCGTTTATCACAGCTGTTATTTTAAAGCATAAAGTTTAAACTTTTGCTTCTTCCCTTTTTTTGGGGGGGTGGGCAGATGGAGTTTGTGCTGTGTTGGCCATTAACTCGGGTGCTCAACTGTCCTCCTGCCTTGGCCTCCCGAGGGGCTGGAACCACAGGCGCACAGCGACCCACTCGTGCTGCAGAGCGGGTCTGCCTTGGTCCTGTGAGCAGCCACGGTCGACTCTGCTGCCCACGGGAGTCCTGTGGTGGTGGGAGACTGCGTGTGTTGTGCGCCCCACTGGATGCTGGCATGCGACTCGCTCGCACTCGCCCCTCCCCAGGTTCTCTGGTGCAGGCGTGACTTTGGCTTTGAAAAGGAACACACTGTTCTTGAGTGTCTGTGTTCAGCAGGAGAAATCCGGGAGTGACCAGGCACAGAGTTCAGACCCTTTCCTGGTCTCGTTTCCAGGGAGACCGCCCTGTCCTCCCCTGCCTCCTACCCCCTGGGCCCAGGACCAGGGCGAGGTGCCCGAGGCACTTTGGGACCACAGCCCACGTTTGGAACAGGTGAAGACCCACACCACACCTCAGGTAACTCTTCTAGCTCTGCTGTCTGCTTGAGTATAAATAGAATATGAAAAGTCTCTGATGCTCAGCATCCAAACATGGTTCCCAATAACATTCCAGTGTTTTCTGCTGATTCTCATAATTACTTTTCATATTGTATATATGTTTTACTATGACTTTGCCCACCTGGGTGTTATTTTTTAAATCTTTATCAATCCAATAGGTTGAAAAATATGTATCTTTTTTTTTTTTTTTTTCGGTGCTGGGGTTTGAACCCAGGGCCTTGTGCTTGCAAGGCAGGCACTCTACCAGCTGAGCTATATCCCCAGGCCCGAAAAATATGTATCTCTTTATTAAAAATGTTCTTATATTTTCAGTGGCATCGAATGTCTCACATTGACTGGCCTTTATGTTTCTGGGTTATTTACGCATGTTCTAATTTTTCTACTAGTGTGTTTGTGCTTCTTGGTTTGTAAGACTTCTTTACATAGTAAGGCAATTGTTGCTTGTCTGTTATAACCCTTTCCAAATTTGTCATTTGCTTTTTAAATTTCCTTTTTTAAAAAGTCTTCAGATAAGCTGGCCACTGTGACGCAAGCCTGTAATCCCAGTGGCTGATGACTGAGGCAAGAGAATCAAAAGTTCAAGACCAGAACTGGGGTTGTGGCTCAGTGGTAGAGCGCTTGCCTAGCATGCGTGAGGCCCTGGGTTTGATCCTCAGCACCACATAAAAATAAAGATATTGTGTCACCTACAACTAAAACAAAATATATAAAAAAAGTTCAAGACCAGCCAGGGCCATAGCAAGATCCTGTCTCAAAACTGAAAAAGTAGAAAAGACTGGGATACAACTCAGTGGTAAAGCACTCTGGGTTCATTCCCAGTTTTTAAAAAAATCCTTAGATAACTTGAAAACTTTTTTTTAATTTAATGAACTCACAGCTAATGTTTTATTTGCCTGTTTTTCAACTTGGAAGTTCATTTATATTCTGAGTTAAGGCAGGTATTTATTTTATTAATTATCGTAGTGCCCTGTAAGTATTCATCCTCCTTTTTGTCTTTTTGTGGTACCCATGGATTGAACCCAGGTGTTCCACTGCTGAGCCATATCCCCAGTCTTACGTTATTTTCTATTTTGAGACAGGGTCTCACTGAGTTGCCCAGGCTGGCCTTGAACTTGGGATCCTCCTGCCTCAGCCTCCCCAGCCTCTGGGATTATAGGGGTGTGCCACCTCACCCAGCTTGTTTTTATCGTCCTTAGACGTTGCCAAATGACAGTCTAGAGCTACTGTGCCAGTTTACACCCCCATATAGCACAATTTGCTACAAATAGGTCATTTTGAAGGTCAACAGAGTAACATCTGTTATTTTCTGCTATTTAAAATATTATTATTTAAATTTTAAATGTTTTAAAGAATTAATAGACTATTTCTCAGAGCAGTTTCAGTTTTACAGAAAAATTGGGTGAAAAGTGCCGAGTCCCCTGGCCCCTTTTCCTGTTGTGGTCTTGCTTTGGCCTGGTGTACCTGTCTGAGCCAAGGACCCCACGCTGGAGTGGTGTCTGAGTTTGTTTTTGTGGTTTTTTTTTTTTTTGGACCAGGGATTGAGATCAGGGGCACTCGACCACTGAGCCACATCCCCAGTACTATTTCATATTTTATTTAGAGATAGGGTCTCATGAGTTGCTTAGCGCCTCAACCTTTGCTAAGGCTGGCTTTGAACTTTCAATCCTCCTGCCTCAGCCTCCTGAGCTGCTGGGATTACAGGCGGGAACCACTGCACCTGGCTGGAGCCGTGTCTTCTGTAGGTTTGGGCAAGAGTGTCATGACAGTGCCCGCCTCTGCAGCGTCCTCCCTCCCTCCCTTCCCTGGCCATGCTGGCCCTCCCATCTCCCTGCTTCTGCCTTCCTGCCCAGGTGCAGGAGTCGCTCGGCCTACAGCCTTTTCACAGGGCTTCTTGGGCTTAGCCCTGTGCAGCTAAAGTGTCTGGATGTCTCCGTGGTGACTGCTCATTGCCTTTTAGTATGAATAACATTCCATTTGATAGATGCAACACAGCCTGTTCATCTTTTCTTAATGTGTTAGTTGAGGATGGACACAGTACCTTTATTTTATTTATTTTCATGTGGTGCTGAGTGTGGAACCCAGTGCCCCACATGTGTTAGACAAGCGCTCTGCCACTGAGCCACAACCCCAGCCCCAGCCTGTTCATCATGAAGATCTTTTCAAAGTTACATTACCTCTGGCCACTCTGCTGAGTCCATTTGGTGAGGAGGTCTGTCGCAGTCACTGGCACCTTCAGGGGGCATGACACCCATGGTGGGGCAGTGCCTCCTCATCTGGTGCCTGTCACTCTTCCTCTTGCCCTGCAGTCTTGACCCAGACCCTCAGTTCAGCATGAAGAGGGGTGACGGGTGTCCACACCTTTCCCCAGGTTAGAGACAATGTGCCTCTCATTGTGTTACCAAGTAGAGTGGAACAGGTTTTTTCTCTATCAAACCATACAGAATTGCCATTTCTGTTACTTAAAAAATGGTCAATGAGCCAACCATGGCATGCACACCTGCAATTCCAGCTACTCAGGAGGCTGAGGCGGGAGGATTACAAGCTCAAGGCCAGCCTCAGCAAGCTAATGAGACCCTGTCTCAAATAAAAAGGTCTAGGGTGCAGCTCAGTGGCAGAGCACCCGGGTTCAATCCCCAGCACCAAATGTCAGTGATCAGGTGTAGCTCAGTGGTAGGGGACCTGTTTAGCTTGGGTGAGGCCAAAGGAAAGGCCTAGTAGCAGTCTTGTCATCCGTCCTAACGCAGGCCTCGCCTCGCTTTTAGGCCTGCCTTCTGGCAAGCTCTACCAGGGTAGTGGAATTCTGCCCTACCTTGTGGCCTCCGGAGGCCCTTCCCCTCTGGAGCTGCAGCGTGGGCTTTGGGTCTGCAGGGCAGCACTGCTTGCTCAGACCTTGGGTGGAGGCTGTGCAGCTAGGCCACCATGAACATGGCCTGTGTGCTCCTGCCCCGAGCGGCCTTCTCCTATCTTGGTGTGTACTGTGATAGGACCAGCAGTTTCCATTCTGACGGCTGATGACACAGTCCAAACTGCACCTTGGAGTTGTGTGTGTGTATGTGTGTGTGTGTGTGTGTGTGTGTGTGTGTGTGTGTGTGAAACTGCTCAAAACCGTGGCCTGGGGATGTAGCTCAGTGGTACAGCACTTGCCTATCATGTGTGAGGCACTGAGTTTGATCCCAGCATTGCTAAATAATTAAACTGCTGGAAATAAGCTTCTTTAAAGGATATCATTGAGGTGAGCACGGTGGTCACACCTGTGACCCCGACAACTCAGGAGGCAGAGGCAAGGGGATCTTGAGTTCCAGCCCAGCCTGGGCAGCTTAGTAAAACCCGGTCTCAAAATAAAAATACAAATGGCTGGGTGTGCAGCTCAGTTTTAGAACACCCCTGGGTTCAATCCTAATTTCTGCAGAAGAGAGAAAGAGACCAAAAAAGAAAAAAAAAAAGAAAAAATCAGGGCTGGGATTGTAGCTCAGTTGGTAGAGTACTTGCTTGCCTGTCAAGCACAAGGCCCTGGGTTCAATCCCCAGCACCACAAAAATAAAAATAAAAATCAGAAATTTATACGGTCTTGATACAGATCCATGTTTGCTGGATGTATTGTAAATATATTCTCCCAGAGCATATTTGCCTTTTCAGTTTATTTAAAATAAGAGAGCTAGGTAGAGATGGACAGGCTGTTCTGCCCTGAAGTGACGTCCACTCTGAGTTTGCCCCAGCCAGGAGGAAACCATGGCTCTGGCCTAGGTAGCTGAGAGCTTGTTGGTGGCCCACAGAGCCCATGGGACGGTGCGGGGGGCGGAGCTGGAGGGCAGAGACAGGTGGGCTGTGGAAGATGAGAGGAAGGACATCAAGGCTGCAGCCCAGGCAGCTGCGGAGGAGGAGGGGACCGGCGGGCGGTCCATCCAAGGTGTTCCTTCTGCATTCACAGTTAATGTCCAGCCCAAGGCCACACACACAGCACAGTCCAGGGGCAACCTGACTTTGAGCAAAGGCAGGGATCTGGACTGAGGGACGGTGCAGGCTCACCTAGCAAAAGTGCCCCTGGGAAGAAACAGAGGGGTTAGAATGAAAGGAAGCATGGCCATTGGGACCCAGGGAGCTGTGGTGTGCACTGGTGTCCTGCCACTGTGCCCAGGAGAGGAGGGCGTCCGGGCCCCTGTGGCTGCCCACTGCCCGCTGTTCCGTGTAGCTCCTCTGCTTGTGAGGCTTCTTTCTAGGTTCTCAGGTGTTCCCTTCATGCTTTCCAGGCTGCTCCTCCCGCTTCTTCCTCTGCCTGCTCGTCTGCAGCCTTCCCCAGCAGCAGGGTGTGATCAAGCCCTCAGACAGGACTGGGCAACGTGGCCTGGTTGGAGACCAGCCTGAGAGGTCCTGGGCTGCTTGTGTCCATTGCAGGCTGAGGCTGGCATCTTTGGGCTCCCTCTCATCCTCTCCAGGCCAAGGCCAGACCCTCTGGGGGTCCCTCTCACCCTCTCCAGGCCAAGACCAGCCCCTTTGGGGTCCCTCTTACCCTCTCCAGGCCAGGATCAGCACCTTTGGGGTCCCTCTTGCCCTCTCCAGGCCAAGCCCAGCCCCTTTGGGCTTCCTCTCACCCTCTCCAGGCCAAGGCCAGCACCTCTGGGGGTCCCTCTCATCCTTTCTGGGCCAGTGCCTGTGGGCTGCCTTGTGTTTGCAGAAGAGGCTTCTGCTTGGTGTCCAGGGGTACAGCGCTTGCTGTCCCCTCCCCAGAAGATAGGTGGGCACATAGTTAGACTGAGCACCTGCTCTTTCCTGGCTGGTGGAGCAAGCACACCCACCCTTCTGGACCTGTCACCCAATGGAGAGAGCCCCTCATACCGGAGCTCTGGGGATGTGTGTCGGCAGTGCCGTTGGAGGGCTCGTGGACGTCACCTGAACCCTCCTTGTCACTTTGCCCCAGTGTGACTCTCAGCACACCAAGGAAGAGCATCTTTCTGAATTCATAGGGAACAGCCAACCCTGCTTGGCACACCCAGTGGGCAGAAGCGATGTTGGGCAAGACTGGAGGGCAGGCACGGCAGGACCCACCCAGGTGCAGCAGGTGTGGGATAAACCAGGCAGAGGGGCCGAGGGTGCTGGACTCACCTGTGCCTCAGTGCAGGGCGGTGGGGACCCCACCTGGGTCCCATGCTGTGAGCAAGTGCTGCTGGGATCCCAGGCACCTCATTCAGAGTGGCAGAGTGGGCCACAAGGGGAGTCTGTGGCCAGGAGGAAATGGGGCTGGTGGGAGGACACAGGCAGCTGGAGTGGCCCGGGGCCTTGCTCTGTACTGGAGGGTGGGCTTCTCCCTCTGGAGGGTTGCTTTCACCTGAAGTACTCAGAGCAGCCTGGCTGTCAGCACTGCCAGTGCTAGCAGGGCATTCAGACCTCCCTCCTGGACACTGTCCTTGTTCCCGGCTGCCTCTCCCTGTCTCAGAGCCATGGCTGAGGGGATCAGGACATAGAAAGGGGGCGTTCAAGACAACTGTGTTTTTTCTAACTTCCACAGAAGCAACATGAAAGCCCCTGGGTGACTTGCAGACCACCTCAGAAAGAAAGCGGGCGCAGGAAGCCTCTGCAGGCACCAGTCCCTGAGGAAACGGGCTGCCACACCCATGGGTCCTCCTCACTGGTCAGCAGCTCCCTCCAGGACACCTGGAGGGTACTCGACCTGGGATCCAACCCTTCAGGCCGCCCCTCCCAGGAGGACTCAGCTCCAGGTAGGAGAGAGACGCCTGCCTTGGCTGCTGCCCTACAGGACAGGTGATGGCTAGGGACGGTGTGACCACCAGTCCCTGAGGCTGACGTGGAGTGGGCACTGCCTTCGTTATAGCCCTTGGACCTCCTGAGCTCTGGTTTGAGTAATCTACAAACTCCACAGGCCCCTTGCCCTACTCAGGAACCCATTTCCCATATAAGGCTGTGCAGGCCATGTAGGACAGGAGCCACCACCAGCATAGCGTCACTCAGGTGTGGGAGAGTGGACGCAGCATGGACAGGCTGCTTTCTGGAAGAGACCTGAACTTTTCACATGTGCTCAGTCTCCTGTGCCAGGGGAGCTCACAGAGGCCGTGGCCTCCCAACCCAAAGCTTCTGCCTGTCCCCTAGTCCTGGGCCCTGCACAGTCTGCAGCTCTGGCACACGATTATGGGCATCACCAAGTGTTCAGGGAAAACTGAAGGGTCTGCTTTTGGGGACTGCAGGAGACAGCTTGTAGCAGGAAGGGTGGAGGGAGGAAGAGCCTATTTCAGAGCAGCATGGTGGAGCGTGGACCTGACTGGGCACATCCTGCCCAGGGCACACCCTCTGCTGGTGTACAGCTGAGGACATGGTGCCCACCTGTCATCCTAGCCACTCGGGAGGCTGAGGCTGGAGGATGGAAAGGTTCAGGGCAGCCTCAGCAACTTAGCGAGACCCTGTTTCAGAATAAAGAATAACAAGGGCTTGGGATGTGATTCAGGAAGAATGACTCTGATTCCATCCCAGTCAAGAAAAAAGCGGTATTGCTAGGGGTGTACCTCAGTGTGGAGCCCGTGCCCAGCATGCTCAGCCCTGAGTTTCACAAGCAGAAGGTATTGCGACTCGAACCGGCAGGTGGTGTCAGAGTGGCCTCCACCCACACGTGCCAGGCCACACCGCCCTGTATGTCCAGAGCGGCTTCCCGTACACTATCACCTGCTTTTGACTTTTCTTTCTTTTTTTTTTTTTTTTTTTTTTTTTTTTTTGGTACTAGGAATTGAACCCAGGTGCGCTCTACCCTTGAGCCACATCCCCAGTCCTTTTTATTCCTTTTTAGTGTGAGATAGGGTCTGGTTAAGTTGTCCAGGCTGGCCTTGAACTTGGGATCCTCATGCCTCAGCCTCCTGAGTCCCTGGGATTCCAGGGACTCCACGCCCAGCTTTTCACTTTTCTTGTGGTGCTTTTTCTTATGCACATATTTTCACTTCTATGTATCTGGTGTTCTTGCTGTTTATACTGTCAGCTCTTGGGAGCCATGTAGGCCACCCCAGCCTTATCGTCCCACGTCTCAGGACAGCTCTGGTTTCATTGCTGTAGTGTGAGTCCACGGCCCACTGTCACACATCATGGTGTGGGTGTGAGGTGAGCTGCTTTCACCCCAGAGGGCTGCTGAGGTGTGCTGGCCAGGGCCTGTTTCCACCTGGCGAGCCCCTTCCCTGGCACGCTGCTCCTGAACCCTGTTTGCAGGCAGTGAGGGTGTTGTGAGCCTGCAGGGCCTGCCCTGTGTGCTGCTCCCTGGGAGTCTTCCTGTGCTCCCATTCACACCGTGCAGCCTTTGGGCTCAGCTTGTGTGTTCCCCGTGCCCCGCCTCTTCTAGTTTTCTGAGGATTCATTAAATTTAGGCTCTTTAGTTTAAAGATCTCAACAGGCTTTATTTCCAGTCCTGGAAAGTAGAACGTCCACAGGCTGAGCAGGGGTGGGCTTCACAGACAGAAGGGCTGCAGATGGCAGAACAGAAGACCCAAGAATGATTGGGTTCGAAGCTGCTGCCCTGTGAGGAGCAGCCTGCGGGCTCTGGGACACTCCTGTGGACCAGTCAGGTGAGGGGGCGCCAGGGTGTGGCTGTTCCCTCCAATGCTGGGTCCTGGAAGGTGGGGTTAGCAGCTGAGCTCCAGGCTGGAGGGGAGAGCGTGGCCTGGTCGCTGGGCTCAGTGGCCTGCAACAGAATTGCTGCCTGCTACCTGCAGAGGCAGCACCTCCCTGGTGCTGCCCGTGCCCCAGGATGCAGCCCTGTTCCTGCTCCAGGCCCTGTGCCCCTCCCCAGCACTTGTTCCTGGGGGGCTGTACCTGCAGGCTCCTAATTCCACAGAGCTCTCTGCAGAACTCGCATCTGCCGCCTGGGAGTTCTTGGGTGAACTTGTTTGGTTTGCTCCTTTCTTTTGAGACAGGGTTTCCCTATGCTGCTCCTGGGAAGCTGAACTACTTTCTGTAGTAACTCCTCCTTTTGTGTGTGTGTGTGTGTGTGTGTGTGTGCGCGCGCGTGCGCGTGTGTATTACTGGGGATTGGCCCAGGGCTGCTTCACCACAGCCACAACCCAGACAACCCAGCCCTTTTATGTATTTATTATTTTGAGACAAGGTAGCCACGTCGCCCAGGCTGGCCTTGATCCTGGAGTTGCTGGGTGACCAGCGTGGCCCCTGTGCCAGCTTTGCTTAGTTTTCATGGAAGTGCTTTTTCTGCTTGCTGTTATCTTGCTGGGGAGTGACTCACAGGAGGAACGGAGGAAGGCTAGCTTTAGCTTTGCCATGGCGTCTTTACATCAGAATGTGGCCAGGAAGCTGGTGCTGCCGCCTTGGGCCCCACAGGGGCTGGCCCAGAGGCCGCCTTGTCGCTCCCTGTGGCGCTCACCGTCAACACGTTTGCTTTCCACCTAAGTGGACCGAACCCAGGGTGCTCTACCACTGAGCTGCACCCCAGCCCTTCTTATTTTTATCTTGAAACAGGCCTCACTAGGTTGCTCAGACTGGCCTCCAATTTGTGATCCTCCTGCCTCAGCCCCTAGATCTCTGGGGTCACAGGTGTAAATAAATATATAAAGTAAACATGTTCAAATTCTTTGTTATTTATCCTTTTTTACTTTCTAAATCTCTCATTATAACCTCTTGGATAGGTTTTTCTTCTTCCAATCAAATTTCAACAGAGATTGTTTTATATGGGAAACCTTTTGAGGCCTCAGTTGTGTGACATCTGAGTGTACTTAGGTAGAAGTACACTGATCTTCAGCTTCTGGTACTGTGTCAGCCTGAGCGCTGAAACTGATGGGTCCATTGAGTGCAGCTCACATGGGAGTGGGAGCCACGAGGGAGCCACGAGGGCAGCCTGTCCCCAGCCAGGGTCTCACATGAGGACTGAGCTGGCTGCAACCTGCCGCCTCTGTCAAACTGGGTGAACTTGAAATCTGGTGTCACCACCTCCCAGAGTTCAGAAAGCAGGTGAGAAAAGCCAGGGCCCACCCAGGTGGGAGCCCAAGGATGATTCCCTCCCCAGTAGAGCTGGAGCTCCAGAGAACCGCCAGCCCCAGGTAAAAAGGCCAGCCGGAAACGGGCCCCCACTGCCACCTCAGGCCCCACTTCCCAGGCCTGTCCAGGGCTGCAGGGACCTCAGGGTCCAGTGTCCCGGCCTACCCATGACCCCAGGGACTCGGGAAGCTGAGGCAGAAAGAACTCAAGTTAGAGGCCAGCTTGAGCAACTTAGGGAGACCCTGTCTCAAAAAAGGACTGCATGTAGCTGAGAGGTAGCGCACCCCTGGGTTCAACCCCCAGTCCCCAGAACAAGGAACCACATATGTGTTGCATGCTTGATTTGGTGTGGGTACATTTTATAATAAAAACCTCAGAGTGGGGAATGGTCAACTGGAATGCTGCAGGGAGGTCAGTAAGGTCAGGATAAAGTGACCCCTGGCTTCTCAAGGGGAAGGACACTGGTGGGCTTAGGGTGATCTCAGGGAGCTTGTCACTCCAACAACCCTGGCTGAGTGACTTGAGCAGACAGTGGGGGGACAATGTGCTCAGGAAATTTTGCTAGAAAAAACAGGAGGTCGTGCTTGAAGGAGCCGTGAGCAGGGAAGGAAGCTGGCAGTGGAAAGCCTGTCGTGTGCAGCTGGCATAGACTGGGCAGCAGAGGAGAGGCCAGCATCCTACGGGCAGGAGTCAGTCTGGTGCAGAAACAGGTGGAGATGTGTAGCTGGAGACTCCTGGTCAGAGATGCCGGGTGTGTGGCAGGAGCCCCGTGGGCAAGGCTGTGGCGGGAGCCATGGGAGCCTCGGGAGGAGCCTGCAGGGACCTACGTCTCGCTTGCTTTCACGTGTGTGTACGTGTGCACTCAGTGCGGGGCACTGAGCCCAGGGTGCTCTGCCCCTGAGTGACAGCCTGGCCCTTTTTAATTTTTTTTAATTATTTTTTTATTTTTGAGATGTCTTCCTAAATGGCCCAGGCTGGCCTCAAATGTCCGCCTGCCTTGGCCTCCTGAGTCTCCAGGGTCACAGGTGTGCCACCAGCCTGGGACTTCAGTAGTCCATGTTCTTAGACATGGCTGCCACTGCACTGTTGCCACTGTCAACTCCACACCTGTGGACAAGTCTCCACAGGTGTGACCACAGCAGAGGAAGCCTAGTCTCAGGGCCGCAGACTGCACAGCCGTGCCGTGGAAGGCATTCATGCAGAAGGCGGCGCCCAGCCAGGGGTCCCTGGCCGTCTGCTGAACAGCTTCGCTCCTCCTGCCGTTGAGGTGGGACCAAAACCACCATCCTGGCCTGCTGACCCCTTTCCTCTGCCAGCTCGTCCCAGCTGGGGGTCGGGATCAAGCACCCGGACGCAGGTGCCCTGGGGGACAGCCCGTGGGGCTGCCACTGTCCCCTCTACCCTCCAGGATCTCCTCTGGTCAGGCATCTTCCTCCGCTTCCTTCCTGCACAGCCCCACAGGTCTCTGGTGGCAGCCAGAGGTGGAGGTGCGCAGCTGCTGGCCCGGCACCTGACCCACCTCCCACTCCTGCCTGAGGCACCACCTCTCCTGCGCCTCCACTCCTCCCAGAAGCTTCCTGGCCTGCCCAGCAGTCAGTCCCACCCAGCTTTCTTCTTCCTAGCACCAGCCCCCAGGCCTCATTGGTTTTTGGTTTTTCTTAGTTATCTTGTTTTCCTTCTATCTGCTTCAAGAATGTCCCTGTGGGTGGGGACATCTGAGAGGCTTTGTCCTAAATCCCTGACCTCTCTGCCAGAACCAGTCAACCTGTGTAGAGATAAGGGGAGAAGGGGAGTCTGCAGCCTGGGGGATCTAGAAGGACTCTCAAGAAGAGCATGCATCTGATCAGAGACACTGCTAAGCATTGTTTTAAAAATGTAAGGCACTCCCAGATGAAGTATCAAATATGATAAGCTGAAGACACCAACCTTAATTTTAATCAAAATACCGACAGAATTTCTCTTGGAGCCGAGCAGGTGGATTTTCAAGTTCTGCAGCAATAAAATGCATGAGAAGAAATAGGCAACAAGCTCCAGATACGTCACACACCACAAGACGTGAGTGCCAGGCACACTGTGACCCCAGCCTGGGACCCAGCTGCTCCAGAGGCAGGAGGTTGCAAGTTCAGGGCCAGCCTAGTGAGGCCTGATCTGCAAGTAAAAGTTAAAAGGCCTGGGGATGTAGCTCAGTGGTAGAGCACCCCTAGGTTAGATCCCCACCAAAAAAAAAAAAAAAAAAAAAGTATGCTAACACAAGAGCACCAATGAAACAGTTGAAAAGAATGGAAGCCCCATTCCAGGCCCAGAGGAGCCTGTCAGATAAGATGGTTGTTCTCCAGGAGCCCAGGAAAGAAAGAGTGATTCAGTAACTGGCAGGCGGAAAGAGGGTTCTAGCCTCCCTCTCACTCGGCCACAGGCAGAGCTGACGACTCAGCCCAACTGTAAAGATGCACAGAGTTTGGGGATTCTGGAGGTCCGCCTTGGACGTGAGGAAGGAAGCACCAGTTTCTAAGAGGCCTGTTATAGATAAAGAACGAGTGGGGCCAGGTGGAGCTCAGCAACAGCACCCTTGCTGACCAGCGCCAGGCCGGGGCTCACCCCAGCACCACCTGGAGTAAAGGCTGACTGGAGGGGTGTCCTCAGCACCACAGGAAGGCCAGCCAGGGACACCTGAAGACCAGAGTCCTCCTCCCTTCGTGGAGTGCAGCTCAGGACCCAGAACATCTATTCCAGGAGTGGGAAGTGAGCAGCCCCCAGAGTCTGTCCCAATGCAGCCAGACACCAGGGCCCATGGGAGCAAGGGGGCTCCACACCACGGCTGCAGCTGGTGGCCCTCTCCTCCCCATTCCGGTGCTGCACCAGCCTGGCAGGAGGCACTCTCTTCCCACTGAGCGGGTCGCCCACACCTGGGCCTCTCCTTTCAGCTGCTGGAAGGGTGGGAGGCTTTCTGCGTTTATGCCAAGTGTTTTCTCATTGGCACACTCAGGTGACAGGGTCTGGCTGTTCACAAGCACTGCGGCTCATTTTGTCGGGCATGTGTGGATTATCATCCTTAGCTATTTTTTTTTTCCTTCATGGTCCTGGGGAAGAATCTCAGGGCCTTACGCATGGAAAGGCTCCACCACCCAGCCACCTCCCAGTCCTCGAGGTTAGCACCAGGCAGGTGCCAGGTGAACACCCTACGACTGCTGCGGCACGCTGGAGAGGTCCCCAGAAGGGATGAGGCTCTTCGGAAGCTGCCCGACTGTCTGCTGGCCAGGATCCTGCCAGCGTGCCTCTCTCCGGCACTGGCAGATTTCTCAAATATGTTTTTGGGGTTTTGTTTTTATTTGTATTTTTCCCCCAGTGCTGATATTTCAGCATTGGTTTTCATTCACAGTTCTTAAGTTTCAAAGGAGGCTGGCCCCTGTCCCTAGCTGGTAGGCCATTTCAGGTCTGGCTCTGTGCTTCAGAAGACTTTCGTCCTGTTCACAGGGACCAGGAGAGCTGAACACGTGGGGTGGGTGGTGCTCTGGAAAGGCACCTTTTCCCAGAGGGGCAAAGCCTGGCTAGGAGGGCTGCAGAGTGCTCCTCCTACTCCTGGAGAGCTGTGCAAGTGAAGGCCGCCCAGGACGGCCTCCCAGGCTCCCAGGCCCCACCTGCAGGCTGCTGCCTGGAATTCCAGAAGAGGGGTGGAGGAGAGGGTGTGGCCAGAGGGCAAAGTTTGCCCTGGGAAAGGTGGCTTCTGGAGAGGGGGCAGGCAGGAGGGCCAGGGTCTCTCCCACCAGGTCCCCACAGCAGCCTGGATCAGAGCAAGCTGCTCTCCTGCAGTGGAGGCTCTCACTCTCTAGCCCACCCTCCAGCAGAGGCTGAAGAAATGCTGATGTTGGTTTTGTTTTTATTTTTGTTTTTTTTTTTCCTTTCAAGTTTTGTTCTTTTGAAAATTACATTATCTGGGCAACAGGAGTGCATGACTGTAATCCCAGTGATTAGGGAGGCTAAAGTAAAAGGATCAAAAATTCAAGGCCAGGCTGGGCAATTTAGTAAGACCCTGTCTTGTGTCAGAAAGTAAAAAGCCTGGGGTGTAGCTCAGTGGTAGAGCACCCCAGGTCTAGTCTCCAGTGCAAAAAAAAGCATTAGCTTTTCCCTAGAAAAAAAAAAAATTTAAATGTTTGCACAAGTTGGGTGTGGGGTGCAGGCCTATAATCCCAGCAGTTTCGGACGCAGGAGGATGGCAGGCTTCAAGGCCAGCCCCCTCTGGGGGTGTGACTCAGTGGTAGTGCGCCCCCTGGGTTTCATTCCCAGTACTGAAAGAGAGAGAGAAGAGGGAGAAAAAGAGAGGAATACAGAGGGTCATCCAGAGGGCGATGCCCCGTAAGAGCAGTCTGTGACTGCTGTGAACCCTCCCAGAGCGCGGTGCCCGTGCCTGTCCAGTCTTCCCACTTGTATGCTGACCAGAGGACTCCCCTCCACTCGGAGCCAGCAAGGCCCGAGCGGCAGCTTGGCATTGCCCCACATCCAGGGCTCTCCTGCTCCACCTCTCAGCGTCACCTCCACCTCTTACCTCTGCCCCACAGCTGAAGGTGAGGGCTGGTCATGCTGAGTCCTCCAGAGCTGTGTGCCAGCTGACCACAGCTGAAGACATGCACGAGCCAGCATGGTGGTCAGGGTCCTGGCTGGGTGGGAAGCCTGTCTGCTGGTACCATGCTGACTCGGTGTCTGAACTCGGGACCTCCAACCCAACAAGCAGGTGCTCTGCCACTGAGCCGCACCCCAGTCTTTTTAATTTTTATTTTGAGATAGGATCTTGCCAAGTTGCTGAGTCTGTCCTCAAACTCAAGGTGCTCCTGCCTCAGCTTCCTGAGTCACTGGAGTACAGGCATGGCCACCCAGTTGGCCTGAGTCTTCTTAACAAGTGCAAAGGACCCATTAAACTTTGAGAAACGAATACCCAAGTAGGTCTTTTGAAATCGTTACTTCCACTCAGGAAAGTAACCAGTGTTGAAGTAGCTTTTAAAGCAAAGCAAATACATGAAGAAATGATCCTGTCGGCCTGCTTTTTAGTGGTATTTGTTCTGGGGACACAGATGAGCTGGCATGCACTTCTGCTTCTGCAAGACTCCAGTTATGAAGACCAGTCTTTAAGGTTCCCCCATAAGCAACTAAAGAACTGGACACAGGTAGCCCAGGCCTGTGGTCCTCTGGAGGAAGAAAGGCAGGGTGGACTGCAAGACGTCTGGCCTTCCACTGGGAGGCTGTTTCTGGGCTGCAGAAACAGCAAGGGGAGCAGGTACCCACCACAGAAGATGCAAAGGGGCAGGAAATGTAGTCTAAAGGCAAGAGATGGTGGGACTAGTGACAGAAACTTAGAAATAACTACATGTTCATGTATTTAAAGAAAAATGTACATGAGAAGAGCAATTGAAAATGTTTTCAAAGAACCAATTGAGGCCAGCATGGTAGTGCACTCCTATAATTCCAGCACATTGGGAGGCTGAGGCAAGAGGATCACAAGTTTGAGGCCAGCCTCAGCAACTTAGTGAGACCGTGTCTCAAAAAAAAGGGCTGGGGATGCAGCTCAGCGGCAGAGCACCCTGCAAGCAGTACCCAGTACTGTCAAAAAAAAAAAAAAAAAAAAAAAAAAAAAAAAAAA
>JAJEJO010001998.1:147974-185203 GCA_020662805.1 Glaucomys volans
GCCAGCCTCAGCAACTTAGCGAGGCCCTAAGCAACTCAGTGAGACCCCGTCTCTAAATAAAATACAAAATAGGGCTGGGGATGTGGCTCAGTGGTGGAGTGCCCCTGGGTTCAATCCCCAGTTCCAAAAAAAAAAAAAAGATAAGAAAAAAATGCAATATTTGATAAGAAAAACTCATTGGGTGGGATCAACAAAATAAAGGTATGGAATTAAACAGGAAACTTGGATGATAAGGAGAAGGAGCCCGAGACAGGTCCCAGCGGGCTGGTGCTGGTGTGTTCTGAGCTCTTATGTCTTCACAGGAGAGGATCCAGGTACCATGGGAGACCCAGAGTTCATCAGAAGGGAAGGAAGGGAGCCCCCTCAGGAGGACCAAGATCAGTGTCAGGGGAGAGTGTCAGGAGGTCCCAGACAGTGCCACCTCCTGGCTTGGACTGACAGTCTACACTAGCTGACCACCTGAGGGCAGCTCGTGGCCTTCGTGGCCAGGCAGCAGGTCCTCACTGGATCTGGCTTCACAGCGTTTATGTGCTGGGCTCTGGTCTCAGCCTCCTGCCAGGGCTGGGGACCTCTGCCCTGGGTTGTTTGTGTGGGATGTTGCATAGACGGCATAGCAGTCGAGCCCCCCTGAGCAGACGTGTTCTTGGCTCCCCTTGGATTTATGTCTCTTCCTGCTCTAAGAGGGTGGTTTGCAGCTGAGACCAGGCAGAGGAGCTGCCTCTGTGAGCGCCTCTGAGGTGGCTGTGCTGCGTGCTCGCTCGGACCTGGCCCACACAGTCGTGTCTACCTGCCACGGCAGAAGGACCTGGCCTTGCAAGGCTGAGGCAGGGGGTCCTCAGGCCAGCCTGGGCAACTAACCAGACCTGTCTCAAAAAAAAAAAAAAGCTGGCCAGGCACAATGGTGCACACCTGTGATCCCAGCAGCTCTGGAGGCTGAGGCAGCCTCAGTAACTTAGGGAGGCCCTGTCTCAAAACGAAAAATAAAAAGGGCTGGGGATGCAACTCAGTGGGAGAGCACCCTGGGCTCAGTCCCTGTACTGCAGATAAATAAGTACAGTAAGCGCAATGGCTCAAACACCCCGCTAGCAGACTGGGAGAAACAGGCATAACTCAACTATGTCTTGTCAGTCAAGAGCTGCTGGGCCAGCACGCACCAAGCCCTGGGTTCCAGCCGCAGCACTGCAGCACCGCAGCCCCTTGGAGGATGACCGGCATGTGGCACATGCCCTAGTCAGGGGCCCAGAGATGGAGCAGGAGGGAGGTTTGCCCTCAGGAGCTGGAGGCTGGGGCAGCAAGCTAGTCCTGAGAGTGCACGTTCCTGAAGACAGAGCTGTGAGGCCTGGAAGCAAACACTGGGACAGAGGGGAGGCAGAGACTCCATTCTCACCCACCAGCAAGGGACAAATGGGCAAGATCTGCGGGAAGTTTGGGCGCCGCTGTCCAGGGTGTTCTGCACTGGGCCCCCCCAGTACAGCCCGAGCATCAAAACGAAGCCGCTGCCCTGAAGCTCCAAATCCAACCTGAACCTGAGCAAGAGGCTGGCCCGACCTTCACACAGAACCAGTCAGCGCCATGACAGCCCAGTTTCCCACACAGGCAGCTTGGACTTTTCACATAAGTCAACCCAAAGTAACCTGACATTAACAATCAGTAATTTTCTTTTTCTCTTTGTGAGGGGGTTTGGGGTACCAGGAATTGAACTCAGGGGCACTCGGCCACTGAGCCACATCCCAGCCCTATTTTGTATTTTATTTAGAGACAGGGTCTCACTGAGCCACTTAGCACCTCACCATTGCTGAGGCTGGCCTTGAACTTGTGATCCTCCTGCCCGGGTCTCTCCAGCAGCTGGGATTATAAGCATGAGCCACCACGCCCCTCCAACAATCAGTTACTTTCTGTTGTTCCGGCTCCTTGTCCTACTGTGAAATGCTCTTTTTGTTTCCACTTTCCTTGACCTTTTCCTGTCTGTAGAACAACCTCAGCTGTGCTCCTGGGAACACTTACTCTATTTTATGGAGTAAAATAGAGTGGCCTGAAAATTAACCTGATTGGGATCTTAAAATGGATAAGCTGAACGTGGTTTTGCTCTCTGACACTTTCAGCCACCTCCACCTGACTGGTGAGCATTGAACCCCGCGTCCAACAGCAGCAGAGTACATGTTCTTCCCAAGTCAGGGGGATGTTGGCCCAGAAAACAGCTCTCAGTGAATTCAGAAGAATTGAAATTGTACAGTGTTCCCTGACCACAAAGACATGCAGCTGGAAACCAATAACAAAGATACCTAGAGAAGCCTCCAAATGTTTTGAAAATAGACAAAACACTTCTAACCTGTGGGTAAAGAATCTCATCGCATCATCAAGAAACATACCATTAAACCCAGGCAGGGCTCAGGCCTGTAACCTCCAGGCAATTCCCAGACTGCATCTCAACCTCAAACAGAATGGCTGGGATGGAGCTCAGCGGTGGGGCCACTGGAGTCAGCCCCCAACAAAAGCTCTTGAGGAAACGACTGAGCGTGGCAAAGGTCAGGTGCAGGCGTGTGTGAAGGGCAGAGGGCTGGGAACAGTGTGGACAGGCTTGCCCACAGCCTGACAACGTGACCTGGACAGCTGGCAGATTCCCTGGACACCCAAACCACCAAGTCTGGCTCACGAAGAAGCCTGGCCTGTGAGAGCAGTCGAACCTGTCGCCTAAAGCCTTCCCACAAAGAGGCTCCTGCCCGGGGAAGTCTATGAGAACATTAAGAAAGAGATGGGCCAGAAACAGTGGCGCAAACTCATTATCCCAGAGGCTCGGGAGGCCGAGGCAGGAGGATCGCAAGGTCAAGGCCAGCCTCAGCAACTTAGGGAGGCCCTAAGCAACTTGGTGAGGCCCTGTCTCTAAATTTAAAATAAATGAATGAGGGCTGGGGACATAGCTCAGTTGGTAGAGGGCTTGCCTTGCAAACACAAGGTCCTGGGTTCAATCCCCAGCACCGCAAAAATAAAATTAATAAATAAAATAAATAAATGAAAAAGGGCTAGGGATGTGGCTCAGTGGCAGAGCAGCACCCCTGGGCTCAGTCCTTGGTTCCCCCCACCAAAAATATAAAGAGATGATATTGATCCAGCACAGATTCATTTTTCAAAAACTGCAGGATAGCAAGAAGTTTTAACTCATTCTATGAGGCTGGCATGACCCTGACCAGGACCAAACAAAACATCACAAGAAAACTGTAGACCAGTCTCCCTAACGGGAACACTAGACCAGTCTCCCTAACCAGCATCCACAAAAAAGAAAGTTCCATGAGATATTGGGATCTCGGGGCTGGGGTGCAGCTCAGTGGTGGACTCTTGCCTCACAGGTGCAAGGCCTGGGCTCACCCAGCACCACAAGAGGACCCAGCTGGATGGGCAAAGTGTGTGCTCCCCTCAGCTAGTGGCTCGCACAGCTGGACAAGGCCTTCCACCCTGTGTGGCAGCAACCACATTTCCCTTCCCTTCACCTGCGGATGTGGGGTTTTGTTTTGGCTTTTTTGGTGCTAGGGATGGAGCCCCGGGTCTCACACATGCCAGGTGAGCACTGTGCCGCTGAGCTGCACCCCAGGCCTCCGGTGGGCACTTCCCCCAAGGCAGCCGTTGAGCTCTCCAAGGACACAGCCACGTGTCCAGCGATTCTGCTTCATGTGGACTCCAGCTTCCTGTGGAAGGTGTCAGGCCCCACAGGCTGAGGGTCTGTCACTGAGTCCTGGACACTGGCCACACAGAAGAACCCAGCAGAAAGCTGGGGAAGGCGGAAGGAGGCCTTCCTCCTCCTTGTCAGTGTGGCCGCACTGCGAGGAAGGTCTGGGGCTGTCCTCAGGCACAGCACGGCTCTAGGGCCCTACAGGGAAGGCACAGGTGAGAGTCGGGGGCATGGCTGGCAGCCTTGTCGTGGACCAAGTCAGTGGTTGGTGGTCACCTGGGCTGACCATGCAGCGTCATGGGTGCAAGGACATTGCTGCTGCTGCTGCTGCTGCTGCTGGGGGTGTGCTGATTTCCATGGCAGGTGGTTGTCTGTCAGGTCCTGGAATTCAGGATGAACTCAGAGCTGGTCAGAGAGGCAAGGGGTTTGGTAGGGCAGCGCGGGTCCTGCTGCCCTACTGTCCACAGATCCCCACGTAGACATCATCTCCAGTTTAGCTCCACTCTGACACTAGGTGTCAGGCCCCACAGGCCCAGCCAGGGCTCAGTCCACCTAAGACACTATCCCAAGTCACTGTGCTGCTGACCACCAGCCCTGACTCAACAGAGGCGCCCAGGACCCCCTTCCTGAGTTCGGTCATTGCTCAAATGGCTCACAGAACCCAGGAAAAGCCCTTACCTTACTGCCAGGTTATCACAAAAGAACACAACTTGGGAGCCGCAGGTGGAAGGAGGCCCAGGTCCAGGTGTGGGGGCGTTGGCAGCTTCCCCGCCCCCCAGCCCACTCAGGTCCAGGCCCCTTCCTCCTGGGTTGCCTTGGAGGCTCCATTGGGACCAGTGTTGACTAGGGCCCCACCCCGGGCTCTGCAAAGTCTTTGACAAGCGCTGGTTGGTCAAAGAGGCTCCTGGGCTATCCCTGGCCCTCAGGAAATCCCTCCCACCCTGTCCTGAGTTCTGCATCTCTGAATTCAGCCACCTGGGGATTAGAAATGGGTTCCTGGGGCTGGGCTGGGGCTCAGTGGTAGAGCGCTTGCCTAGCATGTGTGAGGCACTGGGTTTGATCCTCAGCATCGCGTAAAAATAAATAAAATAAAGGTGTCCATCCACAACTGAAAAACATTTTTTAAAAAGGTGTTCCTGATGGCTTCTGTGTATTGGACAATGTCACATAGCTGGCTGTGGACACAGCATTCACACTGTCTCAGTGCTGTACCAACCTAGAAACGACCCAGGCTGCAGAGAGGATTGTGCAAGTCTTGTGCGAACACTGCAGCATTTTATGTAAGGAATTGCAGCTCATTTGGCCTGGGGAAGCAGGGTGTCCTGAAACTGACCCCTGTGTACACTGAGGGACAGCTGCAAGGGCAGTAGTAATTATATGCCAGGAAATAGGGACAAAAACCAAAATCCTTATTTATCATATATCACAAGCATTCATGATTTAAAAAAAAAAAAAACTCCCAGAAAATTAGGATTTGAAGGGAACTTTTTAAAAACATATATATTTTTAGTTGTGGATGGACACAACCCCTTTATTTTACCTTTATTTATTTTTATGTGTTGCTGAGGATCGAACCCAGTGCCTCACGAGTGCGAGGCAAGCGCTCCACCACTGAGCCACAACCCCAGCTTCCACCTGGCAGAGGGCACCCAGGTGGGACTGCAGCTAGTGTCCTGGCAGAAAGGCTGGCGCCTACCAGCCGACTTCATCCCACCTCCTACCCCCACTTCCTCAAAGTAAAGCAAAGAAAGAGGGGAGCTGGTGGGTGGCCACGCCCGCCTGTGATCCCAGCTAGGAGACGGCAGGGGGTCGCAGGTTCAGTCCAGCTGCAGCCACCTAGGAGGCCCTGTCTCAAAATGAAGAGAAAAACCGGCTGGGGGTGTGGCCTCGTGGTAGAGCCCGGGTTCCATCCCTAGTGCCAAACAAGAACAAAAGGAAGGCAGAGCTCTGCTCCTCAGATGACACCTTGCAGGAGACGGAAGACGAAGGCAGAGCTCTGCTCCTCAGATGACACCTTGCAGGAGACGGAAGACCACGGCCAGGGGCAACATCTGAACATGTGTTAAGTACTTGTATCCAGAATATAAGAAGAAACACACAACTCAAAAGTAAGAGATACACCCAAGAGAAAGCAGCCAAAAGATCTGAGTAGGCACTCTCCAAAACGGGAGGAGCACCTGGCCAGCCAGCCTGTGAAGATGATTTCTGTACCCGAGGGAAAGTGTTTTCCACAGATCTGGTGCTTGGTGGCACCCAGACACTTGCCAAGCAGCCCATTCTGGTTAGGCCTCTGCCCCGGTGGTCCCCCAGGCTCACCCACTAGCAGTGCTGGTGGAAGGTCCGGGTCCCTCATGGACCAAGGAGCCCTCGTAGGAGAGGCTGCAGGCAGGTCTTCTCCCTGGGATGCTCCTAATTCTCTTCAGCTCTCTGGAGGCCTCTTAATTACTCTACCTTGTGGCACTTAGGGAAGCCCAAGGGAAATCATCACTGTGGCCCAGGAGTGCGTGTGCAGCCCCAGGGACAGGGCTCGGGGACTCACTGCCACCTCCCAGACTCACCAGCAGACTACTCCCTGTCAGGTCTGCATAGATTCTGTCTGAAGAAGCAGGAGCAGACCTGTTGCACACCTGCAGTCCCAGTGACTGCAGGCTGAGGCAGGAGAATCCCAGGTTCAAGGCCCATCAAGGCAACTTACCTGCAGCCTGTAGCAGAGCACTTGCCTCGTATGTGAGAAGCCCTGAGTTCAACCTCCTGCACCAGATAGGGAAAGAGAGAAAGAGAGAAATAGTACATCAACTTTTTAAATCAGCGCGTAGGACAAACCCACTTCCTTTTCCTCCTGAGAGGCTGCTGGTCTCTGGAGGCCTACTGCCCGAGGAAGCAGGGCCGGCAAGCGTCTGGTGTCCTGAGCCTCCCTTGCAGCCAGGTGTCTCCATCCAGGCCCGGGCACCACGGTACACATGGGCGTGGCTTCTGTTCCCATGAACTGGGCTGGTGTGGAGTGTTCCTGCTGTTTGTGGTGTTTTTTGGTGTTTGCTAGACGCTGGGGTTTGTGGACGCTCGCTCACCTTGCTGAGCTCCTGTGTCACTATTAGTCTGTCCCTGCTTCTTTCTCTGTTGAACAGGTGGTGTGTCTGCCATGTATTTCTTATTCTAGGCCTTACACTCATTTCTTTTTCTTTCCTTTTGGAGTGGCCTGGACCCCTAGAACTGTCATAACGGGAGTTGTCACAGTGGCCATCTGATCTCTTCCCTAACTCCAAGGGGACGAGGCTGAAGTTTCTTCACTAAATATGATGGACCTGTGTGCTTCCTCAAGGGCAGCTGGCAGGTATCCAGTTAAGAGAGTCTTTGGGCTGGGGATGTGGCTCAGTGGTAGAGCTTGTGCTTAGCGTGCACAAGCCCTGGGTTCTACCCCCAGAATCAAAAGAAAACATAAAAACTCTTATTTAGATCCCTGAATTACCAAGAATTTTCATTATAGACATGTGTTAAACCTTATCTGGTGTTTTTCTGCATTAAAATGATGTGATTTTTTTTCTTCTTGTTTATCAACATGGTGAATCCTGGTAACAGATCTTGTTGAACCAACCTTGCATTATTGGGATGAAGTTTACTTGCTAATGGTATATTTTTAAAATGTCATTTTGATTTGATTTGCTAAAGCTTTATACAAGGCTTCAGCAGCAGTTTCTGTGAGTTCCATACGCCTGGGATTCTCTCTTCTTGTGTTCTTGTCTGGTTTGGGAAGCAAGATTGTTTCATGAAGTGAATTGGCCAGCTTCCCCTCTTCTACAGGAACAGAGAGGAATGGACAGTCCCTTGAAAACTCGTTTCCTAGCTTCAGGACTTCCTGCTGAGTATATCTGGAGTGGCCCTGAAACCAAACCAGAGTTTCCATTCCAGTTTAAGAAACTGCCCGATGCCTGCAGGTACCAGGAGGCCCACGTCCAACAAGCTCAGTGCAAAGGTGTGGACAGGTTGTGTTGAGACCACCATCCACCTGAAGGAGGCCGATTGCCAACAGGCGTGTGCACACCTACTTGGCACACCCCTACCCCTGCTGTTCAGGTCTCTACAGTCAGAAAGCAGAGCCCACCACTCTTGGGCCGCTCCTGGGCTTGCTGCAGCAGTTCCTCAGTGAGATGCTTCCTCTTTTGGTTATAGAGTTAGGGAATCTCGACTCTCCCAACTGAGTTTCAGAACTAGTTGGTCTCGTGGGGCTGTTGTTGCATTCGCATAGTTGTGGCCCCTGTCAGAACTGACACTGGGGCTGGAGTGACAGACGTGTTTCTGGAACCTGGAAGTACCTTGTGTGTTTGGCCCTGTGGATGGGAAGTTCTACCCATGCACACTTGGGACACAGTCAACTCTGGTCTAAATGGAAAGTCAGCAACAATCTAATCCTCCATATTAACACAAGTGTGTGATCTTGCATCCTGGGATTCGCACTGTTGCCATAAGCTCCCTGCTGTAACCCGCAGAGTCCGCGCTGCATCTGGGACCAGGGCTGAACCTCCTGGCTGAGCAGCAGAGGCCCTTCAGATGATCAAGAACCGCCCAGCTATGCACTGTGGGATGCCTATGTTGGTGGGTGGGGCCAGGTCAAAAGGCCGGCATGTGTGGTCCTTCAGCAGTGCCCCAGGGACTGACCAAGGGTCCCTTACCACCTGCCAAAGGGGCTGCAGCTGTTCCTCTTTGTCCTGTGCTCCCTCAATGTCCCCAAATCAAGGAATTTGGCTAGGAAAGTGGCCTCTGGCCTCCGACTCAGAACATGGAATTGGCCCCCTGCGGCAACATCCTATGCCCCAAACCAATAAAGACAGAAGCCAGGAGGCTTGCTGGAAGGAAGGCTGGAGGTAGGACCCGGCCTTCCCCAGAAACAACTGGCCTCCCCAGGGGACACAGATGCTTTTTCTGATGTGAACCTTCATCCATGAAATGCAGGCACTGACCCTTCCCAGACCTTCAGAAGCCTGCAGTGACTCAGGTCCCACCGCCAGCTCCTGCTCCCTAGGAGGGCCTGTGGGAAGCACCCATCCTGAGCACCTGCCTGGTGCAGCAGGAGATGAGAGGCCAACCTCCAGCCCAGGCCTGGCTCCAGGCAGACACGCTTGCTGACATAAAACCCAAGTGTTGGTTCCTGTGTCTTCTCCAAGCCGCGGGAGGGTGGTATCAAACATGTCCACCTCCACTCAGAACTTGGCCTCCAGGCCTGGCCTCCCAGCTGCCCCGCAGGGCCCCTTTGCTCTGGACTTGCAGAACAGTTCTGTCCACCCCTGCCTGCGGGCCACACTGCATGCTAGCACCAGGCCGGGTAAGTGCCGGCTTTCCATGCCATGTCAGGCACCCGCCGTACTCTCCTTCATTTGGTGTTCGTAGGGACTCTGCCCCTCACAGCATGCCTGCTGAGGCTTCAGTCAGACAAGGAGGCAGCAGAGAGGCAGCAGAGAGCTAGGAGCCTCACCCGCAGCTGGGTGTGCTGTGCACAGCCCTTGGTGCTGGCTGCAGGCCTAGACTTGCCAACCCCCCTGCACGTGCCCCCAGCGTGCCACCCCTGACCTCTCCTTCCAGAGAGACAGACAGCAGCCTGTGGGGTCCAAAGGGCCATCAGCCACATCCCCAGAACACTCCAGGGGAGGCCTTTGGCCTGGCCCAGGACCCACAGTGTCTTGAGCAACTGGGCAGCCTGTGTAAGCATGGCCAGTGAGCAGCTCCCCCACAGTGGCCACACACTGGTGGAGGACAGCTGACCCTGGCCAGGAGAGCAGAGCTGCTCTCCCACAGTGCCACTGCAGGGGAGAGGGGCAGGCAGTAAGGGACTGGCTCTTCCCTGTGTAGCCATCACTGAGGCCCGTGGCCTCTGGCCAGCCAACCTGCCAGTCCGTGGCCCAGGATGTCGGGAGTTTGGCTGGAGCTGTGAGTTAGCAGGTAGACCCTGTGGAAGTTCCTCTTCTGTGAGTTTAACCTAGAAGCACCACCCACACCAGTTGGCTCAGCAGGGCACAGGGAGCCATATGCCATCTGAACAGAGCCCAGCACCCTGGGCTCCTGGTTCAGAGTCCTGGGTGAAGCAAGAACCATTCTAGGATCCTGAAACCAGTTCACAGGCCTCGGAAACAGCATGCTGTAGCGCCTGCTCGCCTTGACCCCCGTCCTGGCCTCACTTCACTCCCCTCTGGGACCACAGGCCTCCCCCCCAGCACCTTTGCCCTCCAAAGGGGGTCCAGAGGCTGTCCAGCTCTCAGGGAACCTCTTGGGGCCCCTTCTCGTGGGCCAGCCCTCACCATCTGCCTCTGTCCTACAGAACCCCGCTACCCCTGGGCTGAGTTAGAGCAGGGCCAGGCCGGGCTGTGTGGAGCCCTGTGCCAAGGGCAGGCAGCACAGCTAGGCAAGTGCCACAGCACCTCTGTGAGCTGCCTGCTCTGCTGTGGTCACCAGCCCGAGGGTGGAGACATGGCCACCCAGGTAAGGGGCGCAAGGCAGCCAGAGAGCAGACAGGCCCCGTGTCCACGCCCAGCAGAGCAATCCCTTCTGGGGAAGGTGGGGTCCAGCAGCAGGCAGGAACCACCAAGCTCCTCACTGTCCTGCCACAGCAGTGCCCAGGGGCACCCAGTGTCCAGCACCCCAGGAGAGCAGCCCCAGGCCATAGGCTACTTGAGGGCCACTCGGTGCAGAGCTCCCTAGGACCGGGGACGCCTTGGGTAGAGTGTTGTTGAGGCAGGAGTAGGGACGCAGGGCTTTGCTGCCTGGAGCACCAGTGTGGGGGTCCTGTGTGCTTTCAGCTTCTGGAGACACGGGGCCAGGGCATGACCCTGTCCACGTCTACCGCTCCGCCCACACCGAAGCCCTGCAGGGCTTCAAGGCAGGGGATGCAGTATAATCTGACTTAGGAGCACTAATGGAAAAGCGGGTTGGGATGAGCTGCCAGGAGACTTGGTTCAAGTTTGACCTAAGTGTCCAGCTTGTGTATGAGGGGTGCCCACGGGAGCAGGAGAGTTCTCGGTGCACAGGCCAGCAGCTAAGCCCAGAGAAGTAGGACTGGTTGGACCAGCTGAGGCTGCAGTGAACAGGAAAGGCTGCTGTCACCTGTGCCTAGGGCCACAGCTTGGTCTGACTCCTGAGCCACAGGCCCTGCCCCAGCCCTGAGGCCTACTCTGGAAAGCCAGACAGGAAGCACTGTCCAGCCCTTCTCAGAGCCCCAGCAACCCAGGCAGCATGTGCTTCGTGCCACCAGGATCGCCAGGGGCAGCAGTGGCAGGAGCTTATGCCTAGAGCCAGGTAGCCTTGGAGAGAGGCTCGGTGCAGGGAAACCCACCAAGGGCCAGGAACCCGAGACCCAGAGGAGGGCAGCTCAGGGTGGGCCTCTTGCTGTGGGTCAGAGGCACCTGCCTGGCATTGGGTTTGGCTGGTGAGCAGCTCCTGCTGTTGCCACCGGTTCCATTCATCCTGTCCCCTCCCTGGCACTTGCCCCTACCTGTCCCACGTGGGCAGCAAGAGTCTTCTGCAGGCAGGACAAGTTCTCTTGCCCTTCAGCATCAGTTGGGTCCCAGTGGGGGCTTCTGGACTGGGTTGGCAGGTCTCCCTGAAGCTCACCCTCAAAACCCCCAGACGTTGCCGCACAAGGATTAACCAGGTAAAGCCCACAGAATCCCTGGGAGGACCAGTCCCTGTGTCACAGGGAAGGACAACCAAGGCCCTTGAGTATGAGGAGACCCCCAGAGTCACAGTGGTGACATCAGGACCCGGTCAAAGAGGATCCCTGTGTCCAGGGTGACACTTTTCTGCAGACACCCTGCCCCTGGCTGTGGGCCACTGCTTCTAGGAGACTCAGCAGAGGGCAGGGCAGGGCCAGAGGACAGCTGGTTTGCTGCTGGAGACGGGACGGCAGTGTTTTGTGTAAAGAAGAGGGGCTGTCCTGGGCTTGGGGGGACCAGAGGGGGGCAGCGGGGTTCTGTGGCTGAGGCAGCAGGGGCAGCAGGAGGGCCAGGCCCCCAGGGCTTCACAGGCTCCTGCGAGGTGCCAGCAGGCGCGTCCCCATGAGGCTGCAGTGCTGAGGAAACGGTTCCTGCAGGATGTGATGCAGAACAAGCCCGGGATGAGAGGAGCTCGGCAGGGCAGCACAGCTCCTGTGCCTCAGCTCCAGGGGGCCAGAGCCCAGATGCCATTCCAGTTGCAGGCTTCCCGTCAGCCCGCACAGGCGGGGGCTCCAGCTGCTGTGGCCCTCCCCACGGCCACTGTGCCTCCCCCAGCAAGTGCCAGGTCCTCCAGACTCCTCTCCCCAGCAGCCACAGGGAACCTGGGCTCACAGTGGACAGAGCCTGTAAGTCACCTCCGAGCACTACACATGCTGAAGTGTCTGAGTGAAGCTGTGGGCAGTGGTGACCACAAACTGCACAGTTCTGCTTTAAAACACAGCAGTGCAGCCTGGTGACCAGCAGCCCCCACTCTGGCCAGCTCCCCAGGGAGGGGAGCCCATCCTGCACTCACACCTGACCATGAGCTTTAATAACACTGTGGTTGATGATTCACAACAGAAAAAAATTGGGGTACTGGGGATTGAACCCAGGGAACTTTACCACATCCCCAGCCCTGTTTTGTTTTATTTATTTATTTATTTATTTATTTGGTACGGGGATTGAACCCAGGGGCACTCCACCACTGAGCACATCCCCAGCCCTGTTTTAATTTTTTTGAGACAGGGTCTCCCTTAGCTGTCCAGGCTAGCCTGGAACTTGGAATCCACCTGCATCAGCTTCCCAAGTAGCTGGGATTATAGGCATCTGCCACCATGTCTTCTAAAAATATATACTTTAATTTAAAAACTAGGAAATTACAGAAAAACTGCAAAGATAAAGATGGCCTGAAAGGACTGGGCGGTAGACAGCTTGCCCTGTGTGTGGCAGGTGCTCAGTTCTGTCTCCTGTTATCACACACAATAGAAGACCCCCTGTGAGTGCCGCAGGAAGGGCTGCCCTGATCCCGGCCCAGGCCTGTGTGCCAGGTGAGGCTCCCTTGGCCTCTGCCTGGCCTTGTGTCTTGGGCTGCCAGTGGTCAAAGGTACCCACTGAGCAGAGCCTCTCTGCAGGCCTGCCAGGGAGGCACAGGGCAGGGCACGTGCCTCAGAAGGTGGTGGGGCTGAAAACCAGCATCACACCCCCAACCCTCCCCTCAGGAGCCAGTCGCTGTGGGACGGGACCTTGGTCACAGCCAGATGTCCTGGTGCCTGGTGGAGGGTCAGGCCCAGACCCTGTGACCTCATGTCCACACAGACCTGTGCTTGCACCCAGCCAGGACCCCAGGACCCTGCTACCACTGAGCAAGGCACAGTCGCTCGGGAGGGCCACCTGGAGCATGGGCTCCTTTGAAGAAACCCAGGGTGAGGGGTGGCCCGTTCCTGCTGACCAGTGCAACAAGCCCTCCACACACAGGAGGCCGGCCCAGAGCCTGCGCCTCTGCCCCCTTGCCAAACCCCTAACCTGTGCCTGTCTTGCTCCCTGTACTTACCCACAGAGCGGCCCACGTCACCAGCCACCCACAGTCTCCAGGAAGCTGATGGGAGCCCCGCCAAGAGGCAGGTGGCCTTTGTCATCAAGGGGATGAAGATGGCAGCTCGGTCAAAGGCCAAGCCGACCAGATCCTCCAAGTTTCATCCTGCAAGGCCTAAGAGCTGCCAGCAGCCCTCCAGGATCCGCAACTACAACTGGAAAGACTGAATCCTTGGCCTCCTACGGGTGGGCCCACAGCAGCCCCCCGGGGTGCTTGGGGCTGCGCTTTCACCTTGTCGGCGTGGGTGCTGCCGGTGGTATGTGGTGGAGGGGCTGTGAGCCACAGGGCAGGCTCCCAAGGGCTGTCGAATTGGCCTCCCAGCCATTAAAGCCCAGGGCCCGCCAGCCCACACCTGCTCGGCTAGCAGTCACCAGTCTGTCCTACTTGAAAACGTGGTATTGGTGCCTGGCCTCTGTCACCTGCCTGTGTCACTACCCACCCCCAGCCACCAGGGTGCCAGCCCTTGGCAGACCATGTGGGCTTCCCCAAAGCCCATGGGGTGCAGAACAGAATGCTCACCAGAAAACAAGTGTGCCCAGAGGGGGCCGTGCAGGGCGCTCCAGGAGGACCCCTCCACGGGGTGCGCGGAACACGCCTCCAGGCCAGCCCAGACCTGGGCCCCTTTCATCCATGTGGGGCGCTCACTTGTGCTGGAGGGTGGCGGAGGTCCCTGAGCAGTGGGTCACCCCACACTGGGCAGCAGAAAGCCTCTGCAGTGGGATGTTTGGGTGTGGCCTCTGCCAGGGACGAGACATGCATGTCCCCTCTGTTATTCCAAGTGCCACAGGAACACACATGCCACCCAAAACCCCACCCAGCGTCACCTCAGCCTGCTGCCACACAGGCACCACAGCCATGAGAGCATGAGGGACATGCCCCAGTCCATTCTCCCAGGCTCCTTGGCCTTTTCTCCCTGACATCTGTGCCTGGCCATGCCTTACCCACAGCAGGGCTCAGGAGGCTGTGGTCTCATCCTGGGCCTCCCTGGGTGCCCCTGAGCAGCCTGCCCCTTCTGAACCAGGCAGGCAGATACTACAGGAGGCCCATGGGCAAGGCTGCCCCCAGCCTCAACTTGCTGTGTGACCTTGGCAAGCCACGGGATCTTTGTGGCTCCAGTCTGCACCCACATAAAACATGGATGGTGTCCTCTCCCTGCCTGGCACACAGGTTTACAGCCTGGACAAGCAGCACAGGGGGAGTCCACACTGGTAGCGTGGCCCACGATGCAGGCTGAGCTCACAGACCAGGTCAGATGACTGGCAGGTCGCTGCCGCTCCACCCGTGGCTCACTGTTGGCACCCACCTGCACACACTGCTTCCTGGAGCCGTAGCAATGCAGGCTGTCCCAGTGTTCCAAGAAGCAGCCAACTGCCAGGAGCAGTGTGCACACTGTGATCCAGCAACTCCAGAGGCTGAGGCAGGAGGATTGTAAGTTCAAGGCCAGCCTCAGCAACTTAAGTAGCAAGACCCTGTCTTGAAATAAAAGCAGAAAGGGCTGGGGCTGTAGCTCAGTGGTTGACTACTCCTGGTTCAGTCTCCAGCACCAAATAAACAAAAAGGGCTGGGAATGTGGCTCAGTGGTAGGGCGCTTGCCTAGCACGTGTGAGGCCCTGGGTTCAGTGTCCAGTAAGGAAAAACAAAAAAAGCAGCAGCAACTCTGCTGCCCTCTCACAGGTAAGGTGCAATGCAGCTTCCCCAGGGCAGGGAAGGGTGAGTCCTGTGCTCCCATGTTAAGGTCACACGACCCTGAGGTGAGGCTTTGCCTCACACTGTGACTGAAAAAGTGGGTGGCAATGCTGTCTTTCAGAGCCTGAGTCCCTAGTGGCCCTCCCCTGAGGACAAGCCCAGGCTCAGGTTCAGTGTGACCATACTGAGGTCATAGCCCCATCACCTGAGCACCTGCAGACTGAGAAGCAGAGAGCCCTGCTGACCATTGGAGGGCCAGCAGTGCCAGGGAGGCATGAGTCTGACACCGCCCCCCATGCACCCAGAGCTGGTGTCTGCAGGGCAGGGTCTGGCCCCCAAACCAGAAAAGAAGGTGGGGCGGTGAAGGTGAAGCCCTGGAGTGAACAGCAATCCAGCATGGGACCTGGGGTCCAATGCCTTCCTCTGTGTGGGAAGTGGGGGGTTAGAGTAGTCAGGCACCGGGTGGACCCTGGGACATAGGAGCAGCGCTGGGAGAACTCACGGAGGTTTGGCGTGTGGACTATATGCAGCAGAGGCCCCGGCCCCTGGCCATGTCCCTATGTGCTGACCTCCAAGGTGCCTAGGGAACCAACTTCTGCTACAGCCCCCGAGCGCCCAGATGGGAGGACGAAGGCACCAAGGGTTGCCGGGGTGCACGGGCGACGAAAGTGATTTCAGGAAAGTGAGGCAGCTGTCACGGCAAGAGCCAACACTGGCCAGGAACTGCCAGGGCCCAGTGACCCGTGGGCCCCTGCTGTGTCCAGGCCGACTGCGGCCTTTCTGGACTGCAGGAGACCCCAATTCTGGAGCCATCTCTTTTTTGTTTTGGTTGTTACCGAAAGTTCTGTAACCCTTTGAGCAGAGGAGTCACTACGGAGTGAGAGAGGGAGCTGGAAGCGCGCAGCCTCCAGGGAGCCATGCAGCGGCTCCTTTGTTCCACCACTCCGTCTGGGGTCCGGCGGGCCCTTCGCCAGCCGGCCGCGCCCCGCCCCCGCGCTGGCTCTGGGGCCTCGAGTGCTCCCGCGTCCCAGTCCCCGTCCCCTGGGCGGCCTCCAGGGAGGACGGTGGGCGCCCCGGGGCGGCCGCGCCGCGGTGACCGGCAATAACCCCGCCCGCGGCGCCCTGGGCCCGGGTCAACGACCGAGCTCGCGCTGCCGCCCGCGCCGCGCAGCGCGGTCAGCCGCGGGTCCATCACCCTATCACCTAGCAACGCCCACTCGCGCACCTCTATTGGACCGACGCGAGCGGCTTCCACGTCCGATTGGTCCTCGCGGCGGCGCAGGCCACGCCCCCAGCTCCGCGCGCGCGCACGGCGGCGGCGGGGGTCCAGGCGGCGCGAGCTGCGGGAACGCGGGCCGGTGCCTCGGGTTGGGCTGTTTGCGCTGGCCCGGCGTGGCCCCGGCTAGTCCCCGGTTAGTCCCAGGGTGAACCAAGCACGCCATCCCGGCCTAAGCGCGCGGGGCACACGAGGCGGGCGGAACGGGTCGCAGGGGTGGGCGCCGGCCGGACCCGCACGCTGCGCTCCGCGCCGGGAGGGAGCCAGAGCGGAAGCGGAGTGGCGCGCGCCCGCTCAGGCCGGGCGGGGGGCGGCGCGCGCGGGCATCACCCCACCGGCGGCGGCGCGCCGGGTCCCGGGGCGCAGCCCCGACGCTCATTGGCCTGGGCGGCGCAGCCAAGCTGTCAGCCCATGTGGCGTGGCCGCGCGGGGATGGCCGCGGTTTAAATAGCGCCGGCGCGGCCTAGAGGGAGCCAGAGAGACCGCAGCGGCGCCCGCTCCGCTCCGCCCGCCGTGTTTGCCGTCCGCTGCCTGCCGCCCGCCGCCGCCGCCGCCCGGTCCAGGTACGCGGCGCTCCGCGGGGCTCGGGGCCGGGCGGCCGGGCGGCCGGGCGGCCGGGCGGGGGACCGCGCGGCGGGCGACGGATGCGACCCTCTCCTCGGCCCCTGGGGGCCGCCGGCCGGCCGGGCGCTAACCGCGAGCCTCTGCGTCCACAATGGCTCAGTCCGGCCAGCATGCGCTCCCACCCGCCGCGGCCCGGGGCAGCCCGCCGGGTTCGGCCTCTGGGCTGGGTGGGCGCGGGCGGGGCGGCGGCCGGAGGGCCAGCGGGCCGACTGGCTGCCGTCACGTGGCCCGCGGGTTGCGGAAGGTAGGGCGCCGCGGGCCTGCAGGCGGCCCGCGTGGACGCGGCGAGGGCGGGCGCCGGAGTCTTCACTCGCGCCGGGGCGCGGGGCGCAAGCTGCGAGAGGCTCGGGGAGGCCCTGGGCGCGCACGAGGCTCCGCGCTTCGGCGGAAGTTGCCGAACCAGCCGGGCCTGGCTCCTCACCCTGGGCCCGGCCCCTCGCCTTCAGGGCGGCAGGGACTCGGGCTGGAACCCTGACTGCGGGCTTCTGGGCAGGTGTTTCAGGAACTTGGATTCTAGGCAGAGCCCACTGCCGGGACCTGGGCACAGAGTCCTCAGGCCTCACCTGCCCAGCATCTGGCAGGAGTGGTCCTCCTGGTTGGATCCTGCTGGAAGACCCGTCTTACTGGCAGAGGCCACCTTTACCCCATTTCCTCCAGGCCGTGGCACCCACAGTGCCCAGCCTGGGTCCCTCCCAGCCTGGCATCTTCTGGGCTGCCCTGGGCAGCAGCCAGCCCCCACCCCCAGCACAAGGGCAGCACCATCCTCCCAGGGGCCTGGAGTGAGCATCCTCCCTTAGTCGCCCAGACCCAGGCCTCCTGCTGGCTTCCTGGAGCGCCACCTTTCTCTGCATTAAACTTCCTGGCTGGCCCTGCCTGGGTGGAGCTTGTAGGGCTCCTGCTGACTGCAGGGGGTGGGGAATCAGGGCAGCACAGCATGGTGGGGTCACCCCAGGTCAGGCCTCTGGACCATGGGGTCAGGGCTCCTGAGGTGGCAGGCCAGTGCCGAGGCCCAGGAACACCCAATGTACCCAGTGAGGGGTGAGGGCAGGGCCTGGGTCGAGGTTTCCACAATGGGACTTTCTGAGCCCATCCTCAGGCAGGCAGCTGGGCAGGTGAGGAGCAGCACAGGTCAGGAGGATTCTCACCCAGGACGTGTTATGCCAGACAGGGCACTGGTGGCTGTGTGTGTTGGCGTGGGGACTGACCTAGTATGGGCCCTCCACAGAGAGCAGCCATGGAGGAGGTAGTGATTGCTGGTATGTCGGGGAAGTTGCCAGAGTCAGAGAACTTGCAGGAGTTCTGGGCCAACCTCATTGGTGGTGTGGACATGGTCACCGACAACGACCGGCAGTGGAAGGCAGGTGAGTGACTGCAGGCCCCAGCCAGAGGAGGGGGGCAGGAGGGTGCCCCAGGCTGTGCCTCAGGCTGCTGGACTCCAAGAGGGCAGGTGTGCTGCTGGGGTCCTGCATTGGGGGGGGCAGGCCCTCTGGCCATGCTGCCTCTGCCCGTGCCCTGCACTGACAGACACCAGGTGCTCAGGGAGGCTGCTTCACCTTCCTCACGCCCCATGGGTTCTTCCACAAAGCAGCTCTACCTGATGGACGGGTGTGAGTCAGCATGGTGGGGCTGGCCCGGCCAGTCTCAGGACAGGCAGACCCCCCTGGGGTCAAAGCAAGCCACAGGGGTGTTCTGGAGGGTTCCTTCTTAGAGGTGGGGCTGGGGGCAGGACCTGCCTTGGGAGCTCCCTGATCCCCCCAGCTCCAGGCGCCTGACACCCACAGACACCTCCGTAGGGACAAAAGCTCTCACTGTGTCCACAGGGCTCTACGGTCTGCCAAGGCGGTCTGGCAAGCTGAAGGACCTGTCCAGGTTCGATGCCTCCTTCTTTGGAGTCCACCCCAAGCAGGCGCACACAATGGACCCCCAGCTTCGGCTGCTGCTGGAGGTCACCTATGAGGCCATCGTGGATGGAGGTGGGTGGAGGGGGTGCTGTTGGCCACCCTCATTGCCTCTGCAGTGACCAGGGCTGGGGCTGCTCAGCTGGCACTTGCTTGGGGAACAAGGCCCAGCACCACAGAAAAGGGGAGGAAAAAGCAAAATGACAGCCACATCTGTTTTGACTCTGAGCACCTGGAGTGCGGAGGAGAGTGGCATGAGCTGCCTTCTGGCCCGGATTGGGGGCCGATGGCTCGGGAGGCGGGGGCCCCTGGGCAGGTTGCGGTTTCACAACCACACCAGCAGTGCCCAGGTGTGCCCCGTTGCCCCAGTTTCCTCACTCCTGATGTCGGGCTGGTCTTGAGGGTGGGGCTGACAGCAGAGCAGGTAGCTCTGACGGAGGGGGCTCCATCTTCTGCAGGGCCACAGCACCTCAGTGTAGGCCCTGGGCAGCCTCAGCCTGGCCTCAACTTTGAGAGCGCTGAGGGGCCCTGCCCTGCTGGTCACCCAGCAGCTGTCTCCAGTCCCTGGCCATACTACTTGTGGCATGGACGTGTCCCCAGTGGGCAGACCTTGTAGGTTGGTTGGAGTGAGCTTCAGGTCACTAGATGCCGACCAGCTCCAGAGCTGCTGTCCCCTCAATGTGGCTCATTTGTACCCACCCCTGGGTGCAGACACAGCCAGCAGGGCAGCACCCTGGTTGCCTCTGCAGTGGGTTCAGCAGTGGTAGAGGCCCTTGCCTTGGGCTTTTCCCAGTGCCCTGGCCCATCCTGGAGGCCTTGCATAGCTCCCTGGGGGATGTCCAGCATCCCTCTTTCCCAGTCTGGACACTCGGCCTTTGTCTCCCTGCTGCTGCTTATCTCAGCCTGTCCCAAGGCAGGCTGCCCTTGAAGCTGGGGTGCTCATTGGCCAGTGGGTTTTTCAGACCCGCCAGTGATACCAAGGGCCAAGGGAGTTGCCTTGGGACAATGCTGTCCACTGTCCTTCTTGTGGCTGCTTCTGGCTACCGCCTGACCTAGACCTTGGGGATCCGCCTGCCCCACTGATACCCCACTTCCTCTGTGCCCTGGTTCTTACTCTTACCCGACTTGGGCTGGCTGCCTGCCTCAAGCAGCCCCAGCTCCTCAGCAGGACACCTCACCCCACTCAGGCCCCTCGGAGAGTGTGCTGAGGGAGTCCCCTCGCCCAAGCCTGCCTGGCTGAGGGCTGCAGCTCCACCCTGGAGCTGGATGGGAGGGCTGGGTCTCACTGCTGCTTCTGACAGGCATCAACCCAGCTTCGCTGAGAGGGACACACACTGGTGTCTGGGTGGGTGTGAGTGGCTCAGAGGCGTCGGAGGCCCTCAGCCGGGATCCTGAGACACTCCTGGGCTACAGCATGGTGGGCTGCCAGCGTGCGATGATGGCCAACAGGCTCTCTTTCTTCTTTGACTTCAGAGGTGGGTTTCTGCCCGGCCTGGTAGGGTGCTGGGTGGGATACCTGGCTCTGGGTCTCCCGACTCCCTCACGTGGGGCCTGGGGACACTGGCTTCTGATCTGCAATGCCTACACCTGCCTCGTGCTCCTGCCCACAGGGCCCAGCATCGCCCTGGACACAGCCTGCTCCTCCAGCCTGATGGCGCTGCATAACGCCTACCAGGCGATCCGCAGTGGGGAGTGCCCTGCTGCCATCGTGGGTGGCATCAACGTGCTGCTGAAGCCCAACACGTCTGTGCAGTTCATGAAGCTGGGCATGCTCAGCCCAGAGGGCACCTGCAAGTCCTTCGACGAGTCAGGTGGGGTGGCAAGATCGCCCAGGCGGGGGTCTCCCTGGCCTCTGGCCAGCTGAGTCCTTGGAGTCCAACGGGCAGGCAGGCAGTGGGACAGCACAATTCCCCTTCCATGCCCCTTGTGCCCTCCACCATCCTCTCCCAGTGTCCCCCCAGAGCAGCCATCTGCAGAGCCCATGCTCCTGTGGAGCCTGGGCTGGGCCAGGCCTCCACTCAGGTGCCACTTTGCCCCAGGAAATGGGTATTGCCGCTCGGAGGCTGTGGTAGCCGTTCTGCTGACCAAGAAGTCCCTGGCCCGGCGGACATATGCCACCATCCTGAATACTGGCACCAACACAGACGGCTACAAGGAGCAGGGTGGGTATGGTGAAGGTGACCAGCAGGCTACAGCATGCACTCTGAGGGGAGGCTTCTGGCCACACACACACCATCCCTGCCTTAGCCAGTCAGCAGAAGCCCGGGGGCCCGACGCCTGGTCCTGCAGGGAAGCTGGCTTGCTGGCCCTGGGGTCTCTGGGCTTCTGACCTCAGGCCTGGCTGAAGCGTTTGTGTCCGGGCCTCCAGCCCATCGGTGCCCAGCTGACACACATCTCCACACAGGTGTGACCTTCCCCTCTGGAGAGACCCAGGAGCAGCTCCTCCACTCCCTGTACCAGGTGGCTGGGGTAGCCCCCGACTCCCTGGAGTACATCGAGGCCCACGGCACGGGCACCAAGGTGAGGGCCCCCCCACCCCCACCCCCACCCCCACCGGAGGGGCCCCTGGCTGCAGCCTTGACTCTTCGTGTCCCCACAGGTGGGAGATCCCCAGGAGCTAAATGGGATTGTCCGAGCCCTGTGCACCTCCCGCCGGGACCCTTTGCTGATTGGGTCCACCAAGTCCAACATGGGACATCCTGAGCCTGCCTCAGGGCTTGCAGCCCTGGCCAAGGTCTGTGACTGGTTTCGGGAGTGCGCCCTTGTTCCCTGGGCGTCCCTGCCCTGCGGCCTCTGAACCCACATTGTGCCCCTTCCCTGAGGCTGTGCTGCAGGCCCGACATGGCAGGAGAGCTTGGGCCTGGCCTGCTGGGTCCATGCCTGTGGTTGGTGGCTGTTGGGCTGGATTGGCAGGTGGACACAATCCCCTGGCCAGCTGCCTTTGCAGGGTGCCTGATTGAAGGCCAAGAGCCATCGTGCCAGGGAAGGTGGGTGTCTGCTCTGGGGCACTCTCCTGCATTGCGGTCCTGCATGCCTGTCCGTCCCCACTTCTCAACCAATCAGAGTCCTGGGGCACCTTAAGGCGGGCCCTTCATGGGGAGCAGCATGCCAGCCTGGAGGACCCAGGGATCTGGGCTTCTAGCCTGGGGCCTGGCTGAAGGTTGTGTGTCCAGGCCTCTAGCCTCTCAACCTGGTGTCTCCATCAGGCTGGGTGACAGCAGGAACTCCAGTGAGGACGATGGCTCAAAGAGGTGGAGGGCCTTGTACCCTGCACTGCAGCTCATGTGGACATCCTGGACCCTGTGCAGAGGCAGGCCTGGGTTGCGGAGAGTCCTATGCCTGATTCCCTGAGTAGATAACCTGCCTTTTAAAGTTTTGGTAACAGCTGAGGTTGTGGCTCAGTGGTGGAGCACTTCCTTGGCATGTGTGAGGCACTGGGTTCGATTCTCAGCACCACATATAAACAAATGAATAAAATAAAGGTCCATTAACAACTAAACATATTTTTAAAAATTTTTGATGTAGGAGATTGAACAAACTAGGGGTGCTTGATTCAAAGCCAGCCTCAGCAATTCAGTGAGGCTATAAGCAACGTAGCAAGACCTTGTTTGTAAATAAAATGCAAACAAAGGGCTGGGATGTGGTTGAGTGCCTCTGGGTTCAATCCCCAGTACCCTCCCCCCAAAAAAGAATGTGAATGAAGGGGCACTTGACCACTGAGCCACATCTCCAGCCCTTTTTATATTTTGAGACAGGGTCTCACCAAGTTGCTTAGGTCCTCCCTCTGTTGCTGAGGCTGGTTTTGAACTTGCAGTCCTCCTTCTTCGGTCTCCCATGTTGTTGGGGTCACCTGCCCCCCAACCACGTGCTCTGGTTACAGGTGCTGCTATCCCTGGAGCATGGGCTCTGGGCCCCCAACCTGCACTTCCATAGCCCCAACCCAGAGATTCCGGCTTTGCAAGATGGGCGGCTACAGGTGGTGGACCGGCCCTTGCCCGTCCGCGGTGGCAACGTGGGCATCAACTCGTTTGGCTTCGGAGGCTCCAACGTGCATGTCATTCTCCAACCCAACACACAGCTGCCCCCGGTGCCCACCCCCCATGCCCCTCTGCCCCGCCTGCTGCAGGCCAGTGGGCGCACTGCAGAGGCCGTGCAGAGCCTGCTGGATCAAGGCCACCAGCACAGCCAGGACTTGGCCTTCGTGAGCATGCTCAACAGCATCGCACCCAGCCCTGTGTCCACCATGCCCTTCAGGGGCTATGCCGTGCTGGGCGTTGAGGACGGAGGCCAGGAAGTGCAGCAGGTGCCCCATGGGCAGCGCCCACTCTGGTTCATCTGCTCAGGTGAGTCCAGCCCTGAACCTCTGGCAATCTCAAGATGGCAGCCCCTTTCTGGAGAGGCAGGTGGGAGCTGGGTGGAGAGGTTGGGCACATGCAGCGTGACCTGACGTGCTCTCTGGACAGGGATGGGCACGCAGTGGTGCAGAATGGGGCTGAGCCTCATGCGCCTGGGCAGCTTCCGTGACTCCATCCTGCGCTCCGATGAGGCGGTGAAGCCATTTGGACTGAAGGTGTCGGACCTGCTCCTGAGCAGGGACGAGACCATCTTTGACGACATCATCCACGCCTTCGTGAGCCTCACTGCCATCCAGGTAGGGCCTCGGTCCCAACTGCAGAGCTGCAGACCCCAGAGAGCTGCAGTCACCAGGGTCAAATGGTTCAGCCTGTCCAGTGATGTGCCCTCTGCTGGGCAGAGCCTTTGCCGGACAGGGTCTGGGGGACAGGGTGCTTCCTGGGGGTCCTGGCACCAGGCAGAGGGTACCTAGAGAGGCCTGGTGGGCTGGGGCTTCTGGGACCAGATGTGCTTCTCACTAGGTGGCCTGGGAGAGCCAGTAGGTGGACCTGGCCTAGTGGGGCCAGGGAGCTGCCCATGCCCAGCCGCTGTCTTGGATCAGCTCAACATCCCGGGGGCGGGTATAATATGGTCTGTCCCCATACTAGATTGCTCTCCTGGACCTGCTGATGTCCATGGGCCTGAAACCGGACGGCATTGTGGGGCACTCCCTGGGGGAAGTGGCCTGTGGCTATGCCGATGGCTGCCTCTCCCAGGAGGAGGCTGTGCTCTCTGCCTACTGGAGAGGCCAGTGCATCAAGGAGGCCCACCTGCCGGCGGGCTCCATGGCAGCTGTGGGTAGGTGTCCACTGTGACTCTTCTCCATGGGCCCCAGGACCTCCCTGGAGGGGCTGCTCTCCTGGCACCTGCAAGGGGAGGCTGTCTTCTTGTGGGAAGAAGGCCACATTGCCTGGCCACACCTGTCCCTGGGTGGCCAGAGCCCAAAGATCTGAGCTGCACCCTGCGTGGGAATGAGGACACCCCATGGGAGGACTGTGGACTCCAGGCAGCCTTAGCCCGGCCCCTCTGCCACCCATCCCCGAGGCCCTGGGTGCTTAGGTGTCATTTCTGAATTGCCCCCTGGCCCCCGCCACCTCCTCCCCGCAACAACAGCTCCACCCGAGCAAATGCAGCAGGTGGCAGGTGCGTGGGCTGGTGTGGCCAGGGCTGTCGTGCCCTCTCCCGCCACGGTGGCCACACCTAGGCCATGCCTGCGGTGTCCTCTGGTCAGGGCTGGGGTGGAGGGCTGGCCACCACGGCTGCCATCTAAGGCCAGCCCTGCTCGCAGGCCTGTCCTGGGAGGAGTGCCGACAGCGGTGCCCTGCTGGAGTGGTGCCGGCCTGCCACAACTCAGAGGACACAGTGACTATCTCGGGACCTCAGGTGGGCCATGTGGCGGTGGGGCAGGACTGCTGTCCCCTGAGTGTTGTGTCCAGCAGGGTCATGCTGGCCTAACACTGAAGGCCCCTGGGCGCCCCCAGCCTCTGAACGGCGTTTTCCCCAAACTCCCGGCCTCCACCTGCTGTGAGCCCAAGCCGGGTAGACAGCATGGGGGTGCTGCCCAGGAGAGCTGGCCCCGCCCCCCGTGACCATCGCCCTGCCCACAGGCTGCGGTGAGCGAGTTTGTGGAGCAGCTGAAGCAGGAAGGCGTGTTTGCCAAGGAGGTGCGGACGGGCGGCATCGCCTTCCACTCCTACTACATGGAGGCCATCGCCCCCTCACTGCTGCAGGCCCTCAAGCAGGTGGGTGCCGGGCACGGGGCCCCGGGGGCTGGCAGCATGGGGGGCGCCTGCTGACCCTGCTGGTTCCCATGGCAGGTGATCCGGGAGCCGAAGCCCCGCTCTGCCCGCTGGCTCAGCACCTCCATCCCCGAGGCCCAGTGGCAGGGCAGCCTGGCCCGCACGTCCTCGCCCGAGTACAGTGTCAACAACCTGGTGAGCCCCGTGCTGTTCCAGGAGGCGCTGTGGCACGTGCCCGAGAACGCCGTGGTGCTGGAGGTGGCACCCCACGCCCTGCTGCAGGTGCGCCCCGGCAGCCTCGGGGGGCCCACTGGCACTGCTGGCGAGGGTGGGTGGCCTTGCAGAGTCCTGGGCATGCCAGCCTCTGTGCCCTTCCCCCAGGCTGTGCTGAAGCGGGGCCTGAAGCCCAGCTGCACCGTCCTCCCGCTGATGAAGAAGGGCCACCCGGACAACCTGCAGTTCTTCCTCACCAGCGTCGGCAAGCTGCACCTGGCAGGGTGGGTCTCCCTCCTGGCCTCTCCCCAGTGACGGCCTCACGATGTGGCAAGGCAGGACCTCATGCCACCGCAGTGTCTGGGCTGTGGCCCTTGCTGCGCCCAACCTAGTCCTCCCAGGGTCCTGGGGAGGTTGAGAATGGGCCAGTGTCCAAGCCCCAGGAACAGGCCACCCACTCCTCCCTCTCCCCACGCCAGCATCAACGCCAACCCTGATGCCTTATTCCCGCCTGTGGACTTCCCGGCTCCCCGGGGAACCCCCCTTATTTCCCCCCTGATCAAGTGGGACCACAGCCAGACCTGGGACGTCCCGGCCATGGAACACTTCCCCAGCGGATCCAGCTCCGCCTCTGCCACCCTCTACAACATCGGTGAGCCGAGAACCTGGCTGGGTAGTGGGCTCCTTCCTGGGTGTGCGGGCAGGTGCTGAGGCTGTGCCCACCTGCAGACACCAGTCCTGAGTCTTCTGACCACTACCTGCTGGACCACTGCATTGATGGCCGTGCCCTCTTCCCCGCCACTGGCTACTTGTGCCTGGTCTGGAGGACGCTGGCCCACCGCCTGGGCCTGCCTTTGGAGCAGGTGCCCGTGGTGTTTGAGGACGTGACGCTGCACCAGGCCACTATCCTGCCCCGGTCAGGTGAGGGTGCTCCAGGTCGGGCTTGCCCCTGGGGAGGGTCCCCACGGCTCTGACCCCACTGCTCCACAGGGACTGTGCCCCTGGAGGTGCAGCTGCTGGAGGCCTCCCATGCTTTCGAGATATCGCAGAACGGCAACCTGATAGTGAGCGGTGAGTGGGCCCGGCTGGGCCTGGGGCACTGGGCCAAGGGTCGGCTTGCTCCACCCCGTGCTCAGGCCCATTGCTCCTCATCCACAGGGAAGGTCTCCCAGTGGGAAGACCCTGACCCCAAGCTCTTCGACCACCCGGAAGACCTGGGCCCTCCTGAGCCTGCGCCCTTCTCCTGCCTGACCCAGGCAGACATCTACAAGGAGCTGCGGCTGCATGGCTACGACTACGGCCCCCACTTCCAGGGCATCCTCGAGGCCACTCTTGAAGGTGGGCAAGGGCAGCCCAGTTACTTGGGTGACCACCAAAGAGCCCTTCTCCACACCTGGGGCAGCAGAGCCAAGAGGAGTGGAGGGCCTGTGGGCTCAGGAAGTGACCCCAGGGCAGACAAGGCCCAGCCAGCTGACCAACTCCTCTGTACAGGCAACTCAGGCAAGCTGCTCTGGAAGGACAACTGGGTGACCTTCCTGGACACCGCACTGCAGATGTCCATCCTGAGTGCAGGCCGCCGCAGCCTGCACCTGCCCACCCGCATCACGGCCTTGCACATCGACCCCGCCACCCACCTGCAGAAAGTGTACACGCTGCAGGGCAAGACCCAAGGTAGCACTGGCTGGCAGCCTCCGCCCCGCGCTGCCCGTCCCCAGCCAGCCCTGCCTGTCCTCACTGGGTGTTCCTGCAGTGGCCGACATGGTGGTGAACCGCCATCTGAGCACCATGGTTGTGGGAGGCGTCCACATCATGCAGCTGCACACCACGGCGGTGCCCCGGAGGCAGCACGAGCAGACGAGCCCCACCCTGGAGAAGTTCTGCTTCACGCCCCACGTGGAGACGGGGTGCCTGTCCCAGAGCCCCGAGCTGCAGGAGGAGCTGCAGCTGTGCAGAGGTGAGCCCAGGACGGCCACCCGCATGTGGACCCAGGCCTGCCTCGTCCCTGCTGACCGTCACTCTGGCCTCCCGACGGGGCTCAGGGGAACACAGATCCCAGGCCAGGCCACTGGGCCCACCCTCTGGGCTGGCCACACTGAGCAGCCTCCCCTGCTTCCCTCAGCCAGGTCCTGGTCCTTCTCTCTGATGCTCCCAGGGCAGACCAGGTGGCCAGGGTCTCAGAGAACACTGGCCTGTTCTCTCCCCAGGGCTGGCACAGGCTCTGCAGGCCAGAGCAGCCCAGCCAGGGCTGAAGACGGCAGCGCCTGGGTTGGATGGGGCACGGGACCCCCCCCAGCAGGGGCTGCCTCGGCTGCTGGCCGCCGCCTGCCATTTGCAGCTCAACGGGAACCTGCAGCAGGAACTGGGCCCCGTGCTGGGGCAGGAGAGGGCCCTGCTGCCCGAGGACCCCCTGCTCAGTGGCCTCCTTGACTCCGGGGCACTCAAGGCCTGTGTGGACACGGCCCTGGAGAACTTGCCCAGCCTCAAGATGAAGGTGGTGGAGGTAGGCGCTGGGCAGGGCAGCGGGGCCGTGAGTGTGCGTGGACCCAGGGCCAGGCAGCTGACACTGAGGCAGGGTCACCATGGCGGCTGTGGGTCTTGTGCTTCGTTCTGCCCGAAATGGGGGAAAACCCAGCCCCACCAGAGAGCAGAAGGAAGTGGTGTTGGGAGAGGGAGGCTCGTGGGAAAGAGCCTCACGCTGGTCTGCAAGCTGCCTGTCCAGTTCATGCCACTGCCCTGGAAGATTCTAGACTCCAAGCAAGGCACCACAGATGGGGACTCTGGGCAAGGCAGACAGCTGTCCGTGAGTGCCTCTTGGCTGGCACTGCCAATAGCTGACTGGCCCGGACACTCCTCCCCACTGTGGCCTTTGGGCCTTGACCCCCGGGGCTGATCCCGGAGCCGCTCCCTCCCCCAGGTGCTGGCCGGCGACGGACACCTGTACTCCCGCATCCCACCTCTGCTCAACACCCAGCCCATGCTGCAGCTGGACTACACGGCCACCGACCGCCAGGCCCAGGCGCTGGAGGCTGCCGAGTCCGCACTGCAGCAGTATGATGTTGCGCGGGACCAGTGGGACCCGGCGGACCCTGCGCCCAGCAGCCTGGGCACGGCCGACCTGGTGGTGTGCAACTGTGCTGTGGCCGCCCTGGGGGACCCGGCCGTGGCCCTTGGCAACATGGCAGCTGCTCTCAAGGAGGGCGGCTTCTTGCTGCTGCACGCCGTGCTCAGAGGGCATGCCCTTGGAGACACCCTGGCCTTGCTCAGCCTGGAGCCCCAGCACGGGCCCAGCCTCCTGAGCCAGGTGCCTCTGGGTGCTTGGGGCTGGGGAGGGCGGGGCGGGCAGGGGCGCCAGGCAGGCTGGGCACTGACACCCCCCACATGCAGGAAGAGTGGGAGAGTCTGTTCTCCAAGACGGCTCTGCGCCTTGTCGGCCTGAGGAAGTCTTTCTACGGCTCTGTGCTCTTCCTGTGCCGCCGGCCCGCCACGCAGGACAGCCCCATCTTCCTGCCCGTGGAGGACACCAGCTTCCAATGGGTGGACTCCCTGAAGGTCAGGCCCTGGGACTGGCATCCTTCCCTGCATGGCACGGTGCAGCTGGGACCTTCCCAGAGGCTGACTCTCTCTTCCTGCAGGGCATTCTGGCCAAGTCCTCCTCTCAGCCTGTGTGGCTGACGGCCACCAGCTGCCCCACCTCCGGTGTGGTGGGCTTGGTGAACTGTCTCCGCAAAGAGCCTGGCGGGCACCGGATCCGGTAGGAGAGATGCCCTCTAGCTTTGCCCCGCCCCGCCCCGCCCCGCCCCGCCCACTCCGGTCTTCCTCAACACCTTTGGCTACCCCCAGGTGCATCCTGCTGTCCAACCTCAGCAGCGCGTCCCACATGCCCAAGGTGGACCTTGGGTCTGCAGAGCTGCAGAAGGTGCTGCACGGTGACCTGGTGATGAACGTGTACCGTGACGGAGCCTGGGGTGCTTTCCGCCACTTCCCACTGGAGCAGGGTGAGCCCGGCCACTGTGCCCCTGTCCCCGCCCGGCCAAGGAGGAGGGTGAGGACCCTGGCCGGCTGGGCCCTGTTGCAGCCCTGCTTCTGTCCCCAGACAAGCCCGAGGAGCAGACAAGGCACGCCTTTGTGAACGTCCTCACCCGGGGGGACCTGTCCTCCATCCGCTGGGTCTGCTCCCCGCTGAGGCACGAGCAGCCCCGCAGCCCTAGGAAGCAGCTGTGCACCATCTACTACGCTTCACTCAACTTCCGAGACATCATGCTGGCCACGGGCAAGCTGTCCCCTGACTCCATCCCAGGTGCCCAGGGAGACCGACTGCCTGGGGTGGGCTGGGCAGGCCTAAGGAGAGAGGGCTGCTCGCAGCCCCGCAGGGACAGGCCCACTGACGGGGTCGTGCTGTCTGCCCCCAGGGACGTGGACCAACCGGGACTGCATGCTGGGCATGGAATTCTCAGGCCGCGATGCCCAGGGCCGGCGTGTGATGGGGCTGGTGCCCGCTGAAGGCCTGGCCACCTCCGTCCTGGTGTCCTCTGACTTCCTCTGGGATGTGCCCTCTGACTGGTGAGTGGCTGGGCGGCATGTCAGGTCTCGAGCCACGATGGCTGGTGACTGAGCCCCAGCTGACCCTGCGTTGCTTCCGCAGGACCCTGGAGGAGGCAGCTTCTGTGCCTGTCGTCTACGCCACTGCCTACTACGCGCTGGTGGTGCGCGGGCGCATTCAGCGCGGAGAGACGGTGCTCATCCACTCGGGCTCTGGAGGCGTGGGCCAGGCCGCCATCGCCATCGCCCTCAGCATGGGTTGCCGCGTCTTCACCACCGTGGGTAAGGCCTGCCCTCGGCGAGCGCCCTGGCCTGAGGGGCGTCAGGCGCAGGCTCACCAGCGTCCCTCCCCCAGGCTCGGCCGAGAAGCGGGCCTACCTGCAGGCCAGGTTCCCCCAGCTGGGAGACGCCAGCTTCAGCAACTCGCGGGACACCTCGTTCGAGCAGCATGTGCTGCGGCACACGGGCGGGAAAGGTGAGCCCCGCTGTACACCCCTCGCCCAGGAGGCAGGCGCCCCGCACAGGGCCTGAGATCTGGTCTCTCGCAGGCGCCGACCTGGTCCTGAACTCCCTGGCGGAGGAGAAGCTGCAGGCCAGCGTGCGCTGCCTGGCCCAGCACGGCCGCTTCCTGGAGATCGGCAAATTCGACCTTTCCAACAACCACCCTCTGGGTGAGGCCTGCAGCCCCGGGCGGCCGGCGTGGGTGGCGGGCTTCAGGAGGGGCAGTGGCCGTGAACAAAGTGTCCCTGCCCCCAGGCATGGCTGTCTTTCTCAAGAATGTCGCCTTCCACGGCATCCTGCTGGACGCCCTCTTCGAGGAGGCGGGCTCCAGCTGGCAGGAGGTGGCTGAGCTGCTGCGGGTGGGCATCCGTGACGGGGTGGTGCAGCCGCTCAAGCGCACAGTGTTCACCAAGGCTCAGGTGGAGCAGGCCTTCCGCTACATGGCCCAGGGCAAGCACATCGGCAAGGTCCTCGTGCAGGTGAGGGCCGCCCTGCTCCCGTGCCCGGGCAGGACCTCGGGCAGGACCTCAGGTGGCGTCTGAGCCGCAACTGCTGGGTCCTAGGTGCACGAGGAGGAGCGCGAGGCGCCTCTGCAGCGGCCACAGCCAACCCTGATGATGGCCGTCTCGAAGACCTTCTGCCCAGCACACAAGAGCTACGTCATCGCGGGGGGCCTGGGTGGCTTCGGCCTTGAGCTGGCCCAGTGGCTGGTGACGCGGGGGGCCCAGAAGCTTGTGCTTACCTCACGCTCTGGGATCCGCACAGGTAAGAAGGCAGGGCCGCTGGGAGCCAGCCCCGTGGGAGGCAGGCCCACCTCTCCAGAGCCCTGTGCTTCAGGAAGGTGCGGGAAAGGGTCGGGGGCTCCCCTTCCACCGACCCGGCCCATGTCCCACAGGCTTCCAGGCCAAGCGCGTGGGCGAGTGGCGGCACCAGGGCGTGGAGGTGCTGGTGTCCTCCAGCGACGCCAGCTCACTGGCAGGAGCCCAGGCCCTGGTCTCGGAGGCCGCCCGGCTAGGGCCCGTCGGAGGCGTCTTCAACCTGGCCATGGTGAGGCGGGAGCCCGGGCAGCTGGGGCTGGGCTGGAGTGGCAGTGGGTGCTGAGGGCGCCTCCTCGCAGGTCCTGAGAGACGCCATGCTGGAGAACCAGAGCCCAGAGCTGTTCCAGGATGTCAGCAGGCCCAAGGGCAGCGGCACCCTGAACCTGGACAGGTGCGGCCGGCCCTGCGGGAGGTGGGTGGAGGTCCTGGAGGCCATGACTGGCAGGAAGTGACGGGGGTGTCCACAGGGCGACCCGGGAAGCCTGCCCCGAGCTGGACTACTTTGTGGTCTTCTCCTCCGTGAGCTGCGGTCGTGGCAACGCTGGCCAGAGCAACTACGGCTTTGCCAACTCTGTCATGGAGCGCATCTGCGAGCAGCGCCGGCACGACGGCCTCCCAGGTGCGCCCTGCCCGCGGCCATCCCCCGGCCCCCACCCAGCCCTGCCCTCAGCCCTGGGCCCTCACCCACCGGCCCCTGCCTGCAGGCCTCGCTGTGCAGTGGGGGGCCATTGGAGACGTGGGCATCGTCCTGGAGGCCATGGGCACCAACGACACCGTCATTGGCGGCACACTGCCCCAGCGCATCACCTCCTGCATGGAGGTGCTGGACCTCTTCCTGAGCCAGCCCCACGCCGTCCTGAGCAGCTTCGTGCTGGCCGAGAAGAAGGCCCTGGCCCGCGGCAGTGCTGAGGGCCAGCAGGACCTGCTGAGCGCCGTGGCACACATCCTGGGTGAGCGCTGAGGCCCAGGGAGTGCTGGGCCTCCGTCCCCCTGTCGGCGGAGGGCGGGTCACTCAGGGCCAACAGTGGTCTGCAGGGTCAGGGGCACAGTCAGCAGGAACTGCTGCCTCGGCACCCCGGCCTTAGCCCAGCACCACCCGGGCCATCCCCACGCCTTTCCCAAGTCACACCTGGGCGCCTCCCTCCACAGGCATCCGGGACCTGGCTGGGGTCAACCTGGACAGCTCGCTGGCGGACCTGGGCCTGGACTCGCTCATGGGCGTGGAGGTGCGCCAGACTCTGGAGCGGGAGCACGACCTGGTGCTGTCCATGCGCGAGGTGCGGCAGCTCACGCTGCGGAAGCTGCAGGAGTTGTCCTCCGGGGCCCACGTGGCCACTGGTGCGTAGGGGCCGTGGTGAGCGGGAGGGGCCTGGCGCGGGCAGCGCAGCTCCCTCCCTGAGCGCACCGCATGCCCAGGAGCCCGCGCCAGGCCACCCCGGCATCTGCCCCTGTCCTCACAGAGGCAGCGTCCTCCAAGTCCAAGGCAGACGGCCCGGCCCGGCAGCAGGCCCGGCTGAACGCGAGCGTCCTGCTGGTGAACCCCGAGGGCCCCACCCTGACGCGGCTCAACTGCGTGCAGAGCTCCGAGCGGCCCCTGTTCCTGGTGCACCCCATCGAGGGCTCCACCACCGTCTTCCACAGCCTGGCCGCCAAGCTCAGCGTGCCCACCTACGGCCTGCAGTGCACCCGAGGTAGGCCCACCCCGCCAGGCCGGGCAGGGCTCGCGCTGCACCCCAGCCACCCTGACCCTGCTGAATGCCGCTGCTGCCCTTCCAGCCGCCCCCCTGGACAGCATCCAGAGCCTGGCCGCCTACTACATCGACTGCATCAAGCAGGTGCAGCCGGAGGGGCCCTACCGGGTGGCCGGCTACTCCTATGGGGCCTGCGTGGCCTTCGAGATGTGCTCCCAGCTGCAGGCCCAGCAAGGCCCGGCCCACCACAGCCTCTTCCTGTTCGACGGCTCGCACACTTACGTGGTGGCCTACACCCAGGTGAGCGCGGGCCAGCTGGCCGCCCCACCCTGAGCCCTGGCTGCCCACAGCCGTCTCCCTGGTGCTTAGGGTTCCGGTGCCATCGAGCACCCGCTGCAGCACCCCTCCCCCCACAGAGCTATCGAGCAAAGATGACCCCCGGCTGCGAGGCGGAGGCCGAGGCGGAGGCCATGTGCTTCTTCGTGCAGCAGTTCACTGACGTGGAGCACAGCAAGGTGGGCGGAGGCCCGGGCAGGGAGAGGAGAGGCTGAGGCTGAGGCTGAGGCCGGGGGCGCAAGGGGCACCTCTGCCACAGCCACCCTTGCTCAGAGCCCATCCCGCAGGTGCTTGAGGCCCTGCTGCCCCTAAAGGGCCTGGAGGAGCGCGTGGCCGCTGCTGTGGACCTCATTGCCAGGAGCCACCAGGGCCTGGACCTGCAGGAGCTGAGCTTCGCGGCCCTGTCCTTCTACCACAAGCTACGTGCAGCGGAAAAGTACAGGCCCGGGGCCAAGTACCACGGCAACGTGACCCTGCTGCGGGCCAAGACGGGCGGCGCCTACGGGGAGGACCTGGGCTCCGACTACAACCTCTCCCAGGTGAGCCGCGGGCACCGGGCTGGTGGGCACCGGGCTGGTGGGCAGGGCAGCCGCCTGACAGCCACCCATGCAGGTGTGTGACGGGAAGGTGTCGGTGCACGTCATCGAGGGCGATCACCGCACGCTGCTGGAGGGCAGTGGGCTGGAGTCCATCATCAGCATCATCCACAGCTCCCTGGCCGAGCCGCGCGTGAGTGTGCGGGAGGGCTAGTCCCGCCTGTCCTCGCCTGCCACGGTGCACAGGGCTGCTGGGGAGGGTCCTGCCGGTGGGACCCCCGCGGCCCAGCACCACCGCCTCCCCTGGCGGCCGCTAGGAGTAGGACCATCACGTGCTCGCCTGTCACCTCCTGGACGAGCAAGGGGACCCAGAGCCGCTGACTCGGAGACGCCTGATCTGTGAAGAGGCAGCGGGGCCGGCGGGGGCCGGCTGAGCCTTTTGTATTGTGGGGTTTTCCACGCTGGTTGGTCGTTGTATCTCCATTTAAATTCTCATATTTATTGTATTGCTGGGAAAGACGCCAAGGGCTCACCCCACCCTGGAGATGGCAGGAGCCACTCGGGGCAGACTTCTGGGCGCACCAGAGCCCCTGTGTCCTCCATGCACATAGGTGGCTGCCCAGGCCCGCTGACTGGAGCCCCCATGCCAGTCCCTGCTCCTTCTGCCCACCACAGGGTGGGCACGAGGAGGGCAGGACCCCAGGGAACAAGGACTCCAGCAGGTGCGGTCACCTGCGGCCCCCGGCCCAGGTCCCAGCACCCCCGGCTGCACCCATGATGCAGGGCCAGCCCCATGGCCCTGCGGACCGGACCACGCCGGGCTCCAGCTCTTTGCTTTCTAAGAGATGACTCGGAGGCTGCCGGGGGTTGGGGTCTGGCTGTCCATGCAGAGCCACGTCCGCGTCACGTTCGTTTCTACACCGACTTGGTAAATGCTGCTCTTGACCTCCTGTCACCCGAGTCTCCCCTCAATTAAACTGCACATGAGCGCTGACCTGTCGGATCTCTCTCCTCCCTGACCTGCACTGCTAAGGCCCAGCTCTGCAAGCTCTGCAGGATCCCCAACACAGCCAGCTTGGGGGGGGTGCAGCCAGGCTCGGCCCGAGGAGCAGACCCTGTGCGGGAGGCAGAGCCCACAGACGGCCCGTGCCAGCCGACGGCAGATGCTGCCCCATGTGCAGATCCTGGCCAGCACCAATGCCAGGCCACAGCATCTGAGGGGCTGCCCTGAGCAGCCGGGTGGGAGCAGGTGCCGGTGGAAGCAGGCGAGGCCAGGACGGGGCGGGCTCGGGTGCAGACACCTGAAGGAGAGGCATAGACAGGAAGGTGCAGCTTTGGTTTCAGGGGTCAGCCCTTCAGTGCACGGACCCCCTGCAGAGCCTCCCATCCAGCCACCTCGGGGACCTCGTGAGCAGGGCCTGGTTCTCCCACCTGGCCAGGCTGGAAGCCTTGCTTCCAGGGACGGGAGGCCCCACAGCCTCCCCAACAGCCAAGGCTGTCATTGGCCCAAGACTGACTAGCGAGCTCAGGTGTCACCTGAAACTCTTCAGACCCTAAAGGTCAAGGTTTTCCTAAGCATCCTAACTATATCTGAGAACAAAGCTCAGTATTAGTATTTAAGAAATCCACAACCCTGAAAACTGGTGGGAATTAGCAGGCATCCCAGGAAACAGGACCTACAGGAGAGAAGTCAGTCCTTAAAACTGACCCCAATCGGCCACGGGACGGGCCCACGCCTGTCCTGCAGTGGCTGGGGACGGTGCCCCCCATCCTCCAGAGAGCACAGGTTAAGAGTGGAGTGTCCACAGGGACCAAAGACAGCTGAGACGCCCAGGGATGGTGGCTGTGTGGACCCCTTTGTCTTTGGAGGCATAGCCGTAGTGAACCTGGGCTGAGCCTGAGCAGGGCTGAGCCAGTGGGGGCGCAGTGGCCAGGGTGGGCAGGCAGAGGTGGGGCTTAGTGTCCAGACTCCTTTAAAGCTCATGTCAAGGCCAGATGCAGGGCACTTGCCTGAAATCCCAGCAAATCAGGAGGCTGAGGCAGGACGATCTGCAGCTCCAGGCCACCCTGGGCAGCTTAGCAAGACCATACCTCAAAATGAAAAGGACTGGGGATGTGGCTGGATGGCAGAGTGCCCTGCTTCAGTCCAGTACTGGGGCGGGGGCGTGGAAGAGAAGGAGTCCTGGCAGATGCAGCACCTCAGTCTTGGACTTCCCAGCCTTCAGAATCATAAGCCTAATAAACTTTTATTGTTTATAATGTGTCCAGTCTATGGTATTCTGTTACAGCAGTAGAAAATAGGCCAAGACAGTTCTCTCCATAGTTGTCAGAAGATTTAATCAAAAGATAGGACTGGGGATGTAGCGCAGTTGGTAGAGTACTTGCCTGGCAAGCACGAGGCCCTGGGTTCAATCCCCAGCACCACATATTAATAAAATATTCAAACAATCCCCGAGAAAACCCAGGCATTAAATCAACTCAAAACAGCTCAAGGCTCAGTGAGATGAAACTGGACCAAGAACAAAGGAAATAAGGAAAATACTCTATGACCAAAATGAGAATATCAATAAATAGAAATTATCAAAACAACCAAAAATTGTGGAGTTAAAATGTACGATAATTGAAATGAAATATTTACTTACTAGTGGGTTCAACCACAGGCAGAAGAATCAGGATATTTGAAGATAAGGCAATTGAGATTATTCATCCTGAGAAGCAGAAAGAAAGAACAAGAAAGACGCGCAGCCTGAGGTATCTGAGATGCCATCGACAGACCAGCGTGCGCCTCACAGAAGTACTTGAAGTTATTTTTTTAAAAGCTTTGTTATTTCACATAATATTAAACATTTATTAATAATAAACATTGAAACATGATGGCTATAAACGTCCCAACTCCAATGAAAGACATGATCGCCTATGTCCAGAAAGCTTGATCGACTTCATGAAGACTCCGCAGTGAAACCCCAAGGACAGCTTGAAAGCAGCAAGCAGGAGAAGAGAGTCACCGTCCACAAGCAGCCCTAGCAAGGTCCACGCAGTGGGAGGACATGGAGTCCTGAAAGAAAGCTGCTCAACCAAGTAGTCTGTGTCCCCCAAAATCACCCTCCATGATGGAGGAGAATCACGTTTTCAGGTCAATAAAAGCTGGTCAACCATCCTGTCAGAATATTAAAAGGAACCCTCAGCGGGAATGTGAGGACATGGGACAAGGGCAGTCCTGAGGAAATAAGGAAGGCCCCAGGAAGCACAGGTCAGCGCCCAAGCCAGCCTGGCCCGCCTGGTGATCCCACTGTGGTCCCGCTCCTTAAGGGGCCAAGACGAGAAGAGGATCTGAACCAGCCTGGCCAGCCCCAGCAACTCTGCAAACCCTGCCTCAAAATAAAAGAATAAAAAGGGCTCGGAAGTGGCTCAGTGGTTAAGCAGAGAAAAATCCAGTCCCCAGTACCAGAGAAAAATAATCCAAAATCACAGGTGCCCAGTGTGTAAAGACGGACTCTGGATCATGACAGTCCAAACATGAAGAGCAGGTACAAGGAGCAGCATTTCCATATACTTTCAAGATTGTCAGTAGCACTCAGGCTAGGTTGTTATGTATTTAAGATGTGAACTATGATCCCCAAGATAACCACTAAGAAATCAACTAAAAAATATGTAGAGGCCGGGCGCGGTGGCGCACGCCTATAATCCAAGCGACTTGGGAGGCTGAGTCAGGAGGATTGCGAGTTCAAAGCCAGCCTCAGCAACTTAGCGAGGCCCTGAGCAACTCA
>JAJEJO010001998.1:195875-258132 GCA_020662805.1 Glaucomys volans
TTTTTTTTTTTTGGCACCAGAGATTGAACCCAGGGGCACTCCACCACTGAGCCACATCCCCAGCCCTATTTTATATTTTATTTAGAGACAGGGTCTCACTGAGTTGCTTAGGGCCTCGCTAAGTTGCTGAGGCTGACTTTGAACTCGTGATCCTCCTGCCTCAGCCTCCCAAGTGCTGGGATTATAGGAGTGTGCCACCGCGCCTGGCCTAGCCTTAATTTTTAAAAAACTTTTTATTTGTTCTTTTTAGTTATATATGACAGTAGAATGTATTTTCACATATCATACATATGAGGAATATAACAGCCCCGTCTTGTGGTCGTATGTGATGTGGCGTTACACTAGTCGTGTGTTCATATATGAACATAGGAAAGTGATGTCCGATTCATTCTACTGTCTTTCCTATTCCCATCTCCCTATTCCCATTCCCCACTCCCCTGGTTCAATCTGGTGAACCTCTACTCCTCTCCCTCCACCCCCACCCCACCTATTGTGCGTCCACATCCACACATCAGAGAGCATGGCCTTTGAATTTTTGGGACGGCTTACTTAGCACAATAGTCTCCAGTTCCATCCATTTATCCACAAATGCCATAATTTCATTGTTCTTTAAGGCTGAGTAATATTCCATTGTGTATATGTACCACATTTTCTTTATCCATTCATCTATTAACGGTCTCTTAGATTGGTTCCATAGCTTGGCTATTGTGAATTGAGCTGCTATAAACTGATGTGCCCCCATCACTGTAATATGCTGATTTTAAGTCCTTTGGGTGTGGATCAAGGAGTGGAATAACTGGGTCAAATGTGGATCCATTCCTAGTTTTCTGAGGAATTGCCATGCTGCTTTCCAAAGTAGTTGCACCAATTTGCATTCCCACCAGCAATGTACGAGTGAACCTTTTCCCCACATCCTTGTCAACATTTATTGTTGCCTGTATTCTTAATGATTGCCATTCTGCCTGGAGATGAAATATCAGTGTAGTTGAACTTGCATTTCCCTAAATGCTAGTGATGTTGAACATTTTTTCATATATTTGTTGACTGATTATATTTCTTATTCTGTGAAGAGTCTGTTCAATTTCTTTGCCCATTTATTGACCGGGTTGTTTTTCTGTGTTAAGTTTTCTGAGTTCTTTATATATCCCGGAGATAAGTGCTCTATCTGAGGTGCATGCGGCAAAGATTTTCTCCCATTCTGTAGGCTCGCTCGCTCTTCACGGTCCTGTTTTCGTTTGATACCACCCCATTTACTGATTCTCGATTTTACTTCTTGTGCTTTAGGAGTCTTGCTGAGGACATCGGGTCCTAAGCTGACACGATGGACGTTTGCCAGCCCTGTTTTTTAATTGAACACTGGGCACTCTAGAGAATCTATCATAGAAACTCTGGATTCGAATTCCCCCCTTCCCACCAAGTGCTGTTTTCTTATTGAGTGACATGCCTGGATGGATTCTGAGCCTGTCCGCTCTGCAGGGTGTGACCAAGCTTGTGTCTGCGAGATTCTGACGAGCTCCGGGTCAGCGTAGGCTGGTGCGTCGCACCCACAGACCCTGCCCAGCAAGGCCGGCAGCCTTTCCTGGTGACTGGGCTGGAGAGGCCCTCGAGGTCCAGTTCCCACCTCACCCCCCACAAGGACCCTGCTCAGCAGAGCAGGTTCAAGGCTGGGGCCTCCTCCTTGGCCGGTTTCCCGCCCTCCGGAGACGCTGCAGGGGATCACAGGCAGCTGCGGCAGGTCCCGTGGCCGTCTTCTATTTTTTTAGTTGTCGACAGAACTTTAGTTCGTTCGTTCATTCATTCATTCATTCATTCATTTCTAGGCGGTGCTGAGAACTGAACCCAGGCCTCACGCCTGCCAGGCAAGTGCTCCACACTGAGCCCCGGCCCAGCCCATCCAGTGGCATCTTAGTCCCAAATTTCCTTGCCGAGCATCTGGCCTTTGTCAGAAGCTGTTGCCTTCAGCCAGGTAATCTCTGAAAAGCTTCTTTCTGCTTTAGCTGACTCTCAAATGTCCTCAGCCCCATCCTCCTCCTACCAGCCCTCGGGGGCTTCTGTGCGATGACCGAGTCCGGCTGGGCCCCGGGGCCTTACGAGGAACTCCCGCCGACATGCGCCCACCCGGGCCCCTTGGCGTCGGGCGCGGTTTCCGGGGACCGTGTTCCTCGCTGCACCGCGGGCCGCCCGGGGCGCCAGGCGGCGCACTTCCGGAGCGGCACTTCCGGCGGCGGCGCGGTCTGGCGGAGCACGGGCGCCCGCCGCGTTCCAGCGGCTGCTCCGGGTGGTGCCGCGGTAAGGAGGGGCGCGGCGGCCTGGTCGGAGCGCGTCCGGGCGCTGCCCCGCGGCGAACCCCAGCCTGCTCGGCACCCCGGCGGTGCGGGAAGCGAGTCCCCAAGGCGGACCGTCGCCGGCGTGCCGTGTGGCCGCGGACAGCCGGACGAGCAAAGGGCGGGAGGCTCGAGCCACCCCGCGGCGAGGTCTCGTCCCGGGGGCACTGCCCAGACTGCCCGCCACCTCCACACGGGCAGCCAGACAGCGTTCAGTCCCGAGGCCGAGGAGGGCGAGGGATGAGCCGGGGCCTCTGCTGGAAGGTGGTGCACGGACACCGCGGTGGCTGAGGAGAGCGGTCACTCTCGCTGAACCTGGGCCCTCGCCGGCTCTAGCTCCAGACCGAGCCCAGGCCGGGGCTGAGCCTGGTCCTGTCTCCCCAGGTCTGGCCCTGTCCCGGGCTCCCAGGCTGGGGCCGAGCCTGGTCCCCTCCCTTCCTCCGTGTGGACGTGATGCCCAAGCTGCAGGGGTTCGAGTTCTGGAGCCGCACTCTGGGGGGCGCCCGCCATGTGGTGGCGCCCATGGTGGATCAAAGCGAGCTGGCCTGGAGGCTGCTGAGCCGCCGCCATGGGGCACAGCTCTGCTACACCCCTATGCTGCATGCCCAGGTCTTTGTCCGGGATGCCAACTACCGGAAGGAGAACCTGTACTGCGAAGTGTGTCCTGAGGACCGGCCCCTCATAGTGCAGGTGGGCAGCAACCAAGTCCTGAGCTCGTGAAGCACGCTAGCCTTTCACACTGACCAGGAGGTAGTCCCAGCAGCCATGACGCCTGTGGGAAAGCCCAGCCTCCAGGTGCGCCTCCCAGAAGCCTCCCCCTTCCCTTGGCGCTGGCTCAGGCACTCATGAAGGAATGGCTTGGGTCACCGGAGCAGCTCACAGCCCACAATGTAACTTTGATGCTGCCTGTCACTCTCACATGCCCCTTCTTACAACAGTTGCCAGGGGGCTGTGCTGTTCAGGAGAAGTCAGCACTAGCAGCTTCTGTCACATGTCAGAGAACATTCTGTAGATCTGTAATGCTCTCTCTGTGGTGTGGGACGTGTCCTGCTAGCATACTGTAAATGTTGGTAAGCCAGAATACTCCCAGTGCTGAGCCCCAGGACCAAACCCTTGTGTCAGAGTGGAACCCTTTACAGGACTAGGCAGCCTGGGCACCGAGGGAGCTAAGCCTGGCTTGGCTCATGGGAGACTTTCTTGTCTTCAGTTCTGCGCCAATGACCCGGAGGTGTTTGTCCAGGCAGCTCTCCTGGCTCAGGATTACTGTGATGCCATTGATCTGAACTTGGGCTGCCCACAGATGATAGCCAAGCGGGGTGAGTTGGCGTCCACGTGTGCTAGGCCTTTGGGGGCCCCAGCCCTGCCTCTGATCATGGTGGCAGCTGAGGCTAACCAGCCCTTCCCTCAGTGCTCCTCAGTGCTGAATGAAGGCAGCCATTCTGCTGACTCAGGCAGGCGGGCAGGCAGGGTTCCTCACTTCCCTTAGCGAGTGCCTCTGGGGAAATGGGATGTGCCCCCTCATGCTGCTGGGCTCAGCCTCTCCCTCCCTGAGCCCTCAGTAGGCACTGCTGGTCTTGGGCTATGTGGCATCTGTACCGCATTCTTTGGGCTTGTGCAGCTGGGCAGATAGAGCCTCAAGTCAGGTGCTGACACAGCTTGGGTCCGTGATCGTCCCCCTGCCCCACCCAGATGCCCAGCTGTTTCGCATTAGTTTTGCAGCCTGGCAGTGGGCTTATGACCTGTGGGTGCAGGAGGGAGAGTGGCAGTGGGCCACGGTGTGGGAGGGTGCTGAGGCAGCCTGCACCCTGGCACCACTGGGCCATGCGTGTTCCTTCCAGGGCACTACGGCGCCTTTCTACAGGAGGAGTGGGACCTGCTGCAAAGCATGAGTGAGTGGCCGCTTGCTGCCATGTGGGCAAGTGAAGGCGCCCCAGAGAAGCCCGACAGGGCGGGAGAGGACAGTGACAGAGTGTCCTGGATCACTCTGGTGGCTCCTGGCTGCTGTACCCTCCCTGTTGGAAAGAGGTGCCTGTGAAGAGCCACCTGTCCTGTACCAGCTTTCCCCTTAGAGCCAGACAGTAGGTGCTGGGGTACACTTGCTTGGCCACAGCTCCAGTGCCTGGGGGACAGCAGGTCTCTCAGCATTGGCCCCAGGTCATGTGAACTTGTGAGGATAAGGGAAAGGGGCAGTCACCTGCCCAGCAACCTGAGGGTGATGGCCAGTATTAATGACCAAAGCTGCCCTCCAGGAGGCTGGTGCAGCTCTGTGGGACCTGGGCTTTGGGGCTCAGCTGCCTAAAGTGGGACCTCAGAAGCCATATCTCTTCCCAGTTCTGTTGGCCCATGAGAAGCTCTCAGTTCCAGTAACGTGCAAAATCCGCGTCTTCCCAGAGATAGACAAGACTGTGAGGTACGCCCAGATGCTGGAGAAGGCTGGCTGCCAGGTGAGGCCTGGCTCACAGGCGTGGGTGTCCAGCTGAGAGGGGCAGCCCAGCTCTCCCTGAGAGCTTCTGTGAAAGAGGCTTCTGTCCTCTTGGCTCCCCTCCTTTTAGGGCCCCGCGTGGGTAATACAGGCCAGGTGTTCTCTGTGCTGGAGCTGGTGGGCTTCTCAGGGGCCTGACCCCATTGACTTCAAAACCTGCCACCCTGAGCTTGGTCCTGTGACAGACTGCCATCTGCTCTAGGGTGTGGTCCCCCTGGGGAGTAGCTCTGGGCTCACCACCAGCACCTCCTTTTGGGGGAGCTCAGCACCCTGGAGAGTTAGGGAGGCAGGCCACAGCTGTTGGCAGATCTGGTCCCCCGTCTGTGCCCTCTGCTTGTTGAGCCTCGCCCAGCACAGGCCTGGAGGGACTCAGCCCTCGGGGTGCCCCTCAAGGTGCTTAACTTCTGGGGATGGACAGGATCCTGAGTGATCTTGGGGCAAGGCCTGGGCAGGAGGCCCCAGCTTCCCTTCTCCCTCCACTGGACTTGTACACCTTTGACCTTGGGTGGTAAGGATCCTGCCTCCTCTGGCCGGGGGGCTGACTCTTTGGTACTGGGGATTGAACCAGAGGGGCTTTACCACTGTCCCATAATCCTAACTTTTTTTTTTTTTTAATTTTATTTTTTTCAGACAGGATGTCATAAGTTACTTAGAGCCTTGCTAAGTTGCTGAGGCTGGTCTTGAACTTGTGATCCTCCTGTGGGGGCTGGCTCTTGACAGGGTTGGGCATTCTGGGTGTAGCCTTGAGCTCCTCCCCAAGGGCAAGGCTCACAGTGCCTTTGGCCCAGAATGACTTCTTGTCCTCTATCTGGCTGGGGAGCTGCGAAACAGGGAGAGGGTTCCCCAGTGTCGATATGGGGGCTCCGCTGGGTTGAGCCAGCTGCTGGTCTGTCCTAGCTGCTGACGGTGCATGGGCGCACCAAGGAGCAGAAGGGGCCTCTGTCCGGAGCCGCGTCCTGGGAGCACATCAAGGCTGTGCGGTGAGTGGATGGGGGTGGGGAGCGCAGCCCTGGTCCTCAGGCTGCGTGGCAGGGGCGTAAACCCAGCTCCAGACCTTGGGGTGCTCAGCACAACTGACTTCTGTGAGCAGCTGGGGTGGGAGGCCCGCGAACATGGGGTTTGGGGCCGGTTCCCCCATCTCTCCTGGGCTTCCCACCCTGGGGGTGCAGCAGGGTCAGCCTTTCTCCTCCTCCAGGAAGGCCGTGGCCATCCCTGTGTTTGCCAATGGGAATATCCGGTGCCTGCAGGACGTGGAGCGGTGCATCCAGGACACGGGCGTGCAGGGGGTCATGAGTGCAGGTGAGCAGGCGGCGCTCGGCCCTCCTCTTCCTCAACACCGTTCGCTGTGGTGAGCGCAGTTGTGACTCTCCTGTCTGCTCTGAGGGCCTGTACTCTCAGTCCAGGTTTCCTGGGCTGTGTCCAACTCGTGACTGACCAGTGAACCAAGTGGTCGGTCCCGTCCTCAGTGTGGTGGCCCAAAGGGTGTCCTAGGCTTTCCTCTCCCAGCCCCGGGGCATGGCCCACAAGGCCTCTCCTCCCTCCTGCCTGCAGAGGGCAACCTGCACAACCCTGCTCTGTTCGAGGGCCGGAGCCCCGCCGTGTGGGAGCTGGCTGAGGAGTACCTCGACATTGTGCGGCAGCACCCCTGCCCACTGTCCTGCGTCCGGGCCCACCTCTTCAAGTTGTGGCACCACACGTGAGTTGCCCATCAGGCAGAAGCCAAGTGGGACTGCGCGGGCATCATCCTAGGGGCCCTGCCTCCGTGTCCTGGGGCTTCCCAGGGCAATTTGCCACCAATCAGGTGCCAAAGGGCCAGAGGCTTGAGGGTGGGCGGGTGGGTGGGAGTCAGCGGGGGAGCATCAGCAGTGCAACCTGTGCAACTCGCTGGTTGGGGCCCAGGAACAGGCCCAGCTCGTGTGACAGGTGTCTGCCTTAGGCTGCAGGTGCACCAGCAGCTTCGAGAGGAGCTTGCCAGAGTGAAGACCCTGGAGGGCATCGCTGCTGTGAGCCAGGCGCTGAAGCTGCGGTGCCAGGCAGGTGCGGGGCTGTGGGGCCCGGGTGTGTGCTGGCCAGGCTCAGTCTGTGACGGGGCTCTGGGCCTTTGCAGGAGGACATGTCCCGGCAGGAGGAGGGAGCCAGGCCGACTGGCGGCTTGCCTTTCTTCCACTGGATCTGCCAACCCTGCGTCCGGCCAGGGTGAGTGCCTGGGACAGCCCACAGGTGGGGGCACCTGCCATCCAGGTCACTGAGGTCAGCTAGTTCCTGCTCTTGAAGGAGAGGAGAGGAGGCAGGCCGTGGTGTGGAGCAAGGCACCGCTGTGAGCTCCACCCACTGCGCTGTGGACCTGGTCTCTCTCTCGCCTTGTTGGAGGGCGCTGGTGGCTCTGCTGTCCTTCCTGTGCTACCACTGGACACTTAGTTCCAGAAGATGCTTCGCCAAGCTCCTCTGATCCTGGGTGGATTTGTCCTGGGGTCAAGGCAGATCCTCTGGCTCCTCCTAGGTTCTTAGGGCTGAGGCAGGCTGCTGTCTGTGGCCACAGCCCTCCTGGGCCAGGGACAGATACCTTCCCAGGGAGGCTCCAGCCTTGTGCCAGCCCTCACTCTGCCTCAGGACCTACCCTGAGTGGAGCTGCCAGGGGTATGCTGCAGAACCAGTGTCCTGTGCACCAGTGCCCACCATGGCTGCCCAGCCTCTCCTCACCCTCAGATCAAGCCTGGGCTCTGGCCCATGTGGCTGTGATCTCTTGTTGGTGTCTTTGGCTCTACCCACTGCCCTCTCTCTCCAGGCCCAGCAAGAGCACCAAGGAGAGCAGTGGTGGCCGCAGCAAGAGGGCCCTGGAGGAGGAGGAGGGCAGCACAGATGGCCTGTCCAAGAACAAGCAGAAGAAGCAGCTGCGGAACCCTCACAAGACCTTCGACCCGTCTCTGAAACGTGAGCACCCAGCAGTGGCCAGGCAGGAGCAGTCAGGTCTGCCCGGGAGGCTCTTCTGCCTGCATCCCATCCACAACTCCAGGCACAAGCCTAGGTGCAGTACGGATGGCCACTGAGGGCCTTGGGTTACTGAGGATGTCCTTGGCCAGCAGACCCTGGGTATGCCCCAGCCTTGTACAGGGGTGGTCTGAGCAGCTGTCAGGAGCCCCCAGGAAGCGTTCTGAGCTCCCTGTAGTGTGCTGTGAAGGAGGTCAGATTAGATGGGGTGAGATGCTGTCCCTCAGTGTGGCCTCAGGCTTGTGTGGGGAGGCCTCAGCCCAAGGTGGCCTCCCCTAAGAGCCCTGGGCCTCTCAGCAACTTTGGCCAGCCCATGTGGGCCCTCAGGCCTGGCTACTCAGATGCCTGCTCCTGGGAGCTCCCAGGAGCAGCTGTCTCAGTTTGGTAAGCCTGGGGAGACCGAAGAGCCCAAAACCCTCCCACGTACCCCCAGGTGCTGCCTCATGAAGCCCCCCAGCAGCCTTTGCCTGACACAGGTGTCTTCACCTGACACAGAAAGTAGAGCTTGGGCCGAGTCCCCAGTATCACCCTTTTTGGCCTTTCTGCTGTAGGAGGCACAGCCAAGGGCGCAGTGCCCTGGAACTGCTGGGAAGAGACCCACCTGCTTCCTGTTTCCTAGCAAGACTGCCCACTGCACTCTGCCACCATCCCTTACCCAGGGGAAGCAGAATGGCCCACCCATATCCTTTGCCCCCTAGCCTCCCAGCCCAAGCGAGCTTTATGGAGGTGGACAGTAGCCACGATTGGCCAGTCAGTCTGTCACAGGCTCTCCTCATTCAACCAGCGGTTTTTTTCAGCAAAATATGCCAAGTGTGACCAGTGTGGAAACCCAAAGGTGAGTCAGTCCTGTCAGCCTGCTGGGTGGGCAGGGCAGGCGACACCAGCATTGTCTCAGAGGGTCCCAGCGCTGCTGTGGGGCTGGTACTGCCCAGCTAGGAGGACAGCCCCATCCATGCTTTCTGTCCAGTCCTCCCCCTCCCAGAGGAGAAAGGGCCTATCTTTACCCCCAGCAGGTCTGGAGTGGGAATGACCATCTGATGGGGTGACTTGGCAGGGGAGAGGGCAGTGCGTTTCTGTGCTGTGATTCCCAGGGCTGTGTCCAGGCCATGGGGCTTCTGGCAGAGGCTTCCAGATGGCTGGCCCAGGCCTAGGAAGGACATTGGCTTGACCTCACTAGCTTTCCTGTGCCCAGGGCAACAGGTGTGTGTTCAACCTGTGCCGGGGCTGCTGCAAGAAGCGAGCCTTCAAAGAGACAGCAGATTGCCCAGGTGAGGGATGTTTGCCACCATCAGCCCCACCACCTCCAGTGGGCACCTGGGCCTCCTGATCCCCAATCCCCTCTCTTCCAGGTCACGGATTGCTTTTCAGAACCAAACTGGAGAAGTCTCTGACTTGGAAAGGGACCCAACCCGGGCTGCAGGAGCCTCAACAGACCGGGCCTGGAGCACCAGGTGGCTTCTCCGAGATCGTGGGCAGTGCCCTGGCCTAAGGAGCCGGCAGGAGCCACCCCCACCCCAGGCTGCTGCTGAGGCCTGACGCTTCTTAAGGAACTGCCTTTACTCAGGGACTCTCCTGCTGTTTGACACAGAAGGACATCCTCCCTGGCCCACACTGGGACCTCGCAATGCTGCACCCAGGCAGGCCTAGGCTGGACCTGCCCTGTCCGCAGCTTGTGTGTTCAAAATCGAACAATAAATCATTTCAGAGACACATGTGCAGAGAGCCAACAGCCTATGACCACCACTCTTCCAGACTCAGGGAGGCCCCTGAGCTGGGAGGGCACAGTTAGAACCAGCAGGGACCTAGGAGTCTGAGAGAGTGAAGAGGCAGTACACTGCAGCCTTGGCAGAACATGGCTGGGGACTGAGGGCCCCCCAGCCTCCCGAGAGCATTCCACAGGAGAGTCCAGGAGGAGCCCCCTGATGGGCCAGGACACCTGGTGACAGCTGGAGGGGGGCCCACAGAAGCCAAAAGCAACCCAGGTGAAATCCAAGTGGCCACAGCAGGAAGCAGAGCCCAGAGCAACCATCAGTCTACTCTTTAATGTACTCTGCAGTTGACAGTCTGCAACCCAAACAACGCGTGAACAGGAGGGGTTTGGGAGGCTGTGCTGCCAGGCAAGAGCCTGGGCACCGCATGCAGTCTGTTCCCTGGGCGTGGAAGCCCACAGGCTCGGTCCTTCGTGGCTGCAGTAGGCACCCTGCCTGCCTCCTCAGCCCTAGCACAGGGTCCTGCCAGGTGGAAGGGCACACAGAAGCCTTGCTAGAAGCTCAGGAGTGGCACCCAGTGGTCAGGCTGCTCAAGCTCAAGGCGAGCAGGCAGTAGACCCAGGAGCATGTCCAAGGGGGCAGGGAAGGGTGTGCAAACCATCCTGGAGGCCGCTGGGTGCCCCTCACATGTTGGTGCTCATCCGGGACTGGCTGTTGGCTGGAGTCAGCTCCCCCTGGCTCCCTTCTCTGGGAGGGGACTGCAGTGGACAGGAGGGAGCTCAGCCAGGGGCTGCACAGGTGCTGCCTGCTCCCCGAGGCCCCAGCTGCTCACCTTGACATGGATCTGGTTGCGCAGGACAGCTGCCCGCAGGATCATGGCCTTGGCGCGTCGCTGGAATTCCTTGCCCATCAGCAGAGACTTCTCAAAGGTGGTGCTGCGCTGATCCACATCCCGAGCATACAGGATCTGTGCAGGGACAAACTCAGCAGGGCTGCCCGGCACCCACGGCCCCCAGCCCCTTGCCCATAGCCACCTTGCTGTGTGAGTCGATGCGGGCGTTAATGAGCCCCTCCAGGATGAGCTGTGTCAGCTCGTCCTCCAGCGCTGCCACCGTGGTGTTGAAGGCTGCAGCCATCTTGTGCATGTCAGCAGACACATAGGGGCTGAAATACTGTGGGGAGAGGGCACCAGCTGCCTGCCACTCCAGGCACATCCACCCTGCCCCCTCTGCCCGCCCGCGCCTACCTGGATGAGCGCACGGTTGCGGATCTGGGTGTACAGAGTTCTGACGTGGGGAGCCAGGTACATGTCCAAGAGCAGGTTGTCCTGCAGAGGAAAGCTGGTTAGGGACCTTGCTGGGCGGGACCTGCCGGCATGGCCTGGCCTTGCCCCTCACCTTCATCTCGTCCAGCATCTTCAGGCACGAGGCGTACTTGGACTCATAGAATTTGAAGATGATGTCTCGGACCTGTGGCTCCAGCTCCAGGAACAACTTGAAGGAGCTGCAGATGTTGGAGTGCTCAGCTCCACACCTCCACTGCCCTCTCTGCCCAGGGGCTGGCAGGGCCCCCTCCCGCATACTACCTACCTGCTGGAGATGACGTTGCGCTGCAGTTCCTGCCGGTCAAAGGTGGCCAGTGCACACAGGCCACCATAGATGGCCACGTTGCTGGGGGAAAGCAGCTGAGGGGCAAAAAGGGAGCTGGGTTCAAAGACCTGGTTTCACAGGTTCACTGATGACCCAATCTACCACCCCAAGAGAATACCCAGGACCCCAAAGATGTGACTGGACGTCCTCACCTCGGGGAAGTCGCAGTGATCGAACGAGGCCAGCAGGAAGCACTTGGCAGCCTGCTTATACTTGCGGGCAGCCAGCTCAGCCAAGCCTAGAGAAGGAGCAGGGAGGGAGAGGAGGGTGGCATTAGGCGGCCTGGGGCTGCCACGAGGGCCTGGCTGCTCCTGGCCTAGGGACAGTGCTAAGTGTGGAGCAGAAACAACTGCACGCACTGAATGTGCTTCCTCAGGCAGGTGCCCGGGGCCTTGAACTGCTCCTGTGACGCCTGCCTCGGATGCCTAAGGCCACAAAGGTGTCACCTGTGTGGATTTGGGACACACGCCTTCCAGCAGCTTCCAGCTGTGAGGTAGGGCTGGTCCTGCCCCAGGGGTGAGGACTCAGGCCCAAGAGCCCCGGTGGAGCCTCACCTGCAGCACACTTGAGCTTGGTGAGGATGCCTTGGGTCTGGCTGTCCCGCTCCCCACGCTGCTGCAGGGGAAGGTCGGTGCATGAGAACCTGCAGCCCACCCTCCTCATCTGGGAGCTCAGGCCAGCCTGAGTGCCTGGCTCCCACGACAGGGTCTGTGGGGTCGCCCTACCTCGGCGATCTCTGGGGTAGACTCAGCCTTGCTGACGTAGCTCAGCACGTGAGACCAATTCTGCAAGTAGACGCTGACCTGCAGGACGAGTGGGCGGGCCTCAGCTCGGGCGGCCACCTCTGGCTGCCCAGCACTGCCCCTGCCGGCCACAGGGCCCACCTTGATGACGTTGAGGCACATGTTGATGACGTGCTTGGCGCTCGTGCAGTAGTCTCGGGCGCGGGAGTAACACTTGAGGGCGTTGCTGAGGTCCCCACAGTCGAGGTAGTGGTCACCCAGGTCATCATGGCCACGCCTGTAGGCCTGGCTGTGAGTGGGCACTGGCCAGGGGCCAGCTGGGCCCAGACGCCCCCTCCCCTGCCCCGGGCAGGCCAGCACCTGATGCTCTCCTTGATGGAGTTGCCCTTGTAGTTCTTCAGGTCTGTGTCCAGCTTCTCCAGCTTCAGCAGGGCCTTCTTCCGAGTGGCCTCCACCCAGGCTGTGTCCAGAGGTGGGGGCTCCACACCACTCTCAGGGATGGCATCGGGTGCGTTCTGCAGCTCCCTGAGGGAGGACCTGGCCATCAGGACGGCGACGGTCACTGGGGCCAGTGAGGTGGGAGGATGTCGCCAGCCACAGACGAGCCCTCCAGAGCTAGTTCCCAGCCCCCAGCTAAGGGGCCCCTGTGCCAGGGGTACAGGGACACTGCTGATCAGGAGCCTCTGCTGGGGGGAGCGGCCTGGCCAGAGGAGTGGCTTCCAGGAGAGGACCCCCCAACTCACCCTGGAGCACGCAGGCAGGGCAGCCCCTCCAGCCAGGAGGGCGTGAGCAGGTCTCTCCCTGTGGAGGTGCTGCTGTGTTCCTGTGTGGCAGGCCAGCCCCAAGGCAGGGGGACACGGCATGGCCAGCCCTGGACACCTCCCACCGTGACTGTCTTTTAAAACTTGCCAAGGCCCTGGCCTTACCTGGTGGCCTCTGAGAGCTTCCGGTGTATCTCCTCATACATGTCCACATTAAAGGTCCTCTGCACGAAGGAAAGGGCCATCTTCAGGGCCTCCACCCGCAGTGGGGGGCAGTGGTCAGCAATGAACTGCAGCCGCTCAATGCGCATCAGCCCACTGTAGCTGGCTGCATACTGCTCCAGATCCTGACATGGAAATAGGAAGAAAGCAAACAAGGGGGTTGGACAGTGTATTCAAGGCAATGGTCCCATACCCCAAGCCCAGGGACAGCAAGGAGAGGTCTGACTGCCCTTTCCAGAATGCCAACTCTTCACCTTTGGCCCACAACAGGCACTGGACCTGGTGGTGCCAGACCAACCGCTATACCCAATGCTGAGACTGCTGGGGTGGGTGGAGGTCTAGGTAGAACTCTGCCCCTCATGGGCACGTGTTAAGAAGTGCTGGACTGGACTGAGCAGCAAACGGCATTTCACAGGCTGGCTCCCAAGACACCTGCCCTCATGACGAGACTCAACAGGCAGGGCTACCGCGGTGGCTGAGAAGTTGGCACAGAATGTCAAACTAGACTAAACCCAGCGTAAGCTGGGGAAATAGCTCAGTGGGTAGAGAGCTTGCCTCACAAGCACAAGGCCCTGGGTTCAATCTCCAGCACCACAGAAATAAAGAAACCGACATAAATGGACGATGGAAACCCTGAAGGATCCCAGTTCAGAGAACAAGGGAAGTAGCTGAGAAGCGTCAATCTGCCCAGAGAGTAGACCGCAGTGGGACTCTGGCAGGGACACCCAACGGGAGTGCGATGCCCTCTCCCCCACTGGGCTCTGTACCAAGGTGGGGTTCTCCACCACGTAGTTGACATCAGGCGCATTCTGGGGATCCTCCTGGGGGTCCACATCAATCTGCATGGGCTCCACAGCCCCCTGTAACACAGGCCAGGCATCTTAGACACTTCAACTCTCCCATCTTTCAAGGCACAAGTGGACCACTCTCCCACCAGGCTGCCTCGTCCAGGTGTGCGCTCCCCAGGCCTCCCTGCGCCCACCCGGGCTCCAGAGCTCCTCAGGGCGCCGGGACTCTAAATGCCCATGTTTGGAGGGGGAAGCAGACATCGGGAGGGCTTGGTTTCCAGCCACCACCCTGATGCAGTCTCCTCCAAGCCAGGTAAGCCAGCAGACACCTTCGCGCCAGAGGCAGGAGGGTCCCTGGCTCTGTCCTGAAGAGCCACACCGAGGTGGGAGTCATGGGGCAGGGAGAAAGGGCAGGAATGATCAGGGGTGGTCCAGGGCCCGCCGGGAGGCGCAAGGGGCCTGGGCCCAGCGCTGGGGGGCCAGGCAGACCGGCTCCTAGCGAGCGCGGCGCGGTACCTCGGAGAGCAGCGTGCAGGCCGAGAGGCTGACGCTCAGGCTGCAGTCCCCGGCCGTGCCAGGCCGCAGGTCTGAGGCCGACGAGGAGGCCGAGCTGGGCGCCGGGCTGCCCGGCATCGCGACCCGACTGCAGCCGGCCGGCCGCGGCCGAGGAGCGTTGGCGCAGGCGGAGGAGGGGCCGGCCGAGCGCAGCCCGCGCGGCTAGTCCACGCCGCGCGCGGGGCTCGGCCCGGCGGCCTCCGCCCTCCTCGTGCTCCCCGCGGCCTCCCGTCCTCTCGTCTTCCCCGGGACCTCCCGCCCCGGCCTCCTCGTCCTCCCCGTGGCCTCTCCGCCGTCCCGGGACCTCCCGTCCTCCCCGCGGCCTCACGCCCGCCCCGTGCCCCAGTCCTGGAGGAAGAGGGCGCGGCCTCGGCTCATCACCTGCAGGTTAAACACCTGAACCGGCAGCGGCATCTTCCACCACCCCGCCGCGGCGCGCCGTCCACTTCCGGGGCGACGCGGCTCTCGCTTCCGGGTCGCGGGGTGGGGCGGGGCGCGCGCCACTCTTAAAGGGGCCGCGGGCCGCGCAAGCCGGTCCCGGGCGCCGGGGTCCTGGCGGCCGCATGAGCCGCGCGCGGGGCGCGCTGTGCCGGGCCTGCCTCGCGCTGGCCGCGGCCCTGGCCGCGCTGCTGCTGCTGCCGCTGCCGCTACCGCGCGCGCCCGCCCCGGCCCCGGGCCCCGGGCCGACCCGCGCCGCGCCCCGCCTGCGGCCCGACGACGTCTTCATCGCCGTCAAGACCACCCGGAAGAACCACGGGCCGCGCCTGCGGCTGCTGCTGCGCACCTGGATCTCGCGGGCCCGCCCGCAGGTGCGCGCCCGCCCCGCCCGGCCCCTCCGCACTGCCCGCCCACCTGCGCGGGGCGGCGCGGGCGCCTCACGGGTCCTTTCTCCCCCAGACCTTCATCTTCACCGACGGAGACGACCCCGAGCTCCAGCCGCTGGGAGGTGAGCGCGCCCGGCCCCTGCCCGCCCGGCCTGGGTGCCGCGCGCGCCGCCGGCTGTCACGCGTCCCTTGGTCGAGGGGCCATGGCCAGCCGTCTCCGTGATCGGAGCGCAGGCACCTGCCAGGGTCGCTCGGCTCGCAGAGGCACGCCCGGGACGCCCACCCGGCGGCCAGAGCCCAGGGCCCCGTCCCCCAGCCACTGCCAGGTTTCTCGGGGCCCCTGGCCAGTGCCACGTCCTCCGGCCCCGCAGGGAACGTCCCTCCCAGGCCTGGTGAGGGCTGCCCCTCCTCGGCCCGTGCCCACTGTGGGATTCCAAGTGCCTATTATCTGTTCGGTCCCTGACAGCCAGCTAAGTGAGGGTGAGCTTGCGCTCAGCTGGACCTGAGCCAGGTGTCCAGGCTCCGCATTCTGGCCTAGACCTCAGGGGCAGGCTGGGCGGCAACCCCCACTTCCCTTCTGCCAACTCAGCAGGCGGCCGCATCATCAACACCAACTGCTCTGCCCTGCGCACCCGCCAGGCGCTCTGCTGCAAGATGTCCGTGGAGTATGACAAGTTCATCGAGTCAGGTCGCAAGTAGGTGGTGGTGTCCCGGGTCCCCTCGAGGAACCCCCTGCTGGGTGGGGCCCCCCCTCCCAGCCCCACGCATGCGCAGCACTGCCCCACTTGCAGGTGGTTCTGCCACGTGGATGATGACAACTACGTGAACCCCGAGGGCCTGCTGCACCTGCTGTCCGCCTTCTCTCCCAGCCAGGACGTCTACCTGGGGAGACCCAGCCTGGATCACCCCATCGAGGCCACCGAGAGGGTGCCTGGAGGCGGCACGGTAAGTGCTGGGGCAGATGGCCTGAGGGTGACACTTGGGGTCAGGACTGAGGAGCTTTCTTGGGCAGTCCTGACCAGAGCTCCCTGTCTCCAGGTGACCACAGTCAAGTTCTGGTTTGCCACTGGGGGGGCGGGGTTTTGCCTGAGCAGGGGCCTTGCTCTCAAGATGAGTCCGTGGGCCAGGTGAGTAGGGTCAGCCCCAGGGCTGGGAGGCGGCGGGGTGGGGTGAGGGCTGAAGAGCCGCTGACCAGCCTCCCCGCAGCCTGGGCAGCTTCATGAGCACTGCTGAGCGGGTGCGGCTGCCCGACGACTGCACGGTGGGTTACATCGTGGAGGGGCTGCTGGGTGCTCGCCTGCTGCACAGCCCCCTCTTCCATTCCCACCTGGAGAACCTGCAGAGGCTGCCACCAGAGGCCGTGCTCCAGCAGGTAGGCCCCGGGATCCCGCGCCTCAGCACATGCTTCTGCCACCTGGGCCCCCCCACACCCAGGCTGGCCAGCCCTTGCCCAGGTGCTCCCCCTGCTGGGCAGGAGTGCAGGGGAGGGCTCACCCTGGCACTCTGTGTGGCTAGGGTGGACCCTGGCCAGAACTTTTGCCTCCTGGGCACAGGGCCATCAGGTCCGGGGGCTTCTTTGTAAAGCACCACTCTCCATCTTCCCCAGGGTGGGGGTGAGAGAGGTCCTCTCCAGCAGGTGAGGCAGAGGAGAACGTGCTTCTCCCCGTTCTTCTCCCAGGTCACCCTAAGCTACGGGGGCCCCGAGAACCCACATAACGTAGTGAACGTGGCTGGAAGCTTCAGTCTGCAGCAAGACCCCACACGGTGAGTAGGTTGGGGGCTGTGGGTCTGGGGGGCTCATGTTAGGCCACAATCTTGACCCCATTTTCTTCTCCCTTGCAGGTTCAAGTCTGTGCACTGCCTTCTGTACCCAGACACAGACTGGTGTCCCGTGCAGAGCAGGGGCGACCTCACCTCTCGGTGACTGAGGACTCCTGGTGACTCCCCCACATGGCCCTGGATGGCTCCGTCTTGATGCCAGTGCAGGGGCTGGACAGATGCTCAGCTGGCCTCCCCTCACCCCTCGGCAGTCCCAGGGGCCGGGTGCTCGGGTGAGCAAGCTGCCGAAGTCTGCGCTGTCGCCCAGGCATGGGAGGAAGGGGTGGTGCCTGTCCAGGGCTGCACCCTCCCTGCCCACCTGCAGGGCAGGTGCTGAGAAGTGAGCTCCAGGAGGGCCACGGGCAGGCGAGGGGCAGCCTCCCCAAGGACCGCATGGTGCTGGGACCAGCCCAGGGGCAGGCTCTTGGGTCGCGTGGCACTGCAGCCAGGAGCCCCCTTGCCGGCCCTCCCTGGGGCCGGAGGACGCCTTTCTCCATTCTGCTCATCATTCAGACTTTCCACGTGGAGCTCCGTCCCTCTCTGGCCAGGGTCCACCTGCCGCAGAGGCTGGGGAGCCGGGAGCTGCCCCTCCCTGCCTCCTGTCACGCTCGTCTTGGCTGCTGCTTCAGTGAGCACCCGACGCTGGCAGCCCAGCCCTGCGGTTGTCCCCCCAGCCACCCTCCTGCCTGGCTCTGCTTCCTCCAGGCTGAGGACAACCTGGCAGGGGGGTCCTGGGTGCGCAAGCTGCCCCCAGCGCATCGAGGAGCAACTGCGGAGTGCGTGGTGGCATGTGAGCTGGGTGGCCCCGTGCGTGCACACGTGTTGGCGTGTGCAGAGGGTGTGTGCTGACCAGCCCTGGGTCGGCCAGGGTCCTTCCGTGGTGTGAGCAGCGCTGCTTGCCGAGGAGCGGGCTGCGCATTTAGAATGCGACCCTTTCCTGCCGAAGACCCGCGACCCGCCCATAGCTGGGCTGCGGCTCCGAGGCTCAGGCGGCCGTGAGGTCCGATGTGGGTGGCCCTGGGCTCCAGAGGGCCTGCGTTGCGAGGTAGTGTTGGCCTGTGTCGCATTAAACGCTTTTTCTACTCTAGATGTTTACAACGTGTGACAGGTTCATGGGACCCAGCCCATCGTGTGTTGGGACAGCTGTATGTGAAGGGCAGGGAGGTCACACTATGTGGCCAGATCAGAGTTGGAGAGGCCAGAGCAAGGCACGCCCCAGGACATCTGAGTCAAGAATTCCAGTCTCAGGAGCCGAGCACAGTGGGGCACACCTGTGATCCCAGCAGCATGGGAGGCTGAGGCAGAAGGATGGTGAATTCAAAGCCAACCTTAGCAACTTACTGAGGACTTTAGCAACTCAACAAGACCCTGTTTCTAAATAAAGTATATTTCTTTCAAAGGGAGGGGGCTGGGCATGTGGCTCAGTGGTTAAGTGCCCCTGGGTTAAATCCCCAGACCCAAAAACAATCCCCGAGGCTGCTGCTGGCCCAGGGAGGAGCCCTGCCTCTGTCTGCACTGCCCTGGCAAGCGGATGGCCCATGGGCTCTGAGGTTGCTGCCTGGTTGTCCAGCAGCTGTTTCCACACAGAGCATCCCTGCGTCTGCTCTGGCCCCTCGTGTGAACGTCTGGCTGGATGACACTTGGTTCATGACGTGGCTGGTGGCCCCTTCCTTCTCCATCACGTAAGGCTCCCCACAGCCGGGTCCTGGCCTGGGGACATGGTCAGGCCAGCAGGGCAGCAGCTCCAGTGCAGGCCGCTGCCCAGAGTGCACAAGGACTGTGGACCTTTACAGCCAGAGGTCTTCCACCACTAGCTCAGTGTGGGCCTTGCTGAGAAGGCGAGCTGTGTCCAGGCCACCCCAGCCAGTCGAGGCCATGCCAGGACCTAGGGTGGCGTGTGACTCTGGTAGGAAGTGAAACCCTCCCGAGGTGGGACTTCCTTGGGTTTTGTTCCGAGGATTGAGCCCAGAGGTGCTTAACTGCTGAGCTACCTACACCAGCCCTTTCCGTTTATTATTTTGAGACAGGGTGTTGCTAAGTTGCTGAGGCTGGCCTTGAACTTGTGAACATCCTGCCTCCGCCTCTCAGGCTGTTGGCATCACAGCCACCACACCAGCGTTTTTGGTCCAAGTTACCGTCTGCTCACGAGGTCCTGCAACCTCCCTTCTGAGCGACTGGGGACACCACTGAGTTGTGGTCAGACTTTTCTGACCTGTAATTCTGCACTTGGATCCAAAAAGTGGTTCCTAGGCAAAGCCAGTCCTGCAACTCACATATCGGAAGAAGACTGGCCCCAGACCCTGTGGCCCTCGTTTAGGGAACTCAGGAGGGGGAGGCTGGCCAGACCTCCCTCTCCAGAGCAGCCCAAGCTGGGCCCAGCTAGGAGCCTGGAGCCCCCTGGCAGGCCCCGGTGGACCAGCAGCGCCCCTGCCCTCCAGAGGGAGGTGTGCCCCACCGGGCAGCTGGTCCGTGTGTCTTGCAGAGCACGCAGCCTGGAAGGAACCGCTCCAAGACCTGTGCTCAGTCCGCCTCTGCCTCTGCAATGAAAGGACAAGGAAAGTGCTCGTTCTTTTTGCTTCTTGTGTTTTACAAACTGCCAACAGTGCACGTGCAGTAGAGATATAGAGAAACCCTGAAACGTCCTCGCCTGATGCCCGAAGCTCAACCGGGCAAGGCCGAGCCCAGTGGCGCTGTGCGCAGGGGCGGTCTCTACCCCTGCACCCCTGTACGGGCCTCTGCCTCCCGGACAAGCCTCTGCTAAGCTGCAGCACTGCCGCGGACTGCTGCCAGGCATGAGGACCAATGCCCAGCAGGCTGGAGGGTGCACCAGGGCTGGAGGAAGGCTGCCTGTGGGAGGCTCTTGGGTGATGCAAACAGGTGGCTCCACTACTTGCAGATTACTTGCAAATTCACCCCTCGCTACATTTTATGTGTAACCCCAAACCAATCCTTGCTTTCTTGATGATTCAGAGATGCTTGGAGTGGGGCGAGTTGGGTGGCCACCTGGGCCATTGAGTGAGCTCCGTCTCTAAATAAGAAAAGGCCTGGGTGCACAGCTCTGTGGGAGAGCATCCCAGGTTCAGTCCCAGCACTGCCAAAGTGATCCCAGCTTCCCCGCTGAGGCCAGGTGCAGGGCTTGCTCTCTGGCTCTGCTCTGAGGTGGAGACGGCAGGGGCGCTGCACTGAGATCCTGCTTGGGCCACTGGACCTGCTGGGGTCCCAGCTCTGGGACCTGGGATGGCCAGCCTCAGACAAGTCACTTAAAAGCTTTGCTTTCTCTCAAGAAAATAGACTCTGCAACTCGAGCTGGCTCTGAGCTGCACGAGATGCCTGTTTCCCAGCAGCCGCAGTGGGCATCCACCCAGTCAGTGGTCGCACAACTCTGTGAAGGTGATGAAAACCACTGAATGGTAACGAGAGCGCCCCAAACCCTGCCGAGGTGGGCTGGTCAAGGCCAACGCAGCACTGAGCACCAGGGTGATCCATCCGAAGCACCCTTGGGTTCTCAGTGCTGCAGCTCATCCTGGGGACAGCAAGAAAAGGGCTGCTCTGCCTGTGTCTGTGGCCAGGGCCGGGTGGAGTTCAGCGCTCAGGCCTGGAGAGGCCTTGTTCATCAGCCTGGGAAGGATCACACCAGGCTCAGCATGCTGGGAAAACCTGCAGCCTGCTGCTCACATTGAGGTCGAGGTGTGCTGTGGTTTTTGGCCAAGACAGAAAGAAAGGTGGGTGCAGAGAGGCCTGTAGTGTTACTTGAAAAGTAAGTCAAGCCCAGGTGCAGTGGCACACGCCTGTATTCCCAGCGACTCCAGAGGCTAAGGCAGGAGGATCACAAGTTGGAGGCCAACCTGGGCAACTTGGTGAGCCCTTGTCTCAAAGTTTTAAAAAGGGCTGGATGTAGAGCACCCTTGGGTTCAGCCCTCAGCACTGTGGGGGGAAAAAAGTGAGTCAAGATAAAATATAGGGCTGGGGATATAGCTCAGTTGGTAGAGTGCCTGCCTCACAAGCACAAGGCCCTGGGTTCAATCCCCAGCACCATAAAAAAGATAAAATATAAAATTGGAAGCCCAGTGCTTGAGCACACAATTGTACCTATTTATTTTTGGTGCTGTGGGTTGAACCCAGGACCTTGCACACACTAGACAAGTCACTGAACAGCATCCCGGTCTTCATGATCTTGATTCATTAACGAAACACTTCCACGAAGATCTCCAGGACCAGCTCAGGGAAGGCTGCTAGCGAGAACCCTGGAGCTGAAGTGTGCGTGTGCCCACTGGTGGGGGGCACCGTGGCTGCGGAGGGGGTGTCCTGGGCGGGGATGTGCTCAAGGGGAGTGCCCAGGCCCTTAATGGGGAGGAGCAGTACCCTCCCCGTCCTGGCTCCACCCTTCCCTCAGGCAGTTGACCCCAGCCCTGCCCACACCTGGCTCATGTGTCCCCTTGTGAACTTGGGGTCCAGTTTCAGGCGCTTTTGTCCAGGGCTCTCTCCACACCCTGAGAACAGGAAGAGCAAATAAAACCTCCCTCTCAGGGCCTCAGAAGGAAGGAATGAGAGGGGAGTGGAGGCTTCTGGAAGGATCTGCCTAGGTCCATGTGCAGGGAGGGCTCACACGTGTGTGCACACTGGCACACGAAGCAGCTCCCTGCAGCTCAGGTCTCTGGGGAGCGCCCGGCCCCGCCTGCCCCGCCTGTGTGCGCCTGTGCCCGGGCCCCAGCCCCACTTCCCTGTGGGCTCCTCCCCGGGGCAGCGCGTGCCGTGTGCACAGTGGGTGTGCACCCGAAGGTGGGTGTGCCTGGGCACAGGCCTGCCCCGCAGACCCCAGGCTGGTCGGCAAGCATGTGGGCCTCCATGCTGGCCTCCCCCAGGCAAGTCCCAGGACAGAGCCCTGTGCCTCATGAGCTCTGTGGTGGCCTGACTGGTCGGGTGCCTGCAGTAGGGGGCCAGGCCCAGCTGCGCTGACCGACCAGCTCCGAGACCTTGGACCAGGAGGGGACTTCACCTGCAGGCTCCCATCTTGCCAAGGGACACGTCCCTCACCCAGCACACTGCCCTCTGTGGTGGGGATCAAGGATGTGGAGACAACAGGTCACATGACAGGCTCAGCACGGGTCGCACTACACCCCAAGACACAGCTGACTCCTGCGGGTGAGACCTTGTTTGGAAAAAGGGACATGGGAATTGAGGCAGGGAGCTGACCCTGGGCCCAGACCCAGCGCCTCAGGATCCTGTTAGGCAGCTGGAGCTCTAGTGGGCAGCCCTTCCTCAGCCCCCCAAAGGCACTAGCAGCCCTCTGGCAGGCGACTGCTCCTCCCTGGGAACCCACACCCCAACCCTGTGGTCCAGCAAGCAGAGCGGGGGCCCAGGGAGGGCAGGGTGGATTTTCCGGCCACATCTGTGTCACAGAAGAGGTGCATTATCGAGGTGGACACACACATCCAGGAAAGAATTCCATGCTGGCCTCCTGACCCAGGGACAAGGCTGTGGTCCCTAGAAGGGGTTGGAACGGCCTCTGCCTTCCTGGTGGTGACCAGCAGCAGGACACGCTCCGAGAGCAATTGCCAAGACCAGCAGCCCACTTGGCAAGTCCTTCTCAGGGACTTGGAAACAGAGTCCCCCTCCCACCCGCTCCTCAGCTGCCGAACACTGATGGGGTCTGGGAGACCTCCGCATAGGGACAGAAATCAGGTAGGACTCTAGCCACACCTGCCGCTCCAGCTGCTGCTTCTCCAGCAGGACGCGTGGCCTGCTCCCAGCTGTGGCTCTGGGAGGCGCCTCCCTCTGCTAGAGAAGCCCACTGTCAGGACAGGTGTCCCAGCTTTCCAGGCCCCTCCGACAAGCTCAGGGACCTTGAAGCCCTCATTCTAAGGATGCCACACAGACCCGTCTCCCTGAGGGAGCTCGCCATAGCGCCCGCCCTGGGCCAAGGGCAGGAAACACACCCCAAAGGCCCAGGCCCAGGCCCTTGGCTGCCCCTGGCCTCCTGCTGCTCAGGAGGAGCGCTGACCTGGGCAGCTCTCCCCCGCTGCGCTGCGCTGCTCCGAGCTCCTTCCCAGGCACCCAAACGCCTGCTGGGTTCACGTCGGGCCGGGAGCAGGCGAAGGCCCAGGAACGGGCCAGGCTGTCCTGCAACCCGCGCTGCCAGGCAGACCCATGAGGGTGGCACGGTCGTGTCGGAGCACGGGCCGGTCTCCTCAGGTGACTCAGCACAGTGCGTCAGCATTTTTGAGTGAGCGGTGACAGCCTCTGTGGATAACCGTTCTCGTCTTCAGGAATATTCGCTCTTGTATTTGCTTCCGGAACTTACTGAACGCGTAAGCATGGACCTTGGGGTCGCCCTGTGACCAGCCAGAGCTGCCTGTCGCCAGGGTGTGTCCTGAGATCTGTCAAACCATGAAACTGGAAATCTAGGAACCCTGGCTCAAGCAGTTCCTGAGTTGTCTGGCAAAATGGAGGAAGGCCCTTCTGAAGACCCAGGTGCTGTGGCCCCTAGTGGCCAGCCCTTGGGGTTGGGGCAGGGTCCTCCAGAATGGCGTATGAGTTTTCGGTCAGCATCCAGGGCACGGTGCTTTCTCGCAGAGCCAGGATGCAGGGTCCAGGAACCAGGGGCGGTGGGAGCAGCTGCTCTCCCTACTCCCCTGATGATCCACTAGCAGAATGTCTGCCTCCTACTCCTGCAACCCAGGGCTCCCGGGGAGGAGTGCCCAGTGGACACGACAACCGTCCCACTAAACTGGAAGTGGATACTGCAGGCCCTTCAGGACTCTTCACCAAGTGAACCAATGGCGAAACCAGGGACTTCCAGGGGGTGACTGCTTCTGACCTGGGCTGCTCCAGGGTGCACAATCTGCTATGGAGTACATCGTGACTCAGGGGACCCTGGGTGCCCCTAGGTGCTCCCATCCCGTTTAATCAAGGCAAGGCTCCCACTGACATGGTCACTGCCCCAGGCTTGGAAGCATGGCCAGCTGAAGTGCTTCCTTGGAGCAAAGGAACAGGAGTGGGTGAGGAGACACACAGCAGCTGAGGCCATGTGACTGCAGGACCAGGAGCAGAAGAGGACTGAGTGTCTGTGCGGGGTTGGCATCGGCTGTGCCCAGATGCCAGACGTCCTCTCACTGCACATTGCCAAGTCAGCGTGGGCCACTGGAGACCTTCACCAGATTCAGAGGGCACCGGGGGGCAGTGCACTTTCATGCCTGGGGACAGCAATCCCAGTAGCTAGAGCTGATGTCCTGCTGAGGTTCCCTTCCATCAGTGATCAGAGCAAGGCCACCAGTCATGGGACCAGTAGAAGCAGCAGCAGCTGATGGGATGCTGTAGACACAGGTTTGTCCTGTGAGGCCCCCACAGTCTGATCGTGAGGAGACACTGGCAAATACCGACCCAGGAATCACCACCAAAGCAGCCAACGGACCCCAGCACCTGCTCCTGGGCTGCGGCCAGCCCAGGTGTGGACGCCCGCAGCACGAGGGCACGCCCCAGGGTCTGTCCCGGGCCTCGAAGGAGGCCACCAAGGAGGTGCACACCCAGAATGCCAAGTTCACAAAGAATCTCCTCGAGGGCCAGGTGACCCGAGGGCTTCAAGCTGGTGGTGGCGTCCCTGTGCCCCACCCACGTGGCCCTGGAGGAGATCCGACACAACGAGAACACCCTCTACGTCCCCAGGAGCTGCACTGGGGGCTGCCCTGGAGCAGGACATGGCCTTCCAGTATGGCCACACTGACAGGAGGCCACCGCCGCACGCCAGCCACGCAGCACTACGTGGGCGGCTCCAGCAGGTGGTGTGTGCAGAGCCCATGCCCATACCCATGGCTGGGTGACCTGTCCAGGGTACCAGGTCCTTTAGAAGGGTGCTTAGGAGGCCCTGGACCTGCCCAGCTCCAGCGAGGGCTGGCCTTCTTCACCTTCCCCACCAACACCAGGGCCACCAAGTCCAAGCAGCTCCACCGCTTGCTCCTGAACACTCTGGAGATGACCCCTGAGGTCAGGCGAGGGTCATGGAAGAGGCCAAGAACACGTTCCTGCTCAACATTCAGCCGTTTGAGGAGTTGCAGGAGCTGCTGACCCAGGACCCCTCACAGCTGGGCTTCAGCACCAGCCAGCAGCCAGGCACAAGACCACCCGCGGAGACTCCCAGACGGAAGCTCCCCGCTCTGCAGCCTCTCCCAGGCACTGCTCCTCCTCCGATGGGTCCTCACTCTCCAGCCTCGGGGTGGCCACGGTCACCCTAGGGTTTCATGCCTTGTGAATGCCAGCATCTGGCCCCAGGGCCCTGAACTCTGTCCAGTGAGGGCCTTCTTTCTGGAGAGGGGGAATCGCTTGGTCAGCTTATCTTGGGCACGAGAGGCTTCAGGGGCTCCCAACCCTCTCCCCTGCTCCTCTTTCTCTGGAGGCCTCTTCCCCAACCGAAAGCACTCCCAGTGGCCTGAACTTCCAGACCTGGCGTCCCCAGGGCTGCAGCGGAGCCAGGAGAGCTGGCCACAATGGGCAGCTGGTACCCTCCTGGTACCTTTGGTTCAGTGTCCTTGTTGACGAGGCCGCCATCGCTCTCCCGTCTCCCGGGGCCGTGCGATCTTTACAGCAACATGCAGAGACACCGTGTCTGTCTAGTTTCTGTTGGAGCCACTCTTTGTCCGTGGTCCAGCTGGGCGGCATTCTGTCCTGCAGTTGTTTCTATAACAGGGTTGGGGGGGTGTCCAGCAGCACTGAGGCCTTGGTCTCCAACGCCGTAGTAATAAATGACGCTGTCTAATCAAACGGCAAACAAACACAACCAGCCTGCTGTCACCTGAAAGAGCGTCAGGTCAGAAAGGTGGAGGAGGGACTGAGGAGCACCCTGGAGGAGGAGCCCTGTCGGGATGACCATCCTGGAGATCAGGGAGGCGTCCTTGTTCCTGTGTTGAGGGTTAACACCCAGAGGCCCGAGGAAAGCAGAGAGAGCAAGTTTTACCTAAGAGAGTGACTGAGACAGACTTCTCCAAGGACAGTGGGCCTGAGCCGGGAGTCCTGGAAGGGGTTACTTTTCTATAGACCCCAGAACGCCCCTCTTTAGTTACTGTCTTCCTGTGTGTGCATGTGACCACGGGCAGGGCCGGGAGGTGAAGTGTTAGCAGCCCAGAGTGCGGGAGCACAGTCACCGAGGGTAATGCAGCGGCCTCTTTGATGGCCAGTGGTCACCCTCCCCAGGCGGCCCTCCTCACCTACACTGCCTGACCTTCGCCCTGCCTCATTGGCTGAGGAATGTGACATATCCTGTCCACTCAGCCAGGCAGGGCAGCAGGCGAATAGCTTTTTGGCAAAGCAAGGGCGGGGGGTCAGCACAGTGGGCCCACTTTACAGAACAATTCTCTCCCCCATGTGGGGCAGGGACGGCAAGGATGCCCTGTGCTAACCTCCCAGCTCTAAGGGCTGTGGCTGTGCAGGCCAAGGCCTTGGTCAGAAGGAAGCTGACGCTGACATACTTAGGGGCTGATGGGTGTCCCTGGCAAACCCCTCTCAAACGGCTCAGGGGAGAAGGAAGCTCTTAAGTGAATGCAGTGGGTCTGTGTTTCGGTGAGTGCAAAGCCAAATGCACAAGCAGGAGACGGAGGGTGGAGAAAGGTTCATTACCTGCAGCAGGTAAGACAGCACTGGGCTTGTTTGCAAAGCGATACTCTCCCCAAGCAGAGGGACTGAGAAGTCCGCAAAGGAAAGCCAAGCAGGGAAAGGGCACGTTTCTGAGCATGCTCAGTGCAAGGTCATAGAGCACAAGGTCAAAGAAGAAAGCCGGTGGCCACAAAGGCTCAGGCATGCTCAGCACAGCAGGGGCATGAGCCAGGCTCACAAGGGCTGCTTGATGGAAAGAGTCAGCGTGACTTGATGACCTGGCTGTTTCCTCCTAAGTTGTTCAAAGGGCGTTAGCTGAAACAAAAGGAAAGAACAACCTCGAAGGTGCGTTAGCAATCTTTAAAGGGCAGCAGCTTCTCCCAGTAAGCACAGGAGTTTGTCCTAAAGTTAGTCCTTCCTACCATCCTTGCGACTGTATTATCTAAATACAGAAACTTCTGAGCATTTGGTCATTTGTTGGGAGGGTGAGGTGGCCTTGGTGTGGGGCTGGATGCGGCTGTGCTTTTCCCTGGAGGGAGTGTGGAGGCCGGGAGATGCTTCTGAGCTGTGGTGCCTGCAGATGCTGGGGGACACTCCCCAGAGGGACGTGCCAGTAAGTCAGGCCAGGCCTGGTCCCTCAGAAGCAGGGCCACTGGGATGGTGGTGACTCTCACCCAACCCATCCTCGGTCACCTGGAGATTGCTGCCAGTTGGGGTCAGGGGTCCAGTGGAGTAGGCATGCTCAGTCTTGGGATTCTGTGAAGAAACATGCATCTCCATCTTATTTTATTTCACGCGTTTGTACTGGGGATTAAACCCCAGGGGTGCTCCACCACTGAGCTACACTCCAAATCCTTTTTCTTATTTTGAGACAGGGTCTCACTAAGTTGCCCAGTCTGGCCTCAAACTTGTGATCCTCCTATCTCAGCCTTCCAAGTCACTGAGATTACAGGCCTGCATCTCTGCTTGACTCCAGCCACACCAGTTTCTCAGGGTCCCCACCTGTGCGTGTTGGGGGAGACCTTGCACAAAGCTGATTTCCAGTGTCACTTATTTACTGTCTACTCCCCAGAGTCCCAGGACCCTCCTAACCTGCCCTTCAAAACCAGATTTCTGACAAAGGTGGAGGGAAAACCCAGATTGAGCACCCTGCCTGGTCCCTGCCCAGGCTGAGCTTTCCACAGGTCAAGGGCAGGGCCCCCCAGGATGGGCAGAGTGCCGACACAATGCAGAGAATCCCTTCTTGGTGGTCTGGCCTGGGTCGGGTAGCTCAGCCTCAGGGCTGGGGCCTACCTGCCTGGAGGCCAGGGCCCCCTGCCTAACAGAAGTCCCCCATAACCTGCCCTGATTCCCCTGGACAGTATGTGTCCCATGAATCCTGTCATCCAAGACTGGGAGTAGCTTTGGACACACTCTTAGATGGCTCCCCAGAAGTGGAACTGGGGTGGGCAGGTTAAGTCCCTGATCATGAGGCTCAACTGCTCTCCAAAATGGTGGCCCATGGATGAAGAGCTCCTGGCGGGGGTGTTCAGAGTGGAGCTGCCTGAGCAGGAGGGCCTCCCACACTCAAGAGTCCACCTCAAGGGAGCAAGGGCACCTCAGGGTGGCCATTGAGAATGGAGTCCAGGGCTAGCTGGGGCAGGTGAAGGGCACCTGGCAAGGACCAGATGAGGAGGACTCTGGAGGCTCAGTGCCCTCCAGGTGCATGGTGGGTTGGGGAGAGGTGCACAGGGGTCAGCCTTAAGCAGGACGCACAGCACCTGGGTTTTCTGAGCTGTCTTCCCAGCTGGCTCATGAAGGATGAAGGGGCTCCCTGCCACTTGTGCTTTGGGTGCCTGTCCCCTGCCTCTGGCAGCAGAGCTGGTTTGGGGCCCAGTTCTGTGTGTGGAGCTGTGGCCCATTTCCACTGGACACAGCTGCCCTGGCCCCTCAGCCTGGCTTCCGCTTCCTGTCCAGTAGCAAAGCAGTGTTAAAGGGAAATGTGTCCATGCAGACAGGACAAGTGGACACAGATTCCAGGGCTGGGGGTGTGTCTCGTGGTCGAGCACTTGCCTTGCAATGACAGAAAACCTGTCCCCGGCCACTCTCCATTTTCCATTCCACTGCTGTGTCTAGCCCCCGCCCCCCACTTTGTTTCTTTAAATTTATTTTCCAAACCCTAACAGAGCATCTGACTGGCATGTCAGGGAGTGAGGAGGCGAGGAGGCCACTTTCAAGGAGCGGGAAATGCCACCCTTAACAGGCCTGCCTGGCTCTGGTCCCACCGCTGCCCTGCCTGCCAGCTCATTTATAAAACCCAAGTCCTCCCTCCCTGCAGGGCCAGGCTGGAGGCAGCACCATGCAGCTGAGTTTTAGTGGCAGGCCCTGGTGACAGCGACTGCGAAAGGCACGTGAACCAGCAGGTGGGAGGGCTGGGCACTGGGGAGAACAGGGCTACCAGAGCCCAAGCCACACAGAGGCCCGTGGTGACCCTGTCACAGCTCACCCTCCAGCACCTGACTGCACCCACCCAGGTCTGGAGTCCCTCCCCAGCCAACACCACAGAAAGCTGAGCTCGCCCTGGCCCCAGAACAGTTCCTAGACCAGGCTGGGCAGACTGACGGGGGTCCAGCTACAGTCTTCTCCCTTGGGCCCAGTGGGAGGAAGCTGCCTTTGGCCTGATTCTGGTTAGTTCCTGCCACACTGCATCCTGGGCACCGCCCTCTGACCAGCATTGCCTCCCTGCTCATCCAGGGTAGGAGGGGCTGCAGCTCTCACTGACCCCCACCCTGATCAAGCATGCAGGGCCATCTCCCCACTGCATCCCATCCTGCAGGGATTGGGCAGGATGCTGTGAGGGCTCTGCATGCCTCGGGACCCAGAGTGGTGGCCATGAGTCACACCAACACTGACCTGGTCAACCCATCCAATGAGGTGGGCTCTCAGTCCTCTGTGGCCAAGCCTGCCCTCCACACCCTCAGGGATGCCAAGGGAGCCTGCCGGGACCACCCACCAGGCCTCCATGCACTGTCTCCCAGTGTCCCAGGACAGAGCCTGTATGTGTGGACCCAGGTGCCTGAGAGGCCACAGAGTGGGCGCTGGGCCCTATGGGCCCATGGACCTGTTGGTGAACAATATTGCTGTGGCATTGATTTGGCCCTTCTTGGAGGTCACCAAGGAGGTCGTTGACAGGTGGGAAGTAAGAGAGGCTACTGAGCACAGGTGGAGAGGTGTCCATGGCCCCCTCTCCTGACAGGTCCTTCATTGTGAATCTGCGTTCTGTGTTCCGGGTGTCTCAGGTGAGCCAGTGGGAGATGTGACCTTGTGCCAGCCACAGGGTGGGGTGGGTAGGGCGAGGTGACTGCCCCACTCTTAACTTACAGACTATAGCGTGAGGCATGATGAACCAGTGCCAGGATCCAACCTCAGGGCCTCCAGTGTGGTGACCTACGTCCCTCTTCCCACCCTGATTGTCTACAGTGAGTGCAGAGCCCCTGGAAGCGGGGCTCAATCCCTGAGGGGTTCTCAGTGCTGTCCCTATGCAGGCTCCACCAAGGATGCAATGACCATTTGACCAAAGCCATGGCCATGGAGCTGGGGCCATACAAGGCAAGCATAGGAGTGGGGGCTGAGGGCCAAACCCGAGGGACACCAGGTGTGCACTGGGGCAGTGGGTGAAGCTGAAGTTTGAAGGTGAGAGTGGGGGCAGGCCTGTGGACCACTGGAGGCTCTGAGCAATGGGGTGTGGTTAGCTGGACACAGTAAGCTCAGGCCCAGGAGACCAGGGGCCATGTGGGCGGGGTTAGTAACTACAGACTGAGGCCACCACCTCGGATCCACGCGAACTCCGTGAATCCCACAGTGGTGCTGACGGCCATGGGCAAGAAAGTCTCGACTGACCCTGGATTCTCCCGAAAGCTCAAGTAGCGCCACCCGCTGAAGAAGTCTGCAGGCCTGGGGACGAAGGCGGAGGAGGGGATGTCGGACGGCTGAACCTGACGCACTGACCCGTCGGTCTCCCCCAGAGGTGGAGGACGTGGTCAGCAGCATCTTCTTCCTGCTCAGCGACCGCAGCTCCTCCACCAGCGCCTCGGGCACCTTGGTAGCGCGGGTTACCTGCCTCGTGGCGCGAGCCCACGGGGTGGGCCGCGGCGGGCTGGGCGGTCCGGCTCGCCCCTCCCCTCCTCCGCTTACGTCCCGCCCCGCGCAAGCCCCGCCTCCACGTCGCGCCCCGACCCCTGCCCCACGCACGGCCGCCGCGCACTTCCGCGACCCCTCACCACGCCCCGGCCCACTCGGCTATTTTGCTTCCGCTCCTCTTCAGCCCCGCCTTCAATCCACGCCCCGCCCCTCTCGCGGCCCGGCCACGCCTCCACGCCTGGCCACGCCCCGCTCTCGCCCCTTCGCCACGCCCCCGACTCGCTTCCGGGTCCTGGCCCCGGCCAGCGCACCTCCTCGCCGGCTGCACGCCCGGTCCCCGCCCCTCAGACCACCCATCCTGAACCCGCATGCCCACTGCTGGCTGTTTGCCTAAATAAATGAACTATTTTCCCGGAACCAGCCCTCCGGGTGGGCCCGTCGCGAGGCTGGGCCGGGGGAACGGGGACTGACCGCACGCCCTCAAAGTCGGCTCGCTTCCGCTGCTGACGCAGCCTTGTGACCAAAGGGCTGCGGTTCTTTCGTAAGGATGACGCCCTCCCGGCATGCCCATCCAACCCAGGGCAAAGGGCAGCCTGCAGCCACCCCAGGTTACAGGGGACGGGAGAGGCGCTGGAGCCGAGCGGACCCTAGACCAGAGGAGCTGAGCGTTCAAAGGCAGCGGGGCCGGGCGGTGGTTCAAGTCTAGCCATCCTCCCCCTGGGACCCCCGCCCTTCCCTGGGCACACCTCCTGCCAAGAACACCTGAAGAGGGCGCCCAAGCGCGCTCGCCCCATCTGCTCAGCCCGAATCAAGCACAGCAGCCCTGCAGCGCAGGGCTGGCCAGAGCGTCTTGCAGGCCCTGCTGGGTTACGGCTGTGCTTGCCTGATACACGGCCCTGGTATTTTGGAGGCACTGGCACAGGGTCCAGCCCTGGGCAAACGAGCAGAGAATCAGGGGCTGGGTTGAGACTTCTAGGCAGTAACTGGGGGAGCACGGTGAGGATGGGAGGTGTGTGGGGGGGTACTTCTGACCAGCAAACGGGACCTCCAGGGAGCACGATCTGAGCTGAAGCTGATTTGGGACTGTCTGCCCAAAGATCACAGGACAACTGATACAATTGATGAGATTTGGACACTGTGCAGGGGGCAAGGCCAGACAACTGAAGGGATCCAAGCAGAGGTGCCTCTCAGGAAGCACCATCAGGGGGCCGTCCTTCCTGTGGTCTCTGGCAGGCAGAGGGCAAGGTCCAAGGTTAGGGACAGAGGCAAAGATTATAGGGTGGCCTTACAGGGGTGTTGAGCAGGCTAAAAGCCAGACCTGCTGGGGAGAATGTACTTGACCATCATCCAGGGTCCTGTCGAATCTGTGTTCCATTTTTTTTTTTTTTTTTGAACCGGGGATTGAACTCAGGGTCACTTGGCCACTGAGTCACATCCCCCAGCCCTATTTTGTATTTTATTTAGAGACAGGGTCTCACTGAGTTGCTTAGGGCCTCGCTAAGTTGCTGAGGCTGGCTTTGAACTCGCGATCCTCCTGCCTCGGCCTCCTGAGTCGCTGGGATTACAGGCATGTGCCACCGGGCCTGGCTGTGTTTCATATTTGATGTCACTCTTTTCCCTCCTAAATATTCAGTTTCATACCTAATTTTTTTTTTTTTTTTAATCTATGCCTCCTGCTTCACCTTGTCATCCTTGCCTCCAACCTAGCCACCTTTTTAGTCCAAAGCCCCTGGGCCATACATCACCATTTCCCTGCTACAGAAGCTCTCAGGACAGTGACTCTAGACTTCCCCACCATGTAACTGATTCTTAGGACTCGGTAGCAGTGCTGCCTTGGCTGTTCTCCACGTACCTCCATCACTCCAGTCCTGTCCCTTCCTGCCTACTTTCTAAAAGGTGCTGGTGGCCTGAAGGGCCATCTGGGCAGGCCTTGGGATAAACGCCTTTTGAGGCTAATGGGGAACCCTGTTTGCAATGGTGTCTTCTTCGAATTTATTCGGTCGTCCAAATTCTCTCTGCATTATAAGTGAGCCAACATGACCCACTCCTGGCCTGTGGAAAGGGGGAAGGGTGAAACATTTTCTGGCACTACCATGTCTATTTTTTATAATAAACTTGGCAGGGAAAAACATGCCGACCAGGACTCGCTAACTCGATTTCTCGCGCGGCGCAACCGGTGGGTAGTTTGAAGAGCCCCGCCCCAGGGCCAGCGGGGACTCCGCCCCTCCATGGTCCCGCCCTCGTCTCCTCCCAGGAGGGGTAATTAGAATATCCCCGCCCCTCTGCCCAGAAACCGCCCTGTGATTGGCCACGCAGCGCCCCGCCCACGTGCCCAGAACTCCGAGTCTGGGGGCCCAGCGCCGGGTTCCTAGGCAGTGCAGCCATGGAGCTGGGGCTCGCGGGTCGTCGGGCGCTGGTCACCGGTTCTGGAAAAGGTGGGCCGCGGGCCGCGACAGGGGAAGGCGGGCCAGAGGCACAGGCTAGGGGTGGCGGGCGGGCCCCAGTAGGCGGAGGTCTCTGGCACTGAGTCGCGCTTGCCTTAGGCATCGGACGCAGCTTGGTCCAGGCGCTGCATGCGGCGGGCGTGCGCGTGGTGGCTGTGAGCCGAACGCAGGCCGACCTGGATAGCCTTGTCCGCGAGGTAGGCGCTGCAGTCTCAACCCGCGGAGAAGCCCGTGACTGGGTCCCGCTGGGCCCCTTGTCGCCCCTAGTGGGTGCGGTGCGTCTCGCCGCTGGCCGGGCGCCTGGCGGGGGTACTGGCAGGGATCCGCAGCAACCCCTGCCCCGCCCCCTCCCCGCCCCAGGGCGCGCGGCCTGCGTGGCTGGCAGGGTGGTAGACAGAGCGGCTTGACCCTCCTGGGCTTGGAGGAGGTTGAAGTGTCTACTGACCTGGCCTGGAGCCAGGGTCGCTGGGGCAGAGAGGAAGTGGACTGGATGGAGGCGGGTCCAGCTCCGGGTAGCGCAGCTCTGGGTTTACCCTCAGGTGGCAGGGATCCACCTGTGCCCCTTGGAGCCGCTGGTAGCTGTGCCTCACCCCAATACACACAGTGTCCGGGAGTGGAGCCCTTGTGTGTGGACCTGGCAGACTGGGAGGCCACTGAGCATGCCCTGGGTAGTGTGGGACCCGTGGACCTGCTGGTGAACAATGCTGGTGTGGCACTGTTGCAGCCCTTCCTGGAGGTCACCAAGGAGGCCTTTGACATGTAAGCCAGCTGGGGTAGAGGAACACTGGAGGGAGAGGATGTTTCCTACAGCAGCCCCACGTCCCTGACCAGGTCTTTGCATCTGCCACTAGGTCCTTTGATGTGAACCTGAGGGCTGTCATCCAGGTGTCCCAGGTGAGCTGCCCTGCCTGGTAGAAGCAGGAACTCTGAAGAATGATGCTAGTTCTGCCTCTTGTCTCTCTGCAATTTCAGATTGTGGCCAGGGGCATGATAGCACGGGGAGCCCCCGGGGCCATTGTGAATGTCTCCAGTCAGGCCTCCCAGCGTGCACTTACCAATCACACTGTCTACTGTGAGTGACTGGTTGGCACCTGATCCCTACTCCACCCCAGCCTGGCCACCTTGGACTCTAAGATGTCCCTCTTCACAGGCTCTACCAAGGGTGCTCTGGACATGTTGACCAAGGTGATGGCCCTAGAGCTCGGACCCTACAAGGTGAGCTGGGCGGGGGGACCTTTCACCACCCTGCCCACATGCCCAGGGCACCCTATTGACTCGGCTGATCCCTGCTTGTCCCTGTGCAGATCCGAGTGAATGCAGTAAACCCCACAGTGGTGATGACACCCATGGGCCAGGCCAACTGGAGTGACCCCCACAAGGCCAAGGTCATGCTGGACCGCATCCCACTTGGCAAGTTTGCAGGTGAGTCAGGCTGGAACCCAGGCTGAAGTAGCACCAATGGCCCTGTGCATGCTGGGACTGGGGCTGGGAACTACTGAGCCACTTCCCCAGCCTGTTGTCGGTGCCCCTGACCCCCACCCTGCCCACAGAGATGGAGAACGTGGTGGACACCATCCTCTTTCTGCTGAGTGATCGAAGCAGCATGACCACAGGCTCCACTGTGCCCGTGGACGGGGGCTTTCTAGCCACCTGAGCCCAATACACATACACGCACCTCAGCTCCACCTTAGCCCTCCCCTGCCCTCCAATAAACCTTATTCTTCAACTCAGCCTGTGTGCTGATTCCAGGTAGGCCAAGATCCATTAAATCCACAATCCAGACCAGGTGGTGACCTGGCTGTCACACTCAGGCCTGGCCGGCTACCTGGAGCTAGGAGGTGGGATCCTCCTGAAGGCTGGCTCCTAAAGAGAGTGGCGAATCTGATCTAGGCCTTTGGCCTTGGTGGGAGGGAGCGGCCAGCCACGTGACTGTTTGCCCCGTTGGTCTCCCTTGGAGTTAATGAGGGAGATGCATGTCACACTTCACTCATTCACTGATGGCCTGAGCAACCTTGTTGCATCTGAAGTTGTCTCCCAATATTAGAACATCCCACAACTTTTGTGCTTCGATAAGTCAAGCTCTGATCTCCAGAATTTGCCCATTTCCCTGGTGTAAATACTCATGCTGGTTTCAGGCTGCTCACTGGATGTCATCGATGTGGAGCTGAAGAGAGATGGGCAGTAGCACCCTGTCAGATCCAGTAGTAAATGGAAACCACCCAGAGGCACAGATGACACTTGTAGCACAAAATAGGCAGCGATGTGTAGTATTTGTTAACTTTTTTATTTTTATATTTTATTTTATTTTTTGGTAGTAGGGATTGAACCCAGGGGTACTTATCAGTGAACCATGTCCCCAGCCCATTTTTGTAAAATTTTGAGATAGAATCTCACTAAATTGCCATGGCTGGCCTCAAACTTATGATCCTCCTGCCTCAGCTTCCTGAGTAAATTTGTTTTTAATATAAATAATTCCAAGTTTAATTACTAATGATGGCTGTTTAACAAGTACTTAGGAAATGCCTGAAAACGAAGCGTTCAGCTCTCCTGAGCTAGTAAGAGCTGCCTGTGCACGCCACAGGGAGGCCGAGTGTGGCCCTGCAGGGCACCTCTGGTCCTGTGTGTCCGAGGCCTCCAGGGTAAGGTCTAAGCCCCTGCACTGTGGCTCAGCACCCCGGAGCTGCCCTGCCTCTTCTCACTCCAGCAATGCCAGCTGTCACTCCTCCCATTGGCCTGATGCCCTTCCTCTTCCTAATACCAGCCAGAGGAGGTGGGTGCTCTGGGGAGCTGCCCTGGGTCCAGCAGGACCTCACGAGGCCTGGCTTGGCTTCAGCTTTGGCACACCTTCCCTGGCAACACAACAGGGAGCTGCAGGAGACCCAGCCCGCCAGGCTTGGCCAGCACCCCGAGGCTTGTGCACAGGCATGCCAGCATCCGAAGGGGCTAAAGGCCCTGCCCCTGCTTTGGTCTGGGGGTCTTTGGGTCCGGAGTGGTGCCTCTTACCCAGGGTATGGGCAAACCCAGAGTCCCATCTGGGGACCTGTATCCATGTCTGCTGGGGGTGGCTGGGGAGAGCCACCGCAGGGTGAAGGGCAGGACAGGTAGTGAGAGGCAGGAGGTGTTGATGGAGAATGTTTATTGTATAAAATAAGAAGGGGCCGCCCCCTCTGGGGACGCAGTGGACAGAACCCTCCCACCCACCCACCCGACAGGGAAGCCCATCCTGGGGCTGCCCTGGACCCACCCCTGCAGCCCTGAGGGAGACCCTGCTCCCTCCTGGCCTCTCATGGGGGCCAGGGAAGGCTGGAGTTGTACCCCAGAAAGAGGGGGCAGAGAGGACAGGACCCTGTCACCCCAGCCTTGTCCCCATGCTTCCCCTCCCCACCCTTACCACTCCCCACAGCAGACTTGGACACCAAACAGCTCAACACAAGGGCACACTTGGGCCAGGGGCTGCCCCTCTGCCAGGCTGGCCTGGGGAGGGGACTCTAGAAGACCGTGCATTTCTTGCCAGGCTTTTTCACTGGGGGTGGGCAGAGCACTGCCCGGATGGCCTCATCAAACACCGTCTTCAGGCCCCGCTGGGTCAGGGCTGAGCACTCCAGGTACTTGACAGAGCCTGGGGGACAGCAAGGTAGTGGTGGGGGAGATAGGAGTCCGTGGGAGATCAGGGCAAGGCCCCCCCAGAACACACTCCTTCCTCTCCCACCTGGGGCCATGCTGTACCCACTCACCAATCTCTCGGGCCATGGCCAGGCCCTGTGGGTAGGTAATAGGTGCCAGCTTCTTGTCCCGCAGCCGCTCAATGGTGTCCTTGTCGTCGCGGAGGTCCAGCTTGGTGCCCACTAGGAGGATGGGTGTGTGGGGGCAGTGGTGCCGCACCTCTGGGTACCACTGTGGAGACAGAGGCTCTGAGCCTGCAGGCATTGTGCCCCCTATATCTGGGCCATGCCCCCAGCCCTGCCCAGGGCAGGCCACAGCCCCAGGCCTCTTCATTCACTGCCCCTAGACACACTAGGCTCTCCTACTCAGGGTGACAAGGGCTCTGGGGGCTCACTGAGGAAATAACTGGGAACAACAAACATGCCCACCAGAAAGCCTTAGGACACACCAGGCCCCAGTCAGGACCCGCCTCCAGTGGTGAGATGCCCTCCATTCTCTGGCAGCAGCACCCACCCTCCCCACCAGGGCCACCCTCAGGGGCACCCTCAGTGGCTCTCTCAAGCAGAACAGAATTTCATTTGCCTCTGAAGGACAAGCTGCCTAAGGTCTGCAGGCAAGAGACCCCTGTCTTGGGGCAGATGCTGAAGGCAAGCCCTCCCCCAGAAAGTTTGACCCCTCCAGCCCTGCCCTACCTTGGCACGGACATTCTCAAAGGAAGCTGGGCTCACCAAGGAGAAGCAGATCAGAAAGACATCCTTGAGAGGGGTGAGCAGATGAGAGGATCATGGAGGGTTCAAAAGCTCCCTGTCCCCACCCCTGCCAGAGCTACCCAGCTCCTTTGGCTGGCCCTGTTGTCACCTACAGTTTGAGGATAGGAAAGTGGTCGCAGCCGGTCATAGTCCTCCTGCCCTGCAGTGTCCCACAGCCCCAGGTTGACTGGCTTCCCATCCACCATCACGTTGGCTGAGTAGTTGTCAAAACTGCAGAGCAAAGTGGCAAGAACCTGGGCTCGGCAGGGTCTCAGGCCACCCAGGTGGTCCGCGGAGGCAGGTTCTTAATTAAGCCTGCTGCCCTGCGCTTCAACCCTACTGAGGAGGCCCACAGCCAGGGCCACTTGGGTTGAATGAGGGGCCCAGGGGCGTCTCCTGCACCGTGCGCTCAGCCCCCCATGGCTGGTTCCCGCACCTCCCACCCGCGCGCACTCACACAGTGGGGATGTACTCTCCGGGGAAGGCGTTGGTTGTGTAGCTGATCAGCAGGCACGTCTTCCCCACGGCGCTGCGGACAGAGGCCAGCCCACGTGGCTCCCGGGCCTAGCCTCGCACCCTCTGCCTAACAAGGGCAGCCCCTCCCACGGAGCCAGAGGCCAGTTTGGGTGGTTGGGGTGGTGGGGTGGTGGGGTGGGGCCCGGGGGTCCCCCAGCGGATCCGCAGCCACCTGGGACTGGAGGAGGACGCCCAGGGCACAGGAGCAGACTCCCAACCCTGGGTCGGGCGCGAAATCCGTGCGCCCGGGAGGGCTGCAGGAGAGGGTGGGGCCGCCGAGGGCTCCGCACAGGTGAGAGGCCCGGCCCCACCCACCCGGAGCTCGGGGCGGGGACCCGCCAGCATCAGGTGGGCCCGGGCTGGAGGCTGGCGGACGGCGCAAGCGGGACCCGCCCCACCCGCCCCTGGGACCTGCGGCTGGGCCGTGGCGAGCGCGCGCGGGGCCACCCCACCAGGACCCCGCGCCGCTGGCCGCCCCGCCCCGCCGCGCACAGCCCCGCTGTCCCCGCGGCCCCGGCCGCGCACTCACCCGTCGCCGACCACCACGCACTTGATGGCCTGCATGGGCGCGGGGCCGGGCGGCGGCGGGCGCGGCCGCGAGCCGAGCTGCGGAGAAATGCCCGGCGCCGCAGCGGCCACGGACCCGAGCGCCGAGGAGCGGCCGGAGACAGCCGAGCGCCGCCGAGCGCGGGCCGCGGAGACAGCCGAGCGCGCGGCGGGGCGGGGCGGGGCGGGCGAGCCGCGGCGGAGGCGGGGCGGCGGGGGCCAGTCCGTCCCCGCACCCGGCGGGCTTCCGCGGCGCTCGGACTCGGGTCCACCCCCAGGGCCAGGCGCCGCGCACCGCCGGCCAGCCGCACCCCGACCTGCGCGGGCGGGGCGGCGGCGCTTCCTGGGGGCACCGCCCCCCTGAGGCGGGGACGCCGCGGGTATCTGCAGTCCCAGTCCGAGCCAGGGACTCCCGCCGCCCTCTGGGCGCCCGGCAGCAGCGAGGAGCGACCCCGCCCCAGCCCGAGGGTCCTTCCCGTGGGGTCGATGGCGGCTGAGAGAGAGAGGCGCGGGACCAACACGTATCACCAAGTGAAAAAGTTCTGTATTTCAGCCCCGCCATCGGCGCGCGGCTGCGCTCCCGGTGGGAACTCCCTCCCTCCCCACCACCGCACAGTTCCAGCGCCGGACCAAGAAGCCCCTCGGTCCGCGGGCGAACGCGGTCCTCCCGGCTTAGGGCTGCGGGGTCACTTTGACCTGGGCTGCACGTTTGTCCCCACGGTGCCAGTTTGTCCCCACGGTACAAGAACAGGTACTCGAGGCCTGCCCTTTAGAAAGTCACGCGCAGGAGGGACGCCACCCCTCGGTCTTCCCAGGGAGATCTGGGCTTCCTTGCCTTTCACTGTGGGGGACTCAGAGATCTCAGGGGAGACCCCTGGACATAAGCCAAGACAGCGTTTTGTAGGAAGCTCGCCCGCTGGGCCTCCTCGTCCCGGATGCGTGCGATCTCAGCCTCTTTGAGCCGCAGCTTCTCCCGGAGGGACGCGTTCTCACTCTCCTTGTCCAGCAGTGCCTCCCGGTGGTCACTCGCGATCACTGCAGGCGAGGGGCTCAGTGAGAGGGGCCGCCTTCCTCGGCTGAGACCTGGTTCAGTTCACCCCTCCAGCCAGGTGTGAACTCACCTTTCAGCTGGCGTTCCAGGGCTGCCACTTTCTCCCTCAGAGCCTCCTGGGCTGTCAGCTGGGCCTGCAGGCGGCCCATCTGCTCCTGCAGCTCCACTCGCACCCTGGTCACCTCCGCTACCTTTTCCTGGTCCTTGTTGCTCAACTCCTGTGGGGCATGGGGTGAGACCCAGCAGGAGCAGGCGCCCCTGGGCCTGCCTCCCTCGAAGCCTGCTACCTGCTGCAGCTCCTCCAGGCGCCGCCGCTGCCCCTCCACCTGCAGGCTGAGCTGGCTGGCCTGCGCCTGGGCCTCGGCAACTGTCTGCTTCTGCTGTATGCAGGTGCTCCGAGCCTCGTCCCGCGCCTGTGCCAGCAGCCGCAGCTTCTCCTCCAGATGAGCCAGGTGCTGTTGCTGGGGGCGTGGAGGCAGTGCTGCCCAAGGGCCTCCTGGCCTGAGCATGCATCTGGAGCAACAGTCCGCATCTGGACTGACTCCCATCTTTAGACGGACTGAGGAGAGGCCTCCAGTGTCACTTGACATCACTTGTCTTGTTCTGCAGCTGCTCTACTCTGTGCCTCCAGGACCATCCCCTGGTGCACCCCCAGGCTTGAATCTTGCCCTTTTGATTCCTGGTGCCTCCCTCTCTCCATTCCGAGCCCCAGCTGTGGGCCAACAGCCCACAGTCTTGCCCACGTTAGCCTCGCTCCCCGTGGCTCCGGGCAGTCCCGCAGGCCTCGCAGGGTACTGCAGTGGGCCAGGTGCACTTGTGGCCATGCCTCACCTCCTCCAGGCGGGCCTGGTTCCTGGCCTTGATGAGCTCCTCTTCAGCCTGGCCACGCTCGCTAAGGGCTGCTGCCTTCACACGGCTCAGTTCCTGCACCGACAGCCACCTGCTAGCCCGTCCTGCTCTGGCCCAGGATCCCTTCTGGGTCATGGGCTGGGACACTCCCTCCATTAGTCTGTTAAGGCCACATGGTACCCCCTCCCCCAGGCAACTGGGCAGGGTTTCTACAGCCAAGGGGGCCCAAATGCCATCCATGCTTAGTTCTCTCTGGCCTCTCAGGGACACTGGTGGGTGGGTCCCCAAAGTAGGGCCCAATAATGCTGAAACCAGGAAGGCGTGCCCAGGTCCTGAGACGGCACAGCAGGAGTGCCGCCCCTCACTCACTACGGCTGGAGCCGGCCCCAGTCCATGTAGGCTCACCTCCTCCAAGGACAGTCTCAGAGCCTCCAGCCTCTGCACCCTCTCCTGCATGGCCCTCTCACTCTCCTCCAGGTGGCGGGTCATGTGCTCCACCTGCCCAGGTGTGGAGTCAGAGGTCAGTGTGGGGAGGTGCAGGCTCCCCAGCCCACCCCATGAAATCCCTGCCCTGGAAGGCGCACGACTCTAGGGCAAGGGCCATCCTGAGGGTGCCAAGTACAAGGGCACAGCCCAGCCCTGGCACCCTAGGATGCATGCCATGGCCAGGAGGCTGGCACCCCTTCACCTGTGGGAGCACCCGGCAAGGCTGCACGACACATCGGAGGGCCTGGGTCTGCCCCCGCTCAGGCTGGTGAAGATCTGCACCAGCATCTGAAGGTTGGGGAGGGGACCCCACGAGGGGTGTGCTTTGGGACACTGTCTGTGCGTGCCAGGGGGACGGGGGAACCGGGGCCACAGACCTGCACCAACCACGCACCTCCTTGAAGCGCAGTTTCTCCAAGTCCTCCATGCTCTGTCTGGCCCTCCTCTTCTCCACATCCAGGCGCTCTAAAGCCCAGGGGAGAGTGTGTGAACCTTCTCTGGAGGGCTCCATGCCCGGGGCCCCCTGTCCCAGGAGTGGCAGGCCTGCCTGTGCCCACCCTCAGCCTGGGCAACTCGGATCTTCAGCTCGGCGGATGTGTTGGTCAGCTCCTGCCTGGTCAGAAACAGCTCCTCCTGCTGAGACTTCAACTTCCGCTCCAACTCATCCACCTGGAGAGCAGCAGCTGGGCAGGAGCTGGGCCACCCTGCTGGCCCCACCCTCAACTGCCTGGGTGGGTGGCCCGTGACCTTGTACCTGGTTTCGAAGCAGCAGGTTCTTTTCGCTGGCAGCAGACAAGTCTCTGAGGAGCTTGGACTCCCGCTCTGCAGCTTCCTGAGTTGGGTGTGGGGTGAGGACCACTAGTCACACGCTGCTGCCACCGCCACCTGCCCGCGGCATGTACCCACCTGCTGCTCCAGCCTGCGCTCCTTCTCTCCCCTCTGTGACAGACCCAGCCGCTCCTGCTCTGCCGTGGCCAGCAGCTCCCCCAGGTCCTGGGACTTCTGCTCTGACAGAGCCAGGGCAGCCTCGGTCATCTGCAGCCTGCAAAGAGGAAGGGCCAGCCAGCTCTGTGCCAGCCCATCGGCAGTGTCCTGCAGGCCCCTATTCAGATCCCAGCCAGCACTCACCCTTCTCAGAAAGCCTTCGGGGTGACCACCTGCTCTGCCTGTGCGCAGGACTGCTCGCGCCCCCCGTCCCGGGCACAGCTCCACAGTGCTCTGAGACCGCCCCCCCTGCTTACTTGGCCTTGAGGGCATTGATGATGGAGTGCCTCTCATTCAGGGCTTCCTGAAGCTGCCCCACACGTGCTGCTGATGCCCTGTGGGCAGAGGAGGGTCTGCGAAACCCAAACCCTGGAGCCCTCCCTGGCTTGCCAACCAGCTGTGGGTCCTTAGTTCGGAGCTGAGGGCAGCAGTGTGACTAGTGGAACTCACTGCCACTGACCCTCCAGCCCACCCCCTTAGGAAGCACAGGATATAATTCATTCTCGGGCAAGTGACCCAGGTATGCCCCTGAGCCACAGCCCTGCCTCCCCAACCCTGGGCCCACTTACTGGCTGCTCCTGGCCATCTCTTCTCGCTGCTTGTCGATTGTCTCCATCAAATCCAGAAACTGGGGACAGAGCAGGCCAAAGCTTCCTCAGGGTCCAGAGCCTGCTTGCCCTGCCCTGCCCAAGCAAAGGAGAGCAGATGCCCAGGTAGGTGGGCAACACTCAGCCTCCTGAACCCCAGGAAAACCCAACCCAAAGGAAGTGGGGCCTGGTCACCTTGGTCATGGTTATCTGTGACTCAGAGGCTGCAAGGCCTGGAGGAAGGGAAGGTGGGTATACTGCCAGGGTGAGGGAGTGGGAAGCTGCCAGGCCCTGCATCCACAGCTGTCAGGCTGGGCTGTGGGCAGCTCTGAGGTCTGTGAGAATGCTTGCTTACCTGCTTGGACTTCTGCTCCTGGAGGTACTGGACCTCCTTGCTAAGTAGGTGGGTGCAGGCCTGGGTCTCCTGGAAGGCAGTGTGCCGGTCCCGGTTGTGCTCCATGGCTTGCTCTGTTGGAAGGAGTCGTGTTATCCACTGGGTGGGAGACTGTTCGAGGAAGAGTAGGAGAGTGGCCCAGCCCTGCATGGGCTATACCTGAAAAATGGTCATTTGGGAACCAACCCTGCGGGAAGCACCCACCTCCAGTACACGCCCCTCCAGTACATGAGGGGTGGGGCTGAAAGCAGGAGGCGTGGCATGGGGACATCTCTTGCACATTTGAGGTTGCTCCAGCACAAGAGATGGCCACCATGCTGAAGCATCTGTCCTCCACCACAAAGGTTAAGGGCCACCACACAACTTTAAGAGGTATTCTGGGGGGCTGGGGTTGTGGCTCAGTGGTGGAGTGCTTGCCTAGCACATGCCCCACACTGGGTTCGATCCTCAGCATCACATAAAAACTAGTTAATTAAAGGTATTGTGTTCATCTACAACTAAAAAAAATTTTTTTAAAAGACCAAAAATATTTAAAACAAAACAAAAGACCCAGGCAGCTGTGAGAGTCAAAAGTCGTTTCAACAGCTACTGCTTGCATGGAGGCAGGTCCGGGGACGGTTGAGAAGCTGGCGATGACAAAGGGTTAGGCAGAGCCATCAGGAAGAGGTGCCCCCATAGCAGAGAGGCATGATAGAGACCTGGGTCCAGGACTCGGGGCCCATGCTCAGACTTCTGTGGAGGGCCCTACGTGACAGATGAGGAGCTGCAAGGTGTGGATCTGCTATCCTGAGGCTGAGAGGTCACCTGCAGGGACTTGGCGGGCAGGGATCACCAGCAGGAGAGGCCATAGTTCTGGCAGAAGCAGCACGGGCCACGTGGCTCTGCACCTGCAGGGCTCACATGCTCAGCCACAACCGCAAGATGACCAGGAGACAAATGGCAAAAAATGCTGGGCCAGGGCTCCTGGCACAGGGCCTTAGCTTGCCAGCCTGTGACACGTGACCCCCTCCCCACTCCTGGGTCCTGAGAACTGAATGAGCACGTGGCCAAGTCCTCAGCAGCAGCAGCAGTGAGCACCAGGTGGCAGGCTGTGGCTGCTCTTCCCTTATCCCAGTGGTATACCTACTCTGGGCTACCCCTGTGGTAAGGTGACCTGTCCTAAGCCCTGAGCTACCCCCTCCCTTGGTGGACAGGCCTCTGTCAAAGGGCTTCCTGCCCTGCTCCACGCTGAGCAGCGAGCAGATCCATGCACCATACCCACGGCTCTGAGGATGTCACCGGGGATGTTGTTCCCAGCCAGATCCAGCCTCCACAGGGCTCTGTTGCTGGGGAGACAGTTCATCAGGGCCCGGCCACCCAGGAGGCCAATGTTATTCCAGCGCAGGTCTGGAAGGAAACCTGCTGTCACTAGATGGAAGGTACCTGGTAGTGGGGAGCTGGCCTAGCCAAGGTTGAAGCCCAGCCCACTCCTTCCAGCAGTGGAGGATGAGGGAGTGGGGATATGGCCTGAAACACCCCAGGCCCCCGGGGGAAGCCGGAGTGCAGAAGGCTCACCCAGCTGCTGGAGGGTGGCATTGCCCTTCAGGGCCAGGGCCAGCTCCTCTGCCCCCTTGTGACTGATCTGGTTGTTGCGGAGGTCCAGCTGCTGCAGGGTGCTGTTGGCTGCCAAGCCCCCACAGAAGGTGGCAAAGGCATCTTCCCATGTGCCCAGATTGTTCCACTCCAGGGTGAGGCTGTGGGAGGGGTCTCAAGGTGCTCAGCCCAGTGGAGCACCTGGTGGTGGGGGGTGCAGGGCCTGCAGAGGCTGTGGGTTCAGGTCTCTTTAAAGACCTACAGAGGCTGTGGGTTCATTCTCTCTGGTGGAGGTTGGAGTCTCCTGAGTGATTTATACCCACCTACTCCCCACCAATGGATGTGGAGCACAGACAACTGGACTGAAGGAGTGAATGGGTTGCAGGACTGTGTTCTCTGAGGCCAGCCCTGAGCCAGAGGGCCCCAGGAGGTGCGGGTGGATTTTGGGATGGTGTTGTACCTCTGAATGGACTGGTTCTGTCGAAGGAGTTTCCCCAGAGCCTCAGCCCCTGCAGCTCGAAGGTTATTGCCCTAGGATAGGAAAAGTCTGTCACCTGGTGGATTCTGAATACCACATCCCTGCCCCTTGGAACTTTGGTCAGGCAATAGATAAGGCCAGGGAGGCAAGCTCTGGGGCAGGCTCGTGTGCTGTTAGAGCCTGGTTTCCCTGATATCCTGGGCTGGTGTGCTCAGCATTTACGGGAGCACTACCCTCAACACACACGTTTGGGACAATCAGAGGGCAGCCATGGAGGCCCTGGGTGCCAGACTTTACAGACACAGTTTCTGACCACTGTCAAGATCCCAGGCTCTGGGACCCTGCATTTTCCCCTCTCCTTCCCAGAGTGCAGGCCTGCTCACCTTTAGATCCAGAAGCTTCATGACAGTGTTGGCACACAGCCCTTGGAGCAGCAGTGTGGTTCCTGGATAAAGGAGATGGGTGGTCACTCTGCCTCTGCTGGCCCTGAGCCTTCCCTGTGGGCCCCATCTCAGTAGTGCATCTTCCCAGACAGAAGGAAGGACTGCCCCGGTGTTCCCATTGTTCTGGGTTTATGCTGGAAATCAGCCTCCTTGCTCCCTGTAAGGTTTGGAACGTTTGCTGCCCCGCCAGCAAATGCTGTTGAAACCTTTCTAGAGCCAGCACAGAAGAACTGGAAAGCCAGGGAATGTTAAGGCTTCTCTTCCTCTGCTAGAGAGGGAAATCGCCCTCTGCTCCCAGGTTTTTGGAGGGGACACTTGCTCACTTCAGGTGGCACAGAATTCCCTGCCTGCATCTATGGAGGCCAGTCCTTTAAGTTGCAGAGATTGCCCTGCCACTCAGGCACCCACCTTCCTCACTCAGCATGCAGTCGCTAAGGACCAGCTCTGTCAACAGTGCCTGATTCTGCAGCAGCTTGCCCAGGGCCCTGCAGGTGTCCACCGTCAGACTCTGAGTGGCTAGGTCCAGTCGGCCCCGTGGAAGCTGATGCAGTTGCTGCAGGACAGCCTCCTGGGGTTCGGACCCACTTTCCTTGCACAGACGGCTGTAGGAACGCCGAAACTCCTCCATGTCCCGGAGTGCGGGCTGGGCCTCCCCCGCATTCTCCTACAGACAGGTTCCACGTGAGCCGCCTAGGCCAGCGGCCGGCCCCTTCATGCAGTTGCAAGAAGGCCAGCCGCTAAACACCAGGCTCAGCGCGGGAAGTCCTGGCATCCGGACTGGGTCAACGCCTCGAACGACGGGGACTGAGGGCGAGCTGCGCTGACCCTAAGGGGTAGGTCTGGGAGGGTGGGATGGGAAGGTGGGCGGTCGGGACCGCGCAAGGAGGGCGGCTCCGGATGGCAAGAGACAGGGAGCAGGCAGGTGCGTCGCACATACCCCGAACCTTCCCTGCGAACCCGCCCTGCGGACTCCGCGGGTCCCTCGCGCCGCGGAACCCACTAGCCGCCTTCCCGCTTCACGCTGCCCCGCGAGCCTCAGTATCCAGGAAGAGCAAGGGGCGCCGGGAACGGCGAAGGGGACTACAATTCCCAGGAGGCGTTGCGAAAGAGTGGCTCATCAAGGACCAATAAGAGAGAAGGGCGGGCGCGCGCTGCGGCAATGCAAGCCTCGGAGCTCCGGCTCATTGGCTGGGATGTAGCGGCGCGGGGGCGGGGCTACAGGGGAGCGCTCCGGTTCATTGGCCAGGGGCGTGGCCCAGGCTCATTGGCTGAGGTGCACAGGCGGGGTTTCGCAGAACGCTGGCCGCGGCGGCAATCATGGAAGAGTCCTGCACTGCTTTTCGGAAGGTGAGACCCATGGCTGGCGGGCTGCGGGTGCGGACGCTGCGGCCCCCACGTGGCACCTGTGCGGACCCGAAGCCAGCCCACGCGCTGTCCGCGCGTTCTTCGAGGGTGGGGCCCCCCGGCCAGACTGAAGGGCCTGCGGAGGCATCGGTGTAGCCAGAGGGCCTCCCACCCCGCCCAGCTGCACGCCGGCCGGGGCGCTGGCGCGAGCAGAAGCTGCTGCGGCGCACGTACTCCTTCGTGCCGGCCAGGCGCGGCAGCGCGGTCCCAGCCGTCTGCGTTCCCTAGGTGGTAGGGCTAGGGTTAGACCCAGGCCGCCCACCCCAGAGCCTGCGCAGAGAACCCGCTGGCCTCCCCTCCCTGCGCAGACTGGATGGTTTCTAGGTTGTTTCAGTTGTTTTGCCTGAAAGTTGAGACAATGAGCGTCCTTCACGACCGGAAGGTGCACCAGGAGGGCCTTCTGTTGCGCTTGTCCCTCATCTTGTAGAGGCGCGGGAGCTCTTTTCACCGGCAGCCCCTTCTTGAGGAGTTACTGACCCCCGACGGAAAGTCACTACGGTACCGCCTGAGACATGACTCGGGGAGGGTCACAGCCTGTCTGGCTCTGGACTAAGCCCACCTGGACAGCTAGATCCCTGAGGACTTTGGCCAGAGGTGGGGTTGTAGTCATTACTGGCAAGCAGGCGTCCTCAGCGAGGTTGACAAGGGGCTACAAGCCTTGAGGCCCATGTGGTGGGGGCCAGGAAGCTTGGCATGTTCACAGTGCCTCTCCTGGAGGTCACTGTAGAACGACTCCAGCAGCTTTTGTTCGGCACCCATGCAGTGGCTGCCTCTCTGGCTTGGCCTTCCGGAGCAGCCATACCAGGCGTCTTGGAATAAGTGGGGCAGGTGGTACCCTCCTGGTATAGCACTTGGTAAGCAGAACCAGCAGGTGGCACTAGGCTCCCATACTCGTTGAACCTTCCTGGCTGTTGACTGCGGGGCAGTTTCTTCCCCTGCCCTCAGGACTTCGCCTCTGCATCCACTCCAACCCCCTCTTCTCTGTGCTGGGTGAGACGGCGTGGCCTCCCTCTGGCTGATGCTAGTGGCCTGGTGGTCCCAGCTCCCCTTCCCGTGTGACAGCCTGCTGTCTGGGCTCCTGTTGCTGCTGCCCTCCCTCCTCCCCAGCTGGTCCAGGATGCTTCCCTTCTCAGCTGCTTCCTGCCCTGGGCAACTGCAAGAGGTCTCCTGGCCTCACAAACTGCACAGGTCCTTGTCCAGCTGCCCTGGCCCCCAGATTCACTCAGCATATCACCATCTCACAGAATGGTGGCATCTTTTCAGGTCTCAAGCCACACTGAAGGCCCTTTCTCCTCCTGGAGGACCAACAGCTAGGCCCTGCGGCAGAGCCTACTTCAAGACCTCAGCAGCCCAGTCTTTTCAAGTCAGTGCCCTGCTCTCACCACACTGGTCACCTCCGCCAGAACAATGATGTGCCTTGGCACCCCCTAAGCAGGAGGGTGGAGCAGGTGCCAAGTGAGACAGTATTGGTGGGCAGACCTCCGCAGGCCTCTGGAGCAGGTAGCTGTAGCATCCCAGATCAGCCAGGTGTTTGCTCAGAGAGCCACTGCCCTCAGCCTCCAGGGGTGAGTGGTGCACAAAACTTCTCTCCCTCTCCCTGGAGCCCCAAGGATGCAGGTGGTTCCCGATAGGATCCCACAGGCCCCTCTACCAGCCCCCTGGATAAACTCCCACTCAGCACAGCCAGCCTCCTCCCTGGTCCCGAGACCCTAGGGTGGCAGTGCTTTCAGATGGAAGTCAACCATTCCTCCCCCCAGGAGCTGGTGAGCAGACTGCTGCACCTGCACTTCAGGGACGGCAAGACCAAAGGTGCGGGGCCAGTGGGGGGCTGGGAGAAAGGGCCGCGCGGTGGGGAGTGGGTCTCCTGACTCCCCTCACCCCTGCAGTCAGCGGGGACGCACTGCAGCTTATGGCGGAACTTCTGAGGATCTTCGTCGTGGGTGAGCCAAGAACCCAGCAGCCAAAACGCAAAAAGCACTGGAAATTCTTTTACTTTTCAGTGTGAACACTGAGCCTTCCCCAGTTCCCACACACACCTAAGCTGCGTCCCTGAGGAGTTGACAGGGAGGAGCCACAACATGGCTCTTCTCAGGGTGCGTGGGGGCGTGGGGGGTGCAGGGCCAAGGCTTCAGCCCCCCACACCCCCTCCCACTTGTTGGCACCAGAGGCAGCTGTCCGCGGGGCACGCCAGGCCCGGGCAGAGGATGCTGCCTGTGTGGATGTGGACCAGCTGGAGAAGGTGCTCCCTCAGCTGGTACGTGGGGCACAGGCTGGGCAGTCTGGTGGGTCCTGGAGGGTGCCAGGTTGGCTAACTGAGTGTCCTTCCCCCTAACAGCTCCTGGACTTCTAGGGATGTTCATCCTCCAAGGCCACCCCAGGAAGCCAGTGCCCTTGGGAAGCTGGCCTTGTCTTCTGTGGCATAAGAGATCTGCAGTGGATTGACAAGACCCTCCTCCAGTGTTTGAAGAGCACTAAGGACCCAGCACTTGTTGCCCTTCCTAGAATCCTGTTTCCATGGCTCCCAGCCTGATGAGACAGCCTCTGGGTCACAGAGGCAGGTACAGGGAACAGGTGGACTGGCTGCCTCCCAGTCCCAGCCATGCCACTACCTGGTGAGTGGTGGCCACGGCAGCATCAAAGCCCACCTGCAGCCTGTGAACCACGTGGCCCTCCCTAGGGGATGCCTCACAGAGCAACACCAATAAATCAGCATCTTTTCCCGGGCTTTGCCTCCTTGTCACCACTATCACCCAAAGTCAGACTGTTTCAAAGCCTTACCCTGCATGTCCCCTTCCATCCATCTTGGCAGAACAAAGCCACAAACCTTAGGAAGGACAGGGTGGGCAACAAATGGCCTGTGTGCACTGTCCACCAGGGGCTGAGCCAGGCTGCAACCCAGAGCCCTACACAGCAGCCAGCTCCCCAGAACACACTCGTCCTTCACAGGCTGCAGCAGCTGCCTCCAGCAGGCAGTCGCGTCCAAGAGCACTGCCATGTGCTGGCCGTAGGCCCTGGGCCTCCTGACTGGGCAGGACCAGGATGCACAGGGTGACAGGGACCCAGAGACCAGATGCTTCCAGTCTTGAACCTGCTTCATTTCAGGCGGCGCTGAAATGAAAAAGGGCCTCCCTGATCCCTGCCCAGCCACTGGCCCCAAGCAGAGGCAAGCAGACCATAGGTCAGCTGCAGGCCATGCCCTCTGCCCATCTCGGTGCAGTGCTGTGTGGGTCCCATGCAGGTCTGGCAGTCCCAGTGCTCAGACCCTGGCCAGCTAGCTCCACTTGTGCCAGCATGCAGGAGCACAGGGGTCTTATGTCCCTGCCCCCAGCAGCACCCTGTAGGGCTACTTGGAGTCCCCTCCCTGGAGCACTCAAAGCTGCTCTGTCAGAACACAGGGCAGGGACACCAACACACCATTGGACACCCAGCATCACATGTGCCTCCTGGGCTCCTGTCTCAGAATCGACGAGCTGCAGGTTTTAGGTCTAGGGGGGCTGGGCAGGTTTGAAGGGTGTGTGGTCAGGCCCCAAGGCAGAAGGGACATCTGTTCCTGCAGGGGCCCAGAGTAGCCTAGGGGGACTTTGGAGGCAGAAGCTGGCTAAGGAGCTGGGCAGGCAGAGCTGCCGAGCTCCTGTGTGCCCCCTTAGGTAGGTGTCCATGGAGGTCAGGAGATGCAGGGAGGGGCTGGCTGGTGGTGACACAAGGGCACCAATGAGTGGAAGTGCTATAACTGGCTCCCCAGTCATGCTGGGGGCACAGGGAAGGGTCACCAGAAGTCCCCATGCCAGGCCTGCGTTGGGGCAGCCCTGTTGGGGGGAGGGGGGCTACTTTGTCCTCTTAGGACAGTGATGTGATTCACTAGGTGGCCACAGGGGGAAAGCCACTGAGCCCAGCGCTCTGGCCTGCCCAGACCTTTTGCAGGGGACACCAGAACCCTTTTTAGCAGGAAAACAGGGCCACACCAGTCCAGCCAGACTTCTGGGGGCCAGCTGGTCTCAGTGGGTAAATGAGCGGGACAGGCCTGAGTGGCCTTGGCTGCAGGAAGGAGGACGGAAGGCCTTGAGAGAAGCGCCTTTATTCCTGCTCGGGGCGGGGCGGGGCGGGGCGGGGTCCTGCAGCTCCAGTAGGCAGCTCTCACCTCTTGCCGGCTGCAGTACAAACACCAGGTAACTGTGGGCCTGGGGCTCTGCCCACCCTGCCCACCCTGCCCTGCCTGCCCACCACTGGTACCTGGCAGCCTCAGCCATTTGGGCACCTTGCTTGGGTTCCTCCTCATGGGCTGCACTGCCCCTGGGAGAGGTCCAGGGGGTCCCAGTGCCCCCTCCTCAGCAGCTGGCTCAGACTCCAGAGGCACAGGGCCTGGGGTTGGCAGTGGCAGGGGAGACCTGGTGGCCCTGGACATGCTCCTGGGATGAGAGGCCAAGGTCAGGATGGCTGGCACTGCCCAGGAGACCCCTGTACCCAGGGCACTTACCTGGCTACCAACACATCCGCTGCAGAAGGGGAGATGGCATGTTCCAGCAGCCCGGGCTCCAAGTAGAGGCCTGCAGAGGCACAACATGCCCTCAGCCCCACGGGGGACGCCCTTGCCTTCCACCCACACCCTCAGCTCTTGCAGGGTGTGCGCCTGGGCAGGGAAGTAGGCATCTGGGTGCAGACCTTCCTTCCACAACCCACATGAGATCCCCAGACTGAACACCCTCCCAGGCTTCCTGCTTTGGGCGTAAGATAAGCTAGGATTCACGGTACAGGACAGTGGCTGCGGTCAGCAGCATGGTCCCACTCACCTGTTGGTTCCTCAGCTCCAAAGTGTACAAGGGCAGCAGGGAAGAGGTTTGCCTGCAGAGGAGAGGGAGGGGACTCAGGGCTGTGCAGGCAGAGCGCCCACCAGCCCGGCATCTGCCGAGAGCCACGGCCCCTCCCCGCCGCAACCTGCCCAACCTGGACGGGGGCCCCACAGGACAGTCAGAGCCCCACCTGGAAGTGCGCTTATTTCTGTGACTCCTGCATTTCCTGTCGCCACCCTCCCACCCTCCCACCCACAGCAGAGTGAGCAGCACCCGGAAGGCCAGCTTCAAGGCCCAGCAGCACCTAGTGTGCACCTGTGGGTGTCCTGCCCAGCCGGTCAGAGGAGAGAGCACTAGAAGGACGGTCTGGGGACCAAGGGTGTCAAGGAGAGGCCACCTGCTGCCATCTAGGAACAGAGACAGGCCTATGCCTCCCTGCTGACTGTCACACCCCTTGTGCCTCGTGTTGCTCCCAGACTGGGGGGCTGTGGGCAGGGGGGTCTCCTTTGGGCTGAGGGGATACACTCAGACCCAGGGGGAGACTGGAGTGTCCTGGGAGGGCAGGCCCGAGTTCGAGGATGGGCAGCTCTGGGGTCCCAGGCGGAGTGCCAGCCAAGGCAGGGCCTCCACCGGGCTAAGTCATGAAGGCACAAGCAGCCACTGGCCGTGAGCTCACGTCCACTCAGTAAGTGCAACAAGTGCTCTGAAACCTGGAGCTTCGCAGCGCCTCCCTCAGCAGGCAGGAGGGGCAGGACTCCCGCCTGGGCACTGGCCTCACTCGTGTGGGCACCAGGGGAAACCAAGTGCACAGGGCCGCCTGGTGCCTGGCACACAGCTCCAAGGGCATCAGAGCTGCAGAGCCTGAAAGCCGCCAGTCCCAGTGCCTCACTGCTCCTCCTCTCCTCTGGGCCGCTGCACCAGAGGGAAGTGGGGCCAGGCCCGGCTGACCAGGCCAGAGGCTGTTGGACCGGGGCACGGGCCCAGCTATATTCCTGGAAGGAGCCACAGCTGCCGGCGGAGGCAGGCGGAGGGGCTCTCTCCCCAGGCGCCAAGCTGCTGGGAGTGCCCTGGGCTTGCCAGGTGGGTGGGGCTGGGGGACGTTAAAAGATTAATAAGAGGCGGCTTCAAAGGCCAGGCCTAGCTACACTAAACCTCAGCCTGAGCCGGCAGCAAGGCACAGACAGGGCGGCAAATGCTTCGAAGCCCAACAGTGGGGCCGGCATCAAAGCCCAACAGGAGGCCTGGGGCAGGGCCTACCTCAGAGCCCCTGAGGAGCACCGGAAATGGGGAGCCTTCCTTGGTGTGGCATGGCTGGCCCCTGCCCTCAAGTGAGCCTCCGATGTGCCTGCTCACCTCCACGCCCAAACGCATGTCCCCACGTGGACCCGGCGAGGGTTCCCACGCAGGCCCCAGCCCACTCCTGCAGCACATCTGGGGCACCCGCCCCTTCAGCACCAACCCCAGTACCAGGGCTCCCTTGGAAGCCCCAGGAGGGACCATCCAACTCCCTCAGGTGGGGCCCCTCACCTGGGACTCCTGTGCAGAGGGGAGTCAAGACCAGGAGCACCAGGAGAGGGAAAGGGCCTGCGGGGGCCACCTGGCCGAGCAGTCAGCATTGCTGGGCTGAAGGGACAGGGAAGCGGGGCAGCAGACTGGGCAGCATCAAGGCTAGTCAGCACCGGGGGCTAGGCCTGGGCCTCCCCCCTGCAGAAGCCTCCAGTTAGGCCCCTGAGAAAGCCTGAGGCGCCGGCCTACAGGACCCCAGGGACGGCCCTATCCTGAGTGCCACCTCCTCCTCAGGTCTGGGTTCAGTCCCTTCGTGCCTCTGCCACAGGTGCTCAGGCAGCAGGTGCTGCGAGGGTCTTCTCGCTACACCCGAGGGACAGCGGGCTATGCCTTTCAAGGGCAGGGACTCGAAGTCCCCAACCGTGGGACTCACTTGTTCCTGTGAGCTGATGCCCTGGCCGGGGTTAAGCCAGAAGGAACCGAGGTCTACCTACCCCTTCCAGCAAGCTGAGTCTGAGGCCAGCCCTCACCCCTCACCTCCTCCTCTGCTCTCACCCTGGACAGGGCAACCAGGAGGGCCAGCCTGGGGATGTAGGCTGGAGGCCTTGGGGAAGAATTCCCCCCTACAGGGGAGTCCTCTAGACTGCTCGGGCCAGCCCCCCACCCTGAACCAGGCCTTCCTGCCCACCTGAAGCCCCTGCCCACTGGTTTGGGGCTCAAGTCCTGACTGAGTAAAGAGACCAGCAGAAAAGGGATCCCAATCTGTTCACCGACACCCGCTGTGGGCTACTCTGACCCCTTGGAGCTGAGCACTGGCCGGGCTGCTAGGCCCTGGCCCAGTCCCATCTGCCCATCCGCAGCAGACCCACAGAGAAGGGTTGGGGACACACCTGACCACAACCTTTAAACTGATCCTTCCCAGACTTGGGGACAACTGAGGGTTCAGATGGGAGGGGGAAAATGGGGACATCAAGAAACGTGGGTGACAGCTGACCCACATCCCCCAGAAACATGGAGGACAGGTGAGGCGGGACTCCTCCATGCTTCAGGGCAGCCACAGGCCAGGCAGGCTCTGGCCCAGAGCTTGTGCTGATGGCCCCTGGAGAGCAGTGCTGGCCTGCAGGGCCCTGGGCGGGTGGTGGGTGGGGGCTGAGAAGGGCCAGGTGAGGACCAGGGCCCAGGGCAGCGCTGCACTCGGGTGATCAGGCCAGAAACAAGGCTTGCCTGTCCCCATTCTCCTGTTCTTGTCCTCCTGACCACCCACCACTCCCAGGAAGCCCTGGCTGCCTAGGCCAGTGGTGTCCCCCACAAGCACCCCACGGCATCCTTCTGAGGCAGGCGGGGCCAGACCGCCCCAGGCGGCAGGCGGTGGGAGCGCAGCCCTGCCAGACGGGAAAGCACGCTCTGCAGAGGGAGGCGGGCTTCCTTCCACAGCCCTGCCAGTGCTGATGATAGTGGGCACGGTCGCCACCTCTCAAAAGGCCCTGAGGCTTGAGGCCCAGCTGACTGATGGCAGGAGACAGCTGCTGGTGGAGGGGCAGCGTCACTGCGAATCAGGCATGGTGGCCTGGGGTGCCTGAGGCTCGGTGGGAGCGCCTCCCGATGGGGCGGGGAGCTGGACACTGGCCCTCCACCCCAAAGCATCTTCCAAGTTCAGTGTTCATCAGCAGGGGGAGGGCAGGCAGTGCCGAGGGAGAAGCTGGCGCCTCGGGGTTACAGGCTGAGGGGAGGTCACCGTCAGAGGCGGGCCCCCGCCCCTCCAGCCCCTTACTGCGGGTGAGGCCTGGCCAGCCTCCAGCCAGCCTGCCCGTGCTGTGCCCCATCTCACCCCGATGGCCGCGGCTCCAGGCAGCCCACAGAGCCTGTCACCCCCAACCCAGACCTCTCAAAGGCCTCTGGGTTGCCTCTGTTGTTCATTAAAATATCTGAAGATTCTTTGAAGAGGAAACTATTAGGCCAGAGGGGCTGGGGAGGCTCCAGCTGCTCTCCCAGGGGGCACAGGGACAGGACATTCACCCTTCCTGGCTCCGCGAGGCAGCAGGGCAGGGCACGGGATTAAGTGGCCTCAGAGCGCCAGGACCTCCAGGGGCGGGTGGAAGGGAGCGGTAGGCCAACCATCAGAGGCCAGCTGGGGACCAGGGGAAAGGCTGGGCCCAGGAGAAGGCAGGAATACAGGCCAACAAGAGCCCCCAGCCCCAGCCCCAGTCCCTCCCAGGCAGCCACCTCTTGCCAAGGGCTCCGACCAGTCCTGCCAGGGCCCTTCCTCAAGCAGGTACTGGGCAGAGGGCTGGCGTTACCCAGCGTCCAAAGGCCAGGACCTTCTGACAGCCGCCTGCTCAGGACGGCCGGCCAGCCAGCCAGGCAGGCCCATCCCCGCCCTGGGGCCAGGCAGGAAGCGGAGGAGGCTGCAAAGCCCTGTCAGAAACAACTTCAGAGGCTGTGCTGCTCCCTCTGAATTCCCGGCTCTAAAAGGCTTTATTACCGCTGGCAGGCCTGCCAGGGCACTCCTCCCAGCCGCAGGCCGCGCCCTGCACAGCCTCCTGCCCTCCTGGCGCGGCCGCTCCAGTAGCACCCCAGTGAGGCTGGCAGTACCTGGAAGAGGGTCAGCATGTGGTCATCCAAGATGGTTCTGGGGGGAGCAACAACTGCAGAGAGAAAGTACTGTGAGGACGACAAGCCTGGGGCACCTTGCCCACCTCTCTGCTGTTGCACAAGCCTGGCGAGGGGCACGAGGGGCCAGGGCAGACCCACCCAGATCAGCTCTCCCTGGTCCACTCCCTGGTCCACTGCCTCTCCCTATGGCCTGAGCCTGCAGGTGGAGTTCAGGGTGCTCAGAGCCTCCCCCAGGCCCAGCCTTGACGTGGACAGGCACTGACATGGGTCCTTGGCTGCAGACTGCACAGTTTCTACAGAAAACAGGGAGGGGAGGTGGGCACAGGCCAGGCCAGGACGCGGGGAGAGCTCAGGAGAGGCACTCACACAGGTGGAACGGCAACTCGGGGTTCCCCAGGTGGCTCCGAACGAAGTCTCGCAAGTCCCCCACTGCAGGGAGGGAGAGGGGAGCAGAGGGCTTCTCAGGACAGGTCCACACGCTGCTTCCAAGGCCCACCTTTCTGCCCCCCTGCTGGCGGCCCTGCCATCCAGGGCACCATGAAGTCACCCCAGGGACTCTGCTCCCGCCCTCTTGGCAGAGGCCAAGCAGGGGTGGGTATTCCGACTCTGTTCCTTCCACAGCATCCCAATGCTCACCCTGCCTGGACCACCCACAGGCTGCCACTGGGCCCATTCACCCGCCACATACCTGGCCAGGCCCAGAGCATCCCCTGTGCCCCCTGCTCACCTATCACCCAGCCTGAGTCCTGTCCCAAGGCTCCCTCAGAGGCCAGTGGGCCACCCTGCACTTGCCGCTCTGGGAAGGTCACTGGCACCGAGGCCCCCAGACCCCTTCTCCAAGGTGGGTACTGAGCCCACCCTTCCTCTGGGTGCCTGGTGCATCGTGCTCTGGATAAACAAGTGCACGTGAGCATCCCCCAGCTGGGACTGAGCTCCGTGGAAAAGCTGGCTCGTGGTCTGTGCCCAGGCTCCCTGGAGCCCATGGGGAAATGGCCAGTCCTGCAGCCTGGAAGAAACTGAGAGGGGCTCAGAGAGCTACCCTCTCCCCCTCTACACAGGGCCACATACCTGTCTCACTGGGGCGGAAAAAGCCCTGCAGGATGTAGCGATCAGGGAAGAGGACTCTCAGCACCACCTAGGTCAGGACAAGGAACAGCTGTCAGAGGCTTCAAAGCTCAGACCTAGCACAGGGAGACGCCCCACCTACCCGAGCTCCCCAGCCTGGCTAGAGCCCGCAGTCTAACAGCCGATACAGGCTGGGGACAAGGACGGTCAAGCCTGTGTGCACACACGTGCATGCTGAAGGCACAGGTGTTTGCTTTAAAAGCTGTGGGCTCAGCACCGCAGAAAGGATTTTCATCATAAAATGGGGCCACAGCTGCCCAGGGCCCCCGTCTTGCACTAGCAGCGGTCAGCATGTCCCAGGACTAGCGGACTGGGCCGCGTGAGCCCCTGGGGACTGCTGGGGTCATGGCCACATGCTGAGACCACCCTGCAGGGAGCCCCAGGAGGCCCTGTTCAGACAGCTGCCCCTGCTCCCGCCCACAGACCTTTGGGTAGCGTTCCAGTTTCTCCTTCATCTGAGCCTCCCTGAAGGCCTTGGTCACCAAGGGGGCTTCTTCCAGGCGTTTCCTGTGGCAAGAGGGGTGGAAAGTTCAGGTCTCCTCAGAACAGAACCCCTCAGGGGCAAATGGATTTCTGGTACCCCCAGAGGTGCTGCCCAGGGCACAGGTGGCAACCGCCAATCCTAGCAGCCCCTTTGCCCCCTGGGGAGGACAGACAGAGCTGGTAGCCAGAGGCAAAACCCACTCAGGGGAACCAGCAGGGGAGACAGGCCGAGGGGTCGGGCACCCACCGCTCACTCTTGAGCTGGGCCAGACGTCTCCTCACGTCATCCACGGTCACCTCGAAGAACTCATCAGGCAGCTCTGCTGGCCAGGCCTGGAGCAGGTCCTCCAGGTCAGGGTGGCATACCACAGGGTCTCGATCCACGGGCTGGGGGCAGAGGGCCTCAGCTGATGGGGGTCTCCTGGGGGTTTTCAGCCCCCACACTGAATGCACACTCTCAATCTCAGCCCACTTACCAGCACAGGGCCAGGGCAGGACTTGAGGACAAGCCTCAGACAAGCTCTTCCAAGGCTGCAGCCCCTTCCCTGTTCCTCCCACTTCAGCAGCCCAGATCAGCATCACCACCCTGACCTTGTTACCAGCAGGGACTGTGGCTCTGGTCTAGCTCAGGCCAGGCTGGGTACCAGCACCACCCAGGCGGACTTGGGAGTGGGTGAGGGGAGCTCATGGAGCCCACCTGTACTCTGCTTCAGTGGGGAAACCCCAGGATGAGGCACCCACTGTGGAGCAACACCCCCACTCCTGTCCACGTCAGGGGCTCCACAGAGGGGAGGGGCAGTGACAGCCACCAAATTAGAGTGTTGGCAAAAACCCCAGCGGCTGCCCCCATTGCCCTCTCAGCCACAGCCCATGGCCAGGCTGACTCCACCTCTCCCTCCCCTGGGGAAAAGCCAACCCTCCCTCTGCCCACCCTGGGGACAGAGGAAGGGACAGCAGCACTCCTAATTGGCATCAACAGCAATGAAAATTACAAGGCAGACCCACTCCATTTGTGGTACTCTGGGAGGGCTGGACACCTCCTGGGGGCAGAGGCCACCCCACAGAGCCAGGCTTGACCGAGGTGCTCAGCTGGGCCAGCAGGGCCCAAAGGTCCTGTCCTTCCCCACACAAAACAATTGAGAGATGTCAGAGACGGCAGGTGGCCCCAGAAACTTACCCTCTGATCCTCCCCTGTCCTTCAAGGCCCCCTCTAGTCCCCAAGTTGGCTGGGGCCCTGTTCCTGCTCCTCTGATCTGGGGGGATGGGATTGACAGGCTCTGGGACCCAGCATCCTCTTCCTCCCTTCCTGCAGCCCTCCAGCAGCTGGGCAATGCCCTGGTCCCATGGCCCTGAGGATGTCCTTCCAGGCCCAGGCTGGTCAGCCTTGCACAGCATTTGGGGACCAGCACCCTCAATGCACGCACACTGTGGGACAGCCTGATGCACACCTGTTCCTCTACCCCCCCCCCCCCCCCCCGTGCACTGAGGCCAGGTCCCCAGGGTCCACCAATCACGTGGGTACGTCTGCCTCATCCAAGGGCTGCAGCCAGGAGCCCCTCTGCCCTGGGTCACAGCCCTGGCAGAGTGGCCAAGAGGAGCTGGTCGAGGCCCGGGCAGAGACCCACAGGTGGCTGACCAAGGCTCCAAGGGCTGCGCCACAGCCACGCAGAGCAGCCGCAGCCGGTCTGAGCCGGGGCTCTTTACAAGCTGCCAGGCACCAGGCTGCCCTGTGGCCAGTGTCTGCATTCCAACAGGGCCAGGAGCCCGCCGGGCCCCAGAGGAAGGCAGAAAGGACATGGATGTGCCCAGAGATGGCCAGTCCAGGCGAGATCCTGACGCAGATGTGGCCAAGCTAAAGGGCAGGCTCTCTAGTGGCCTAATCCAGCCCAGACCCAAAGGATCCGAGTCCACACTGGTTGCAGCGGGCAACACAGTGATGGTGTCACACCAAGACTGACCCCCCGACAGAGCCCGTGGGCCCAAAACTCAGCAACACAGCAGAGGTCAGAGGCCAGCAAAGCCAGTCCCAAGGGCATGCCATCCTAGGGTCTCCAAAGAGGACAGCAGGTCACAAACACGTCTACACCCTGGGAAGTACCAAGGTCTACACCCTGGGAAGTACAAAGACCCCATTTTACAGTCCACACTGCAGGTCAGGGTGGCAGGGGCAGCAGTCACCTGCTTCACGCTGTAGGGGCCACTGCATTTCCATTCAAAATAAAACTGACAGAATTCTTATCCTGGACTCTCCCGCCCCGACCGACGCCCCAGTCTCCACTCTGCTCAGGAAGCCTGTGTGTCAGACAGGACCAAGGTACCAGGGTCCCGTCCAGAACCAGAACAGGATGGATGGGTTTCCCGGGCCCCTCACAGTGCAGGAGCGAGGTGCCTGCGGGAGCCTGTGGCGAGGGGGACAGCCTTCCCAGGTCTCCCAAGAGCACTGGCAGTATCTGTGGCTGGGCTGATATGAAACATATGTCACTTTGCCACCAAATGGCAGTGGGAGAAGCCACAAACTCATGCAGAGTGGAGAAACACCATCGTCTGCAGCGGTCCCCGGAGCTCTCATCACTGAGGAGGCGCTGGGCAGAGGGGCCTTGGCGGGCGTCTCCGTGCAGGGGGGGCATGGTGGCAAGCAGGCCACGCACCTGTCACGAGTGCCCTGACCTCGCTTACTCAGGACACTGCTCAGCACCTGCTCTCACGTGCCGTCTGTCGGCATCCAGAGTTTCATGCACAGCTCCCACCCCAGCTGGGCTGCAGAGGCGGCTCAGATGGAGAACAGAGCTAGGGATGAGGCACCCCAGGAAGAGAGAGCCCAAGTGGCACTGTGGGGACCACCAGGCCTGACTGTGCAGGGGAGACCTGGGGTGCATGCTGCTGGTTTGAGGGGGCCTCCAGGAGGGCCCGATGTCCGGAGACAGCCTCCCAGCTGCCGAGACTCTCTCAGCAGCTTCCTCCCTGCCGAGAAGAAAGGGGCTGGTTCTGCTGTCCCTCTGCCAAGGTAACACTGAAGCAAGGGAGATGCCCTGGAGCCCTGAGGCTGAGGGTGGTGCACCCTCCTCCTCTCCCTTGCAGTCTGTTTTGGAGGGCTGCAGAAATCTTCATTTCCATTGGCCGAGGTTGGGAGAGGGCTCTCGATCAGTTAAAGAGCTCTTGGTGGCTTCCGGGAAAGGCATGGGCAGGAGGTGCAGGGCCCAGGCCACCCGAGTAGTGGCAAAGCTGAACCTTTTGAACCCTGGGGGCTTGGTGTGATGTGTCTCTCCCCACCAGGGAAGCGACTCTCCAGGAAATTGCAGAGACAGGTTGGTGGGCAGATCCCAAAGCACCTGCTTCAGATGACTCTCTGTAACTAAGGGGCTCCCCTGGTGTCCAGGCTCCACCTGATCACCAAGGGCTGTTTCTGGGCAGGCACCAGGCTGGTTTGTCTCACACGTCTCCAGGCCCAACTGGTGGAAGAAGTGGCCCAGGCCCTTCAGAATCAAATCAGCCATGGTAGGTGTGGGAGTCCCAGGTGCAAATGGCCAGGCAGGGCCCAGGTTTTTGTCTTGAGATGAAGACGCTACAGAGTGACACGCAGCCGACGTGCACACTCTGCGGCCTCTTCTCTCCAACGTGAGCACAGGCCCCTGCGCTTCCTGCCCTGCCCTGGAGTGCGTGGCTCTGTTGGGAACTCGGCTGTCGCGGCTGCAGACTCACCAGCATCACACCAGGGCTCCCAGTGTCAGTGCCAGGTGCCCACAGTCCACCTGGAGACATGCCTGTCTCCAAATGACTGGACAGCTTCTCTCGAGGGAGGCTGGCTCCTGGCGCCAAGCCCCGCAGCTGCCGCCCTCCCTCCTTCCTGGAGCGTTTGCCTGGCAGGGAGGTGCTCGTCATGGCTGGGACGTGCGGGTCCCCGAAGCTCTTGTTCACGCAGTAACAATACTAATCAGAGGTGAGGGGACCGGATGAGAGCAGTGGCCTTGGCAGGCCATCCTGGCTAGAATGAAGTGACTCTGGTGGAAACTGGCAGGTGGGGTGTGGCTGGAGGCAACGGGTAATGGGGTGCTCTAGAAGGGACCTCTGCCCTGGGCCCCTTCCACCTCCTTGCACTTCCCCATGTGGTCCTCGCCTCAGGCCCTGAGCAATGGGCTCGGCCAATCATGAACTGACTCTCTGAAACCATGAGTCAGAATAAATGTCCTCCTCTAAGTGGTTCTTGTGGGGTATTCTGAGCTCAGAAATGAAAACCTAACACAGGGCTGATCCAAGTCCCAATCTCCTGAATGTGTTCCAGCACTGAGGCAAAGGAGCCCAGACCAGGGCCCTGCAGGAGGCCACAGGTCTATGGGGCACCTACGTGCCTCAAGGAGGGCTGAGGACAGAGCCCACAAGGCCCTCTGCACTCCTGATGGCTGGCTCCCACAGGTCACATCCTCAGCACTGCTCCAGAGCCGCCCCGTGCCCCACAGGCACCAGCACCTTCACTGAGATGTGCACTGGCCTGGACTTGAGTCCAGTCAGCGTCCCAGGACACCACCTTCCTGTGCAACCCCTTTGTGTCAGGAGGCCTGGTCCCTCACTGGTGCCCAGGTGCTACAGCCAGAGCGGAGGCATGGGGACAAACGGATCTGCCACAGCGGGGCCAGCAGGGGGCCAACCTTGAGGCCTCCATGTGTCAGGGTGCCAAATTCTCAAAAGAAGCCTATAAGATGGGGTGTGTGATGACTGCCACATGACGGGTGAGGACACAGGCCCAACTGCCAAGAGGGACAGCTGGCAAGGAGGGAGGAGGCGCTGAGGGTGGTCAGCCTCACTGCAGCCCATGAGGCTGTGAACCCCAGACTTGGGATGGAACCCCCATTGATGAAGGTCGTCCAGGGAACCTTGTTTCCTGCAAACTCAGAGCCCTGGCTGATTTCCAGACCAGAGCCTCCAGTGAGGGTCACAGAGACAAGAAACTGGAAAGGAGCTGGGCGCGGTGGCACATGCCTATAATCCCAGCACCCGGGAGGCTGAGGCAGGAGGATC
>JAJEJO010001998.1:258232-306654 GCA_020662805.1 Glaucomys volans
GGATGTGGCTCAGTGGTGGAGTGCCCCTGGGTTCAATCCCCAGTACCAAAAAAAAAAAGAAACTGGAAAGGAGGCCAGGTGGGCAGGAGAAAAACCAGGAGGGGCCAAGAACAGAAGGCAGGTGCCCCCAGCCATCGACAAACTCAGTGACAGTGGACCCCCAGTCAGCCCCGAGGGAGGGCAGGGAAGACACTTAGGAGGAACCCAGAGCCCCTGGGGGAAGATGGGGTACCACTGTGGCGATAGCCAGCCTGGGAGCAATAGGATGCAGCCACTCCAGGCCCGCTGGGAGCACAGACTCAGTGCCCATCCCAGCAGGGAGACCCCAGAGACAGGTCTGGGGGTGCCCAGTTCTGTGTCCCTGTTGCCAGGGATCTTCAAGGACAAGATGAAGAACACCTCCAACATTGCCTGGAGGCCGCCTCACTCCCAGGTCCCAGCCTCCCACAAGGACTCTGACCCCCTTGCGCTCTCCTCAGCCCCACCGTCCAGACGGGGATCTGGTAAGAGGGAATGCTAAGCGTTTCCCCTTGAGGCTGAGATTAGATGAATCACTCCGAGAGGGACGCAGGCCAAACCTCCCGTGTTACTCACAGGGCTGGGCCACCCTCAGGAAGGAGGCGCCAGGCACGTGGACACCACCAAAGGCTCTGGACAGCTCAGCGGGAGGCGGCTGTGCCCGAGGGAGAGGCCAGGCCTGCACCTGAGCTCAGGCACTACGCAGAGGGGCAACATGCCTGGAGCAAGCATGGCGCACACAGCTGCCTCTGGAGAAGCAGAGCCTGGGCCCAGCAGCAAGAAAGGCCTCGGCCGACACCCTGCAGGGAAGACGGCCCCTGACCCCAGCCTGGGCACAACAGCGACGGCACCTCAGCCTGGGATACCTGCTGGCGTCCAGCCACACACGCCCAGGGAAGGGCCAAAGCAGGAGGTCAGAGCAGGGCCGAGGTCCCAAGGAGACCCGCACCTGCACCTTCTGCTGGAAGACACGCCCCACCCCAGGGCGCACGGCTGACACTGGGCCTGCGGCACAGCTGGCACCCCTCTGGATGCCGCACTCAGAGCGGTCGGCTCAGAGCCTTCCTCCCCCGTGCCACGATGTCCCCTGAACCCGGCCTGCCCCAGCACACAGGGGAATAGCTAAGGCAAGGGCGATGACGCCACCATCCAGGGCCTCTCCTGCCCTTTCCAGCCCCAGGGCACCCCAGACTCACTGAAGGTCTGACAAGCTGCAAGAACTGCATGAGAACCGCCGGACTTGCAAGAGGACAACTGCCAGGGAGCCAGCAACCACGGCACTCCCAGGCCAGAGGACAGAACCGCACAGCCCCGCTGCGGACAGCAGGAGTGCAGCCCGACACAGGCAGGTGCATCGGGTCATGTGGCGTGGAGGCACTGCACCCCTGTGCTCTCAGACACCACCGAGGCAGCCAGAAAGCTCCACACAACACACTCGTGGTGCTCGGTGACAGGTTTTCACGTCCCTTAGGGCTTTTTATTGTCCTTCTTCTCTACTGTGAATACGAGTTACTCACATCACAAAGAAATGAGAAACATCTGATGGGTGTGGTGGCGCACACCTGTAACCCCAGCGGCTCAGGAGGCTGAGGCAGGGGGATCCTGAGTTCAAAGCCAGTCTCAGCAACTCAGTGAGACGCTGTCTCTACATAAAATACAAAATAGGGCTGGGGATGTGGGTTAGTGGTCGAGTGCCCCTGAATTCAATCCCCGGTACCAAAAAAAAAAAAAAAACGGGAAACAATCTCTTTAAAAGAAGAGTGCAGAGCTGCTGATCCCTGACAGAGGAGCCACACTGCACACCTGGAGCCACGGGTCTTCCTCAGGCACAGGGCACACTACCAACCCAGACAGCAAACGCCAGCCCAGGCCATGAGACCTCCTCACCCACAGGGCCAGCCAAGTCCGGCAACTGCTAGGAGTTCAGGAAGGAGAGGACACACACAAGACAGAAGTCCCCCGAGCAGCCTGGCCAAGTGCCTGGTCCTATGGAGAGGCAGGGTCCTGGCTTTGCAGAGAGCATCAGCCTCAAGGCACTAAGCGACAAGCACCTGCCAGCCACAGGCACCAAGAGCAGCCAAGGACCAACCAGCACCTACAATGCCACTGAGTCAGCAAACCTCAGTGGGCCTTCCAGTCAAGGCATGGCCCAGGGCTCTCAGGACAGCTGGGCCTGGCCCTCCTAGCTTGGGGGATGTCCACAAACATGCCCAAAGACCACCAAGCACAGCAGGGGTCAGGGCTGGCCCTCGGCGGAGGGCAGGGACCAGGCTGAGAAGGGGAGAGGAGCCCTGGACTCCAGCCTCTCCAGGAGCACCTGCTGCCCAGGGACAGCAGCCCGCCCTGCCCAGCACGCTCGGTCCGGGAGCAGGGGGACGGTGTCTCCCCAGCTCAGCACCAACAATGACCTCGCACCCCATACAGGCTCCTTTCAGCCCCAGTAGCACTAGGGGGCGGGAGCAGGGCAGAGCCAGCCGAGTGAGCAGGGCGCGCACTGAGGAAGCCCTCGAGGGGGAGGGGCAGCAGCCGGCAGCAGCCAGCCCTGCCTGGGGGATGGGGCCTTTGATCAGGACTGGTCCTCGTGCCAGCAGCTGCTGGGGAGGCCACAGGCGTGGGGGGCGTCTGCTGGGATCGGCTGGCGAGCACAGAGCTGTGGAGCAGCCTCCCAGCCGTGGAGGGACTTCAAAGGATAGGGCCAGGGGGCGCCGGGCAGCCCCAGCCTCTCCCAGTGCCCGGTTCTGATCGCCAGTAAAACTACCTTCTAATAATTAATGTCTGACATCAAAGGCAGGAACCGCCGGGTCTGTGAACCATCCCGGCCTCAGCGAGGACCTGCCTGTATTTTATCCTGTCTCTTTCTTCTGAGTCTTTATTTAAATCCAAAAACCACACACAGGCAAAGCACTAATGGGAAACTTGGAAACTCCTCTTGATTACTAAAGTGCACCTTTGAAGTTCCCCAAAAAAGCTCTGTCGTGTTCCCCTCCCCTCCCCCAGGACTGAGGAGGGACACAAAGCAGACACATGCGGCCTGCGCCCTCTGGGCGTGTGGCTGTCAGTGACAGGAGGTGTGTGAGGGGGTGCTCCACACTCAATCAGCCACCCAGGCCCAGATCAAAGGCCGAGGGGGAGGCAGAGGCACACGCACCCTCCCCTGCAACCCTCCCCCGCGTCCCCCCAGCTGGGGGCCCTGGGATTAGCACTTGAGGACAGTGACACCCTCCCCAAGAGCAGCCCAGGCCAGCTGTTCCCAGCTGCTACACCAGCCCATCACAGGGACACACAGACACACACACACCCCAGGCCCGTCCCACACAGAAAGAGCAAGGGCTGCAGGCTGGGGCCTGGGGCCTGGGAGAAGGACAGTCTTCCTGCCCACCGAGGTGGCCAGAACCCTGGCACCAGCTCACCCAGCCACACATGCCAGGACCCCAGGCTGAGGAACCTGGGGGCTTCACAGGGGCAGAAGCAAGCAGGGTTCCCAAAGGGTAGGGTGACCACCATACCAGGACAAGCCCAAACTGGGACCTGGGGCTCCCCTCACCTGCTCAATGCCCACTCAATGCCCACTCCCCGTCCACTCATCAGACAAGTTGAGGACAGTTCAGGTTGAGGACTCTGAAGGCAGAACACTGGCCTGGACCTCCAACTCGCAGGTGTGTGGCAGGAGGCAGGAGCAAGTGCTGGACTGGGAGGAACTGACCATCAGCAGTGGCCCCGAGATGGTGGACTCCACACACCAGACTCTGTTCCAGCACACACTGCCCCATGGCCTTCAACCACAAGGTCAGTGTGCACTGGCCAGGGTCCCCTCAGCAATCGGAGCAAGGTCTGCTTCTGCAGCTCCCACAGCTGTAGATGGAGCCACCCAGTGGGCACGGGCAGGCCCTGGCAGGACGCAGGAGCAGGGGGACATCCCAGGACCGCCTTTCCCTCTCCAAGCCATCAGTAGCCACCTTGACCTTAGACACAGGAAGCAGAGCACGGACTAAGTATAGCCATGAAAATCTCTCGAAAAGGCAGGATCATCAAAACATGTAAATGCCTTTTCTGAAGAGTAGGAACGGCTTGTGGAAGGAAGCCCACAGCAAAGAGGGTCCTCCTACCACCCAACCAGGAGCCCACCACTACCATCTTAAAAATGGAGGTCCAGCAGACTGCCCAGGTCGGCAGCAGCTCAGGCTCAGCCCCAACTGCTGGCATGGCTCCCAAGATGGCTGGGCCCAGGTCACCCTCCTCACACCCCACCCCACCCCAGCCCTGGATTGCCTGGGACCTGCGGGCCCACATTAAGGGCAGCAGGGCTTCACTCACCTCCTCCAACCTAAATCCACAGGTGCCACGACCGTCCCCTTCCGCACAGAAGGCAGAGGAAGCAGAATTTCAGCAACCTGGCCACAGGGCTCCAATGCATGGCCAGGAGCCATCAGACAGGGCCAGGACAGGGACGGCTGGGCCAAGTGAAGGGCCAGGAAGCCCACCTGATGAGCAGTTCCCAGAGGAGGGGTAAAGTGCAGTGCCGTGGCCCCCCGCAGGCATGCCAAGTCACCCCAGGGAGGGCTGCATGCCAGGCACGAGCTCAGAGCAGGCAGCAAAGACCTCCCGCCACGGATGACCCTGCAGACTCTGCATTCCAGATGGAAAGGCAGGGCTCTGACCAACACACTTGCAAGGCCTGGCACACCTTCAGCTTCCAAGATGGCAAAGACGGTGGGAGAAAGCGACAGTCTGCCACACACGCACAGAGGCCAAGCCTGAAACCAAGTGCCAGCTGACACGCCTCAAAACAAAGCACATCACTGGCTCCTGGAAGGATCCTGGAATGCAAGGATGGCTCGACACTACAGCCATCAGAACTTCACACTACACGTGAACTGACGGGAGAAGCAGATACCTCAACGGATGCAGAACAAGCTGTTTGTAACACCTACACATGACAAGAAAAATCTCAGAAAGTCAGGAAGAGTAACGTCCTTAGCCTGACAAAGGCTTGTTATATCACATATCTTTAAAGAAAAAACAGCCCTATACCTTTAAAATCAAGATACCCTCAAAATCCACTCATGTTGCTAATAGTCACCAAACACCAGTGACCAGGAAAAAGATAAGAGGATAGACACAGAGGAAAAGACACACCTGGCTAAACTGCAAAGACCCTAATGGAAACTAAGATGAGCTATCAGGACGGGTAAAAAGCCAGCCACAACCTCAGTGGAACCAGGACACTCCTGGACACCACGGAAAACAATTCCAAGTATCCAGGAAATCACCAAGTCTACATGAGTTCTACACGGGGGAAAACTGACCAAATTCTGTAGGACAGAAGGCTGAGTGGAAAGATGCAAGAGTGCCCAGATGAGATGATGCTCCCCAAGTAAGAGAGGCTCTCGGAATTCCAAGTGTTCCCCAGGGACTTCTGTGGAACGTTCAAGGACGAATTTCAAAGGATAAAGTCCTTGGATAGATAGGTGACCTCTGAGAAGAGGAGGGCAGAGAGGAGAGTCACCAGCATGAGCTGCAGGGAGGAGGGACCCTGGTGCAGAGCTCGGCTGGAGACTGCATGCTGACGGACAGACTCCCACAGAACACCCAGCCAGACCCTGTCCCACACTGCACAAAAGTGACCTGCAGAAGGCCACAGAGCCAAGAAAGGACAACCCCAAGATGACCTTACCCACGACCGTGGGGTAAGGAATGACATCCTGAGACCCTGCAAGCACAAACCACAGGAACTGAGGCCAAGGCAGTTGAGAAACCAGATTCCACTCCCTGTTCAACCGAGGGTCCTCACAGCCACGATGGGTGACAATACAACCTCAGCATCCAAAGGCACAGCAACTTCTCCAAGAAACGGGGGTTGACAGGGCAGCTTCTCCAAGAAACGGGGGTTGACAGGGCAGGAGATATCACCAGGTCCGAGAGCCAAGCTCAAATGGCAAGGATAGCAACGAGGCAGAGGCCAAACTGCCTAAGACACAGTCCACACCACCCCAGTAGACAGCCCCGCAGCTGGGAGCGCATTGGGAAGCTGGTGGAATTGCAGCGAGGAGCCTGCAGTGTGGGGCCGGTGACAGGAGCCGCAGGGGCAGGAGCACCTGGCTGGGAGAAGGATGGGCACGAGAGTCTAGCTGCAGGGTGCTGTGTCAGCCCACGGGGCCTGGGACCGCAGAGGAAGAAGTCCACAGATAGCAGAGGGGAGGGGCTGCCAGGGGCCAGAGAGGTGGGGGTGTGCCAGCAGAGGAGCCACCTGGTCACACACCCCAGGGAAGGTCCACAGCATCACAGACGTGTGCAAGTCCAGAGGCCAACAAGCCATGAGCTCAGAGGAGGTCGCCATGTCCCGCAGGCCTGTCCTTTTTCTTCTTGCAGACTGGGGACCAAACCCAGAGGCACTGTACCACTGACTCACACTCTGAGCCCTTTATTTTGTATCTTTCTATTTTGAGGCAGGATCTGGCTAAGTTGCCCAGGCTGGCCTCAAACTTGTGATCCTCCTCCCTCAGCCTCCACAGTGGTTGGGAATGCAGGCATGGCCACCACGCCTGACTTGTAGGTCTGTCCTTAACAAACGCTCCACTCTGTGGGGGCTTGGAGAGGGACGCAGGGCATACAGGAAATCTCTATCCCCTCTCTACAGTTTTGCTGTCAGACGTTAAAGCTAATCTAAAACTACACACACACACACACACACACACACACACACACACACAGGTGAACGGCAAACTGCGAAAGCCAACAACGGTGGAGTGCTAGGGCGGGCAGCAATCAGGAACCCAGCGCGGAACCCACACACTGAGGGGCTCAGAGCTGCTCCCCCAGGAAGAGAAGCAAGCACTCCAGGAGGGGGAGCGAGGGGGAAAGGGCCCCGAAGCCAAGGGACACAATGAGGTCCTCACTCACCTAAGGGCACAATGCATGTGCACAAATCCACACACTCACATGCACGTGTGCCCTTGCTCCAACAGAGACACGTGTGATCAGGAAAGGACTTCGGAAAGAAAGACAGAAATTGCTGCATGTGTTTTGGAGTCAGGGGGCTGGGGGAGACCTCCCTCCCGCTCCCCACCTCAGCCCCCTCAGCGTGACTGTGTTACAAAGACCAAACACCGACAGAGCCAGAGCCTCGGGTCTTCAGCATGTCTCCCTCCTGGCCCTGAAGTCCAGAATCCACCCCTCTCTGCTGCTTCTTTTTTTGGTACTAGGGGTTGACCCAAGGGCACTCAACCACTCAGCCACATCCCTACCAGCACTTTTTTTGAGACAGGGGACAGGGTCTCACTAAGTTGCTTCCAGCCACCTTAAGTTGCTGAGATTGGCCTCGAAGCTTCAATCCTCCTGCCTCAGGCTCCTGAGCCGCTGGGATGTGCCACCACGCCCTGCAGCCCCTCTGCTTCTAAGACAACAAACGAGAGCCTGCAGGGCACACTGGGCAGGACCTGAGCTGCCTCCTCCAGGCAGGCTCCCCACCCTGCCCGTGCTGCAGGGGCCTGAGACGGGAATGGAGACAGCAGGAATCAGACTCAAACACTGAAGCCTTGAAGAATTTATGTCGTCTAAAGCAGCGCTCTCACCCCTGCCCCCAGAACCTGCTGTTTGGAAAGCGAATACAAGAGCAGGTAGCTGTCCCCACACCTGCTGGGCTGCTGTCCTCGCTGCCCTGTGGAGACAGGGCTTCTCCTCCTGGGCCTGTCCATAAGAAGGTCCACCCCAGGGGCTGCAGCACCCTGCTCTCTAAGTGGCCGGGCAGACCCCTCTGCTGCCCCCAGGGCGCCCAAGCGGGCATCGTCAGGGCCTAGCCCTTCCCTTCAGCTCCACGACACCCCTGGACCACACAGGGACAGGGAAGTTAGGACCCTCCTGCTCTTCCTCTAACAGTGTGGCTGAGTAAGCACGCCCTGCCGCACATCCACACTCCACACATTCTAGAGACCAGCAGACACTCTTCCTGACGTGTCAGTGTCCCACTACACCACACGTGGCCTACGTCACCCAACACACCAATGTCCACAGGCTCTGGTGAGATGTCCCCAGCAAACAGGAGGCTCCCCAGAACAACCAGCCAGAGGTACAAGGCACCAGACCTACTCAGGCACTCACCATGGCTCCTTCCTGATTCAAGAAGGGCATGGTCCCCTCTGTCCCCGTGGCCACTTCTCTGGGGGTGACAAGTCACCTTCCAGCTGCCTATAGCATTACCACCCCCTCTGCGGGTCCCACCTCACAAGCATCAGCACCAGCAGCTGAGACTGCATCAGCCTGCCACCAGGCAGACAGCCAGCGCAGGGCAATGCGCAGGCCAGGCCTCACTAGGATGAGCTTCCCCTCCAGGACATCACTGTGACGACATCCCCCGGAACCCTCCAGCAGCTTGCCACCATCCAGGAAACTCACCAGCCACAAATTCTCTTTAGCAGCAAGACCTTTCTTACCAAATAGAACCTAAGGAGACCCTGAGGACACCCAGGCACACAGGAGTGAACGGAGCCGCGTCAGCTGGAGCAGAGGCCAGGACACCCCCGCGGCACACCCGCTCTCCTCCCGGTTCTGAAGTGTGAGGAGCAGACGTGCAGGGGGCCTGCAACGGCAGAGCCTGCAGAGGCTCTGTCCCAGGCAGGGCAGGAGCTGGCTCTCAGGGTGACAATGTAAGACCAGGCTAGCCCACAGTCATGCTCTCAGGGTCAGGACGCTGTGTGTCCACGGCTGTCACCAACACCAAGGCAGGAGATGTGCGCTGAGAAAGGGCATACCTAACACCCTCTCCAAACGCGCGCCCTCCTTCAGAAGGCAGGGATCAGGGCAGCAGACCCAGCCACGCCCATGCAGGGCACAGCCAGCTTCAGGTGACGCTGTCCAGAGGGAGAGACCCTCTCTAGCTCTGAGCCAGAAGCCACGGACATGAATCTTGACAGAGCCTGTTTGGCTGGACTCCTGAACCTTTCTTGGAACCAAGCCCTGGGGAGAGGAAACCAGAGCATCAAAGAAGCTGAGTGTTTCCTGGGAAATCTGCAAGGAAGGTCTGACTCGGTGGCACCCAGAGGGCAAGCGAGCCAGCCACACCTGGGCTAAACCACGGTATCTCTTGGAGAGGACGCCGGCCTCACCACACTTCCAAGGAGACTAGGGAACCACGTGACCTCGGCTGCAGAGTCCAAGAGGTGCCAGGCGAGACTCCAGGCAAGAACCCACCAATGGGCAGACACTTCACCTGTTAGGAGCTGCCAAGGCCACTGCCAGTGGAGGGAGGTGGCAGAAAGTGGAGGCTGACGCTCCCTGAGAGCCCAGCAGGACGTGCAGCCCAGGCTGGGCAGGAGCCGCGTGCTCACCCCTCAGCCACCCGCCTGTTGAGATCCAAAAGGTCGGGCCTCTTCCGCCTCTCAGGTGGTGGAGGTGGGCCTCACTGGGATGGCAGGACGATGAGACCCAGGGACAAGGTGACAGCACCAGTCACAGGAGCACAAAGGTGGCAGAACCGAGACAGCACACTCTGGCAGAACGGGCCAGATGCCACAGGAGCGCAGGCTGTGCACAGCAGGAAGTCACACCGCGCAAGGCAAGCGCCAGGGAGAGGGCGCGACACGGGCGTCACCGTGGCCGGCAGCCGCCAACCCCACTGCTTCACAGGTTCTCTCTCGCCGCAGAGTGTGACCAAAGCTAACCAAACTTCCCTGCCAGGCTGGGGCTGTGGCTCAGTGGTTAGCACTACTGGGTTGAATCCCCAAACAAACCCCCCCACTGGGCAGGAAGGTGGGCAGCAGCTTCTCCAAGGCACGGCACGGTGCAGAGGGAACAGCAGCTCAGGCGGCTCCCAGGCAGAAACACTGGCGATGCCACAGAGGGCTTGTGGGAGCGCGTCAACCACACACCTAAGGGGACCTCACCAACAGTGGGAACAACCACAACGCAATAAGCCACCACCCAGACAGAGACAGCCGGCATGAGGTCCCCCTGGTCCCCCACACCCTTACCTCCTGCTGGGGCTCCTCCCCAGGCCTTGACTTCTTGGGTTTGGAGGGACCTCCGGGGCTGGAGAAGGACTTGGGCAACTTGGCCAAAGGTGAGACTGAAGACCTTGAGATCTGGGAAGGGCCCCCCAGCCTCTGTCCCCCACCAGAGAAAGGAACAAAGGGGGCAGGCACAGGCTCCTCTGTGCTTTGCTTCGCCTGAGCGTCTCCTGGCTCTGAGTCACCCGTGAGGCTGGTCGCTGCGGTGCCTGCATCATCCCGACAGCTCAGGTCACCCCTGCTGAGCTCCCCTGATTTTAAGGGGAGCAGAGGGCTGCCGGTGGCCTGGGTGGCCAATGCAGAGGTGGCTGGGCTTCCTGGGGTCCTGCTCGCCATGGTCCCAGGCTCTTGCGTGCCTGCAGAGTCACATCGCTTCATGACAAACCTGGGGGAGCCAGAAAGTGAGTGGACACCACAGAGGAGACAGGACCCTCTCCAGTCCTCCCTCTGAGCACACCACTACAGCAGCGGAAGGGGAAGGGGTGGCCCTCAGAGCCCGGCACTCCTCTCCTACTTTCCACATTCCCTCTTGCTCTCCTTTGACACCTCAGGATTTTTTTGTTTCGTTGTTGACCTCAGAGACTCTACTATGGAGCCGCACACCAGTCCTTTCTGTTTTTTGTGACAAGATCTTGTTAAATTGCTGAGGCTGGCCTTGAACTTGAGAACCTCCTGCCTCAGCCTCACAAGTTGCCGGGATTACAGAGTGGCCACTGCGTCTGGCTGAAACTATACTTCTTTTAACTAAGTGGAACTCCAAACCCTGTAGCTGTTCTGCCTTTACCTGATGGTGGCACTGCCCCCGGTCAGCCCCAGTGACTGCAGCGTCGTGCTCCTCAAGGCCTCTCCACCAGTAACCTGCAGGAAAAGCAAAGGGGGTTCGTGAGTCCCTCTCCCAGATGCCAGCACCCAGGGCAACGCCCCAAGCCCTCACTGACAAAGGTCCACCAGACCCAGGCTGGGGCTCCCACTGACCAGTGCCTTCTCCCAACCAGGTCTTCCTCTGCCCCTGTGTTTAGTGGGCCCATGTGCTCTGTGAGGTCCAGCCACCTGACCTGCAACTGGTGAGGACCTGTGACCATCTGTCTCTCCATCGACCTGGCCTCCTCAGCTATGAACTCAGCCCAATGAGGCCAGGGAGAGAAGAATGGGCTGGGTGAGGGACACTCTGAGGCCCAGAGCCCTGCCCAAAGCTGACAGCCGTAGAGATGGATGGGCTGAACCCACTGAGGAGAACGCAGAGATCAGGCCTCACCCCACTAAAACCCACTGCCCAGGTTGCTCTGTGAACACCAGGCCCATGACCACCCTTGGCCAAAATGACTGCTGAGTCTGCCCAGGACAGCCTGCTGAGAGAAGGGCCCCTGAGCCTCTTCCCCCAGCACTCCCAGATCCCTCAAAGTCCACTGCAGCAGTAAGCAGGGGCAGTGGGCAGCCTGAGCCTCAGGGGTCCAGATACTAGAGGCCAGCTGGTCCCTGTCAGGTTCATCCAGCTCCACAGTTGCAGGCCAGGCTCCAGCAGGACCAGGCGCCTCTGTGGAGGGTGGGTTGAGGGCAGGATGGCAGCACTGACTCCTCAAAAACCTCTGAGCCATAGGGGCCCTGAGTAAGAACACGCAGCCCCACAGGCTCTCCTGGCTTGGCCACGGTGGGAGCACCCACTCTGCACCCAGTCCAGCTGTGGACAGTCCAGTTCCTGCCCCACCACGCCCACATGCAGCCATAGGTACCCTCAGATCACCACCCTGTCCCACTAGGTCCTCCCCCCTCAAGGGGCCACTTTTGCTTTGTTTTGTTTGCCTGGGGACTGAACCCAGCCCCATGCTCTACCACTGAGCTAGACCCTGGCCCTCAAGGGTCATTCCTGATCTCAGCTCAGGCCCAGCTGCCTGTATCCACTGAGCTACTGCTGACTCTTTGAGAAGCTGCCTCCAGAGGGATCATCCCTCCGAGGGCTGGACTCTGCCCTCAGCACAGTACCAGAGCTGGAGTGTGTGGCCACACTCCAATTGTCAGGCCAGGGTCCCAGAGGCCTCGTGGCCGGTCTCCTCGCCCAGACAGCGCTGGCAGCAGCAGTCTCCCGGTCCCCTCGCCATTCCCCGCCCCTCACAGCTTCAGGTCAGGGAAACTCAACTGGGAACAAACAGGGGGAAGTCCTGTCCACACCAGGGCTGTCCCAGTCCCTCAGGGACGGTGCCCCCTACTCCACCCCAAGCCAGCAAGGGGCACTGGGCCAGAGTTGAAACAAAAAGCCCCTGTGAGGCCAGAGGACCAGGCATCAGGAGGGTCCCCACCATGGCGGGCAGGCGGCAGGCGGGCAGGCTGCAGGGCCTTGCTGCCAGGCTTCGCCTGGGCCACACTACACTCGGTTTTGAAAAAGATCAAAACACGAAGCAAAGCAAATATTTATTAAAATGAAACCACTTTTGTAACTCTTGGGCTTTAAGAGAAGCTGAAAAAACAAACAGGCCACTGAGGGAGGATTCAGGAGCGGCCCGGGCGGCCGCGGTCGGTTCCAGCGGGGCCGGCTGTTCCGCTTCTTTCCATAAAACACACCGGCTTTCTGGAGCCTGCTGCTCCAGCTGCCGCTTTGAAGATGGTGGGACAGAGTTTCCAGCCTGGAAAGCGGCTGGGGCGGCTCGAGTGTGGCCAGGGCAGGGTGGGTGGCACACCTACCTCGTCCCTCATGTACACACAGACGGGGGTCGCCTCTCCCGGCTGCTGCACGTGCTCTCTGGAGGGAGGAAAGAGCACGTCAGGGGCCCACTGGGTGGGACAGCTAGCACCCAGGCACCCAGCCCCGCTGGGCAAGGCAGCCTGCCCAGGCCCAGGGCCACAGCCCCAGCCAGGCAGCCCAGCCTGGCACAGCCTCCTGCACCCTGACCACTGGGAGGAGGCAGCCAGCAGTCGAGCAGAGTCCGGAGAAGGGCCTCAGCCATCAGAATGCAGCCTCAAGAGAGAGGGACAAGCAGCCCGGGACAACCCCAGGAGTGCACGCTGCCAACGGTGTTCTGCTCTGCTGTGCGCTAGGTCGGGGCCCGCCACAGGACGACAGGTCCTGGGATCCGGGTTTTCATCCCAAGTGGCCTCTCAGAGGGCCACAGGACCAGTTCAGGATGCAAAGCCATTAGGCAGACTTGAAGGAAAGAGGTCAAATCCCCAAGGCCCTGAGTACAGCCACATGCTATCCCTCTGCCCAACCCAGGGGGTGCACCGGGGGAGAGGCAGCAGGTTTCAGGGCCTGACCCATAGCACACACTGCAGTCACCCCACACCTGAGGGGCTGGACGGGATCACCACAGCCAGTGGTGATCTCAGGGCCTGGACAGTGAGGGAGGCACCTCCTCGTGAAGCACATTAAACACCCGTGGTGCCGAGTAGAACAAGGCAGGCTCCTAAGATGACCTGTACATGGTAAGAAAGTGGGACTGCAAACACACTGACCCACGCCTGCCCAGACGGCAGCCTGGAAGCAGAGTCCCCGGTGATCGACGCAGCCGAGGACAAGAGCAGGAACAGGCCGGGAAGCCCAGACCCAGATGGACCCTCCCCACACTGTCCCTCACTGTCCCACTGAGGGCTGTGCACATGGGCCGCCTCAGCTCCACACTCAGCTCAGGCCTGTCTGTCCACCTCAGTCAGCCACTATGGGCCCGAACAGAGGGACAGGGTTGGGACAGCAAGACATAGGCCCAAGCTGGCAACGAGAAGGCAGGGCACAAAGATTAGGTAAGACAAGGCTTGGACGGGCTGCAGGCCTGGGAGGACCAGGTGACAGTGCACTGGGACCACCCAGGCAGGAAACATCAGCACACAAGCGGGCTCCCCAGCAAGCACCGCTCAGAGGGGCACCTGGGGAGGGGTCTGCCTCATGAGGGCTCTGGTTCTGGTTTCTTCCTGGGTTCCTCCCAGATAGACTCACAGCTCGATCGGACCCCTGGGAGGTGTGGAAACTACGAGATGGAACCTAGTTGAAGGGAGTGGGTGCTCGAGGCAACTGCCTTTGGGGTCTCAACCTTGGCCCCAGCCCTCCTACCCGCTTCCCCCATATCCGCAGCCCTGCAATGAGCAGCTGGCTCCACCACACCCTCTGCCACCAAGCACTGCTACTGAAGGCCAAGGCGTGGGGCTGCACTATTATGGACTAAAGTCTCTAAAACCATGAGCCAAGATAAACCTCTCCTCCTTCAAGTTGTTGCTCTCAGGTATTCTGTCGCAGCGAGAACAGCTGAGTCACACACAACCTAAGGAAACAAGGAGCTCCGGCCAGGAAGAAGTCTGGGAAAACCAAGGGTCCAACCTCTTGAATGTGACAGACACATCCATGACCTGCTTCAGGAGGGAGCCGGCTGATCACAGCTGGCCACACCACTCAACCTGGACTGCCAGGACCCTGATGGTGGCTGAGTGTGGCCAGCACTCCCCAGGGCACCTGGGGCCACAGTAACAAAGAGGGGTGCAGCACAGCAGTGCAACGCCAAAGCCTGGACCGGGCTGGACAGGTGGCCTCTCCAGAAGGAACACAGGCAGGTGGGAGTTGCCTGTGCACGATCTGAGGAGCAGCCAGGGGCCAAGGGAGGGCACTACGATCCCTTCCAGACCTTCAGCCACTCACATCAGCAAGCTGGGCTCTCGGCCAGGCTGGCAGGACTGGGGAGGTCTCCTCGTGCACCCTGCCCAGACCACCAGGTTCTGCACACCTGGCCCTGCACCACAGGTCAGGTGAGCCCCTGGACACAACACTCGGGAGTGAAAAACAAAACCAGTGGCACCACATGGCTCCCGGGGTGCCACTAACTCACATGAGACACCCCTCGGCCACGAGAGGGTGCTGGGGAACCAGGAGGCTCACTCCCTCGAAGGCTGGCAAACCTTTCCTGGTCAGGGTCAGGGCCAGCATGGCTGCCTGGGCAGGCAGAGATGCCACTGTGCTGGCCTCAGTTCCACCCTCCACAGAGCTCATCGTCCCGAGGGGTAGACCATCTGCCCACTAAGGGCCCAGCTCCCGTGCGGTGCAGTGTGCTGGGGACAAGGCCAGGTCTGTGACACCCGTTTGGGCCTGAACAAGCCAGGGCTGGTACAAACACACTGCCGAGGACAGTCTGTGTTCCCCACTCAGGAATGACACACGCTGACGAAAGCTGGCAAGACCACCAAAGCTGTGACTGCAGGCAGAGGGAGTCCTCCTGGCTCAGAGGGCCTGCAAGTGCCAGGCAAGGGCAGCAGGTGTCTTGGCCACTCGCCATATGATAGCACAGACCCATGCTCCCTGCCCCATGCTCAGCTGGAGGAAGCAAGGAGGCCCAGGCAGCTGCGCCGGGGAGAGACCTGAGGAAAAGCAGCTGTGGCCAAGAGTTCGGAGCCAACTGGCTGCTGGGCACACAAACCAACCCTGAGTGTGTCCACGGGCTTGTTCTCAGAGCCCCAGCAGAGCCCTATTCACACTGGCAGCCACTCCCTGCAGCCTACCATACCCAAGGGACCCCAAAGACCCCCTGGCCTTCCAGGAAATGCAGCTCCCACTCAGAGAGGGAACAGAACGTACAAGTCACTCAGCACTCAACCATGAACTCAGGCTGGGAGCACAGGGGCAGGGGCACACCATTAGCAGCCAGCCTGGGACTGGGAGGCATGCTCGGGGTGGGAGGCAGAGTCACACTCTGGGAGGAGAGGAGGGGCTGAGTCCCCTGTGGAGTCAGTTCATGGACGACATTTACCAAAATCCCACAGTATTCCCAAACTGACTTCGAGAGCAGCCTGGGGCAGGCTGGGCCACGGTAGAGCAGGAGGCAGAGGGTCACCTGGGTGCGAGGCCACCTTGAGGGCAGGCTCTGCCCGGGCAGTGAGCTCCCATCCGGGGACCTCTGCCTCTGTCCCGAATGAGGGTCAGCTTTCTCACACCATGGCTCAGCCCCTGATGTGGCTCCCAACCTCTGCCTCCCCCCAGCTCACAGGCCTTGCAGAACTCTCCCTCCACGATGGCTGCTGTGAGGGCTGCCCCATGGGGCTGGGGATGCTGCCTGACCTGTCCCAAGTCCCACAACCACTGGTCCCAGGGCTCCTCATAGATCCCCCAGCACCCCTCCACGAGCTCCGAACCTCTCTACACGTGGCTTCAGGTGTGCTCTTCCCAGGCCTGCCCCTGGTAACACCCTGACCACCTGTGCCTCGGCTCATCACTGAAGGGCACTCCAGCCTGAATGGAAGGTCTAGCCCAGAGGCCAGGGAGAGCTCCTCCTGTTCTTGCCCAATGTGCCCAATGTCAAGAATTTCGTTGGGCTGGGGTCGTGGCTCAGTGGTAGAGCAATTGCCTAGCATTCATGAGGCACTGGGTTCGATTCTCAGCACCACATAAAAATAAATAAAATACAGGTATTTGTCTATAACTAAAAAACAAACAAACTTCACAAGCAACCTCGTAAGTGGCAACATGAGTGACCTCGTCCCCTACTGATGACGTGTTTGAGAATACTACTTTGGTATACTGAGCTAATTCACACATCACTAAAATGGTTACACCCATTTTTACTTTCTCCTTGACGTAAGTACTAGGAAATTCTGAGCTGCTTCATGACCTGCCAGCATGATCTGTGTGGTGTTCCCAGGGGCCAGAGCTGCTCCAGACACTGGGGGCCAGGGAAGGAAGCCCCTACGACAATCATCACTGCCTCTAGCCAGGCCATCTGGTGGTCCCCAGCACACAAAGCAGAGCCCCGCAGGCCACGTGACCTCTACAGGGCCTGCAGCGGGTGTGGGCCCACAGTCCCCAGCCTGAGTACGGCCAGCCAGGCGCAGCACTGGTGTGGTTCTCACTCTCCCTCTTGCCGAAGTGCCAAGGGGCAGCCAGCTTCTCTCCTGTCCACTGGGGTCCCACAGCCAGATCACATGCTCCTCCTCACCTCATGCAGACCTCTCTGGACCAGAGATGTCTCAGCTCCCACTGACCCTCTGCTCCAGCCACAGCCTGTGCTCACTGGGCATGGAGTCCTCCCCATGGAGCAGAAACACACCCACTCCAGGCCTCCATCCTGCTCCTGGCGAGGGGGCACCAGCAGGAAACATGAAGCTGGCTCTGCACTCCGAGATCCAAAACATCTCTTGGTCCAGCAATCCTGCCCCTGGAACTTACCCGAAGGGAGGACAGGCGCAGCGTCGGCCGGCAGCCCACGCCCACTGCCTCTGCAGGCCACAGGCTGAGTAACAGCTCGCTGCCGGCCCTAGCAAGCTGGTAAGGCACAAAGGCAGTCGCGTCCCTCAGCAGAGGAGGGCAGTGGGAAGAGCACCTGTGACTCTCCAGGAGGGTGTCTGGGCATTCACGAGCCAGAAAGGGGGCCAGGCACCAACCTCCTCCCACAGCCTCCCACATTCACGAGCTGTCACAAATACCCCTGGACAGACACGCACGCGACTGTCACCAGACCCTGAAGCCGTGACCTCCAGGCTCCATGGCCTCTGCGGGCCCCACTCGTGCTGGTGGAAGGGCCACGCCATCCTCCCCTCCAGTCACACTTCACCATTTACAGTCACCCAGCCTAGGAGGCTTCTCTGGACACCCTCAGCCTGCCCAGAGCCCACTCCAGGAGACTTGGGGCCATGCCCTGGTCTTCGTACCCACCCACTACTGAGATGACAAAGGAAGCAGAGTCCACGAGCTGAGTGTCCTGATGCCACGCAGCCTTGGGAAGGCCACCCTGGCAGCACCTGGCCTCAGAGGCACGTCCCGACTGGGGCTGCCACATGTCGACTTCTCTCTGCACCACCTGCCTCCTCGAGGGGGCCTGGAGGGCACCAAGCATGGGGCCTGCAGCGCACTCTGGATGTGTACGGGCCAGAACTGAGACCTTTCTGGGATCCAAAAACTGCGGTGCTCTACCCTTATTCTCCCACAACACTCCGGCAAGCTATGGAATTCCACAACAGGGGGTTTCCCCCAAGACTCTGAAGGCTCTTCTCCACTCCCAGGGGTCCCAGGCCTGCCCTCCCTCACGTGGAATTGTCTCTTTGTCCTCAGGTCCTGCACTTCAGTGTGACCCTGGGTAAGGGTCTTTCACACCTTGGGCTGGGCCCTCAAGCCTTCTGTGCTGCACTACAGGCACCTCACCAGGTGCTGAGGGTCCCACTGACCTCCTGGCGGACTCTCGGCCCTCTTCTCTCTGCCCCACTAGGGCCCCCAAAGCTCTTCCACCTACCAAGGAGTGCAGCCTCCATCCCCAGAGGAGTCAGTCACACACCCGCCAGGAGGCAACGACCAGCAATGGTCTGGAGCCTACCAGTTCTGCGTGTTGGCCCCTGGCCTGGCAGGCCCACACACTTATGCTCTGAAGCCCACAACCAGAGGAGGAGGAGCCAGCAGGCCAGGCAGGAACTGTGTGTGACCACAGCTGACCAGCACACACTGCTGAGGTGCCCTTGCAGGGCACGCCTGCAGTCCTATGACCATCCTCTTCTGAGTGTTCCTTTCCAATACAGCCTCTTCTCGATGACCTTGCACGTCCTCTGAGGATGGTCACTGACACAGTTCCCACCCAATGCAGCAGCTGACTTCCTCTTCATCCCACTGCCTCTCACACAGCTACACACACCTAGCCTCCACTCGCACTGGCGCCCAGGGCCTCCATTCAAACTGGGTTCCACCAAAACTGCTGCTGTCAGGGAAGCCGAGCCTGCAGAGCCCAGCACTTTGCCCTTAGTGCAGCGGAGGACACTGGGCACTCCGCCCACACAGAGCAGGCCTCCAGCACGCAGAGCCAGCTTCCCACACGCAAGCCTCCATTGGCAGTGCTAGAGACACACCGACTCACCTTTTCTGCACACCCGTGCAACAGCTGGGGCCACAAAGGCGCTGAGAAGTGCGAGCAACCTACAGCCACTCAGCAAGCACTACTGCTCTGCTGGCTGAGACCTTCAAGGTGAGTGAAGACTCCACCCCACAAAGAAAAGCCCAAACAGAAGGGCCCCCACTTTTACACATTCAGGAATAAAGCTTAATAAAGCACAGAGCCACGGACAAGAACTGACATATGCCAGTATCATTAGGAAGACCAGAGGGCGCAGTGGCACACACCTGCGATCCCAGCTACTTGGGAGCTACAGGCAGGAGGAGCCCAAGTTCAAGGTCAACCTGGGTGACTTAATGAGCTATCACCTCAAAGTAAAAAATAAAAAGGGCTAGGGATGTGGCTCAGTAGTAAAACCCTGCTGGATTTAATCCCAGTACCAGGGGATTGGAAAAAAAAAAAAAAAAGAAAGAAAACTCATTTTCATGAGGAATTTTACATTTACAGGGTGTCAGCAAAGGGGTCACATGAGTCTCTTGTCTGCTCTATCCATGGATCCCCAAAACATGATCCATCCAGGGAAAAGCAGGCACAGGAAGAGGCACCAGTGCAACTCCCCTTCTCTGCTCACCAAGCCCTTGGGGGGCCCCTCAGGTCCCCATAGAGTTGGAAGCATGCCCTTGGTCCTCTTGGAGAACAAGGACAAGGCCAGACTGTCCTATCAAGGCCTGAAAGCTCAGTAAGAGGAACCACTGGCCACCCACAGCACTGGGTACTGATCAGCAAATGGGTAACCTCCACATCCCATCAGTCCTCTCAACCAGCACCACCAGGAGGCAAGGGTCAGGTTCTGGCCAGCAGAGTATGAGTTCAGACCCTGGGGTCACAGCAGCAGACCTGCCAGGAGGGGGCAGGAAAGTGCCCACCAATACTCACCTGGTCTGTGCAAAGTGGCTGAGAAGCTCCCAGAGGGTCTGGCCTGAACAGAAAGTGTCCTGCAACCGGGAGCCATCATCGAGCTGCAGAGCAATGCGAACCTGGAGGGGCAGGACAGAGAAACTCAGTGGGCATGAAGAGCAGCTATCCCAGCGAGCCTCACTCGAGCCCCAGGCAGAAGCACAGGCCTTTCCCCAGGAGGCACGCACCTGGGGAGCACTGCAGCCACTTGCATACCCTTGAGACACAGTGGCTTAGGGGCCCGTAGGGTTGCATCAACACAGTGTGTGCACGGGTATTCAGGGGCCTCAGGAGGAAGCCCTTGTGGAAATGCTCCATGGCGCCAGAGGCACCCTCAGATGGTCACAGATCCATTCAGCGGTGAAGGATCACCAGAGGCCCGAGCTGAATTGCCCCAACCAACCCCAGAACCCTAATTGTTTGGTGTGTGTTGCCAAGTCTCTGGAAATTTGTCACATGGCAAGAGATAACTGACACATGCAATTTTCTGAATTTTTGTTCACAACTGAGCCCACTGGTTTTCCAAATCTTTTTATTTTTCTTATTTTTATTTTTGGTACCGTGCATTGAACCCAGTGTCCCTTAACCACTGAGCCACATCCCCAGCACTTTTTTTTGGGGGGGTGAGGGAGTGGTTACCAGGGAATGGACTCAGGGGCACTCCACCACTGAGCCACACCCCCAGGCTCTTTTGTATTTCATTTAGAGAAATGGGTCTCACGGAGTTGCTTAGTGCACTGCTTTTGCTGAGGCTGGTTTTGAACTTGTGATCCTCCTGTCTCAGTCTCCAAGCCGCTGGGATTACAGGTGTGTGCCAAAGAGCCCAGGCCAAACCTACTATTAACAATTGTGTCCCCATTCAAAGCACAGGTTATAACCCAAAGGGGAAAGTTCCTCCTAGTCCCCCTGCCAAGCGACAGATCCTCTGGTATGGACCTGAGCTCCACCCTCAGCCCACACACCATGGCCTAGGTTTACACATCTGTAAGTCAAGCCGACCCTGCTGATTTCACCATGGAATTCTTTCTTCAAGTGACATTCACATCAAATCCCAGGAACACACAAAGAAGGAATGGCCCTGCATGACAGGGTACCCAAGCCTCCTACTCACCCCCATACCTGAGGAACCCCTGAGAACAGCCAGGCTTCCTTCCACACAGCAGAAGAGGACCATAGCAGAGAAAGAAAGGCCAGGGTTGGGCTCAGGGTGGCATGGTCCAGCCCTGGCCTTGGGGAGCTACTAATGCCCAGGGTGGGGGTCTCCTGATCTGATGAGAAAGCACTTTCCCGCCATGCAGGGAAAACACAAGCACAGGAGCAAAGGACTGGGCAGCGGCCAGTTAAGAGGGCAGCCATCACCCTGGCTGCTGTTTTCATCTGCAATAGCAGCTACCTTCTAAACCCTTAGCAACCTGGACCTCGGGGACTGCAGCCAGCAGCAGCCAGGGCCCAGCAAGCCCTGTTGGAGAAGGACGGCAAGGCCTAAGCCCTGCATGAGCTGGCTGAGGAGTGCAGCAGCTGCCAGTGGTCCACCTGGCTCCTCAGGTCCTCTCTTGCTATGACTCTATGACCAGATACATTGGCCTGATGCACAAACACTGCTGAGAGACTGAGATCGACATGGCACCAAAAAGGAAAAAAGAAACACACAAAACCATGCCTGGTTTCCAGTCATACCAGGTAGAAAGCATTGCTGCGGCCTGACCCAGGAAGGTCCCGGTCTCACTTCAACTTTCGCAGCCCTTCTTGGGCTCACAGCTGACAATACACCTCCCCTACTCAGCCTGCTGCAGGGCTACTCTGGGCTCCAGCCTGAATAAGACGTGGAGAAGCATCCCCCGCCCACCATTTCATGGTCAGCCACATACCATTTTCGCTGGCCCCTCACGGCTCCGGGACACGGGCACCATTTCTAGTTTGGCATTATTGGGCAGGTTGGCAAATCTCCACTGGAGAGAGAGGTCAAGCACAGTCCTCTGGAACCTGTAGAACAGACCAAAGTCACTTGCTGCCCTGCAGACCACACTCGCCCTGACTCCATCCAGACTACAGGGCAGTTACCCACTGAGCGCCCTCAGTGGCTACAAAAGCAAAACGTTACAACCTGCAAAGGGCAGGTCCCCAACCTCAGGAGCCTCAGGAAGTTAAGAGAAGTGCGACACCGACTCGGCCTGAAGGCCAGGGAGACAGGGAAAGGATCAGGACACTGGCATTATGAACCTCTGGACACAGAGACCTGGACCCTCAGGAAACAAACATGCAGAAGAACGCCCCAGAAGTTCCACAAGACAACCTTCCACCATTCCCACTTCCAGTTACTCACACAGGTGACCAGGGGACAGCCACCAGTGCAAGTGCCTCCTCTCATCCTCCAAGAGGGACACACCCCGGAGACAAGCAGAGGAGACAGAGATTCTAGAGAAACCACACCCAGAATGGCCCAGCTCAACATCCTCAAGGTAAACTCAGGCCAAGGGCAGACAGTAAGGAGCCACAGTCGCCGCCTGCTGCAGCCATCCTTCCTGTGCCATCTCCTGGCTGTCAGCTGTGCACCAGGGCCTGGAGGTCTCAGAGCCTCCTGGCCAGCAAAAAACTACCCCAAATCCCCGGGAAAACAGGGCGAGCCTGACCACTCCTCTGAGCCAGGGCAGGGAGGGTCACAGGTTCTCCAAGGGCCTAGACAATGCGGTTTCTCTCAGAAGCTCCAGGGACCAAAAGCTCCGGTGAGTCAGTAGAGTTCATCCAAGGAAAGGAGAACAGGCAGCAGCCCTGAGCCTGCCTTGGATTAGCATTCAACAGCCGACCCCTTCCAGGAAGCACAGCCTCGGTCAAGACTAGCACGCCTCGATGAGGAGCTCAGACAGAGGAGCCAGCAGGCAGCCCAGGCCAGGTGAAGGCAGACCAGGACCTCAGTGCACGGCTCCTGGCACCCAGCTCAAAATACATTGGTCACGGACCCACGAGGAGGCCAACACCTGACCTAGGAAGAGAATGACAGGCATCGGAGGAGCTCACTGTGCCACCTTCACCTGGGTGGGCAGGGCAGGAGCAATCCGCTTGGGAGCGTTCTCAACTTGTCCCTTCTCATGCCAACTCCCACGGGTCCTCGGCCTGCTACGGAAGCAAGAACCAACCGCTGGTCCACCCAACAGACCACACATGCCTGCGAAAAGCTCCTGCTCACCTATCTTAAAAAATACAAAGTTACTGGCTCTTAGTTAAAGAGACATGGATGAGAGAAAATCAATGGGAGAACAAGTAAGAGAACTATTGTCACCCGGAAGTCAGACACTAGGCTCTATTTTAATTAAAGTTTAGAGAAAAACTACAGAACTAGGGAGAGAAATTCATGTGAAATTTGAATATACAGAGTGACTGCACAACTGCAAATGCAAAACACCATTAGAAACAACCGCTCAAGGTTTTCTGGATTGTTAGCGGTTTACGAAGTCCAAAGGCACTTGGAAGAAATAAGGCAACATTGATACCCATCTTGAACATGGTTAGCAGACTGGAAACTGCCATATAAAATGTCTAAGGCAAGACAGGACAGCAAGTCCAAAAAGAACCAAGAGGAGAGAGGAAGCCTCACTCACCCAGGAAACTCACCCAGGAGGGGTAACAGCACTTTTTAAACAAATGATACACTTAGTGATGACAGGAAGACAGGAGAAAAGCTGATAGTGTTGCAGGAGAGCTGACTTAAACGATACTCATCAGCTGGGCGTGATGCCCATGCCTGTAATCCCAGCAGCTCAGGAGGCTGAGGCAGGAGGATCACAGGTTCAAAGCCAGTCTCAGCAACTTAGCAAAGCTGTAAGCAACCTAGTGAGACCCTGTCTCAAAATAAAAAATTAAAAGGGCGGGGATGTGACTCAGTGGTTAAGTGCCCTGGGATTCAACCAGACCATCATATTGTGTGGACTGCAGGCTAAAGACTTGGCACATCACTCTGCGACAGGATGCTCAGGGACAACCCCACCAGTGGGAGCATGTGTCCTGGGATTCTAGATGGACAAGACAGGAGGTGGGAGGCTGGCACCACCTTCCAAGAAAGTCCTCCTTGGAAAGCCCATGAGGTGGTGTGGACAAGCCTGAGAGCAGGTTCCTGCCCTCTGCTCATCCATCAGGACAATACTGCCAGGACCCGTTTTTAGGGTGAAAAGCTTCACAGGCAAGACAGAAACCCACACCCAACAATACAAGGGTCCTGACCCCGCTAGGCCTCAGACCCCTTGAGGATTTGGTGGAGACCTTCTCTTTGGATCTATGCCCACACAGAACTTTGCAGGGAACTCCGGGGCTGCGAGCTGCCAGGCACCATCCATATGCAGGATTTCTTCCTATTTCTCCATGATCTCTTTGTCCTCAGAACCTGCCAGGAACTTAACACAACCAAATGCATTAAAGCCCTCTGTAGGTTGAATGGTGGCCCACAAAAGATACATCAATGTCCTAACTCCAAAACCTGCGAATGTGACCTTATTTGGTAGAAGGGTCTTTGCAGACATAATTAAGGATGTTGATGAGATCGTCCTGGATTACCCAGTGGGCCTAAACCCAATGACAAGTATCCTCCTAATGCAGAGAGAAGTCAGGTAAAGGCAGAGCCAGAGAATAATACAGCTACAAGCCAAGTACCTCGGCCCGCAGAAGCTGGAAGAGGAGAGGAAAGGGCTCTCCCCCAGGGACATTCAGAGAATGAATTTGAACTTCCAAGCTCCAAAAAGGTAAATATCCTTCCGTTGTTTTAACCCATTCGAGGGGACTCTCCTAAGCCAGAGCCAGTACATGTGGGGTGTATGGAAGCAGATAAGACTGGGATCTCACAGCTGAGCCCAAGCAAACTCACTTCAGATCGTATTCACTGGGGTTGAAGTCCTGCCGTCGACACGTGTCCTCCAGAACCTGGGAGATTAAAGGACAGTGAACCTCAGTGTGTTGACCAGGGCACCTGCCCAGCAGGCAGACACATCAGTTTTGCAGAGCCAGTTGCTTGGCTGTCCAGACAAAACCAGGTGTAAGGCCACTGGGTAAGCAGCTCACTCAAAGTTCTGTGAAACTAACTTGCAAATCCTGTCCACTCACCCCTCTTCCAACTAAGGACCTCCACCACCTGCCTTATTTCCTCAGTTCTTGCGCCACGGTCTATCCATGTTCTGGACTCTTAGGACCTCACTCCACAGACAACTTTCTATCACATGCCCTGAGATGCCCTCTCCCAAGGAATAAAGTTCAAACTATTCAGTTCTGCCCTCTGCCTCCAACCTGCCCAGAGGCGGACTACCCTGTGGCCTAACAGCCTTTGTAAACCTGCTCCCCGGACCCTCACCCCACTTCTCCAGGAACCAAGCCCTGGAGCCAGCCCAAAAGGATCACTCCTATAGGTCGTGGGGCCCTGCAAAGTGGCAAAATTTCCACTTCTGAACTTTGGGTCCCCCACCTCCACCCCACCCCGTGGACTCCTGCCACAGACACCGGTCGCGTGTCCCTTTGACCCTCACTGTCCCCTACAGCAGGGGCTCAATCAACAGATTTAATTCATTCGAGGTCACAAGCAGCGCCCAATAAAAGCGCAGTGCGTGACTCAGCAGGTCGCTTCCGGGCACGAAGGCCGGCCCGTCCAAGGTCCTGGAGAATGCGGTGGGGCGGGGGCGGACCCCTGCCCGACGCCCCGGAAGCCTGGGCTCAGGAGAGCGCCGCGGCCTCCGAGCCCTCGGAAAGACTCGCGACGCGACCCGAGCCTGCGCAGCGAGCCGCCCCACTCGGGGACCCCCAGCCCACGCCGCGGGCCTCCAGGAGGGCGGGGCGCCGCGCGGGTGGCGCTCATTGGCCGCCGCAGGCCCCGCCCCGGGCCCCGCCCCGCCGCTCCGGGACAACCGCAGGCCCGGCCGGCGCAGCGACCCCCCGCCCTCCCCGGCCCGGCGGCCGCACCTGCAGCAGCACGGTGCTCGGCGTCACCTTCACCGTGTGGCGCCGCCCGTTCGGGGCCAGCACCGAGACCGCGGAGCCCCCGCCGCCCGCCGGGGCCGCCATCTTCCGCTCACGTGACCCGCAGCCGGCTCGCCCTCAAACAACTTTATCGGCAACAGCCGCGACGCACAGCCACGCGGCCTCGGGGGCGGGGCCAGCTGCCGGTCCCGCCCCCCGGCCGCCAGGCCCCGCCCCCGGCCGCCAGGCCCCGCCCCCGTGGTTTCCTAACCGCGTGCCGGCGGCGGCGGTCCTGTCTGTGCCGCGGACCTAAGCCTGAGAAAGGCGTCGGCGCGAGGGCTCTCCGGGAAAGGCCTGGCGGCCTCCGGGCCCGCAGTCCGCTCCTACGGCACCACGTGGGACCCGGCGTCCCTGCCGGCTGGACCCTCTGGGGGCGACGGTGCGCGCCCGCCCTTGTGAGAACCGCGAGGCTTGAGGCCCGGCTCGCCCCCCAGCCACGCCCACGCGGCTGGTTTTCTGTGCCCACCTCTCTCGCGACCCCACCCCTGCCTCTGCCACTCCAGCGCCTGTACCTAGCCTGCCCACCCGTCTACCCAAAGCTATGGGACCAGCACCCCCTGCATTGACTCTCCTCACTGGCCAAGCACCTGCCCTTATCCTGTCCACCTCATCTTCGTGGAAAGGAACTGAGTGAAATACCTGTGGTTCTCGGAGGTGTTGCAAAGACCGGTAAACCTGAGAATAGAGCAGTGGGGACATGTCCCAGAACCCTTGAGTGAGCTTCTCTCCTAACTTCATGCCTAGAAGACTTCCCCTGACCGAGCCCCATGCTGAGCAGAGGCTTTCAGGGGACCTGCTGCAGCACCCTGGTGTTGGAGGGAGTCTGGCCTCAGCTACTAGGCTGAAGGCTGACAGCTCCCATAGTTTGTGGAAATTGCCCTCACTCTGCGGCCACCGACTGCCAGTCATGGCCAGCAATCGCACAGGTGTTCCCCCAAGCCCTGGGCCTGGCTAAGTTCTGAATTCTGTCCTGGACTCCTGTTCCCCCAGCCTAGCTGCCTGGTGCTCGTCACACCAGGTGTCCGTCTGCTCGACTGCCTCTCCTCCTGTGGGTGCTGTTGTGCTTTGGTAAACACGACCATCCATGTCACACACGCACCTGTGCACTGATGAACACAGACACCTGTGTAGAAGGGGGGAAATGGGAAAGCCTGGGGGAGGGGACAGCCCACACACACTGCAACCTGGGACCCTCCCTGAGCCAAACATGCTGCTTAGGGAAACAGGGTTTGTCCCCACTCTTGAGGCAGGGCAACAAATGTCCTGTACCTCCTGATGGCCTGCCATCCATGGCACACTGTCAAAAGCTGGGCCTGTTCCTTTCAACATGCCACAGTTGGGATCCTCCAGCTGAACACTTGGGGCAGCAAAGTGGCACCGACAGCAAGTCATCAAGAGATCCAGGACATCCTGCCTGAGAGTGAGGACCTGAAATTTGACCACTTGGTCAAATTGGGGTAACCCAGAGTCCACCATGGTCAAGGCCAACATCTTCTTCATGCAGTAAGAAAGATGTTTTTCCCATAACCATTTACCCAACAGTTTTAGCATCAGTTGATAAATGGAGCCATCACATTATAGCTGCAAAATCATGATTCTCCAAGTCAACCACTCCTCCCTCGTTTAGCAATTTTTCTTCAAAAAAAAAAGTTCTTACTCTTTTTAAAAATGTTCTTAAGCACCTCCATGAATTCAATATTCTTTTTTAATTGGTTCATTATTTTTTTTAGTTGTAGATGGACAGCTAATAATAATACCTTTATTTTTTTATTTCTATGTGCCCAGTGCACATAAAATTGAGCCCAGTGCCTCACATCTACTACTGAGCTATGACCCCAGCCCTGCAATATTCTTTTTGATGCTTAAATTGGTTCAAATTTAGCCAATGAGACTGACTTCCTTCACCATGGCTCTTGCCCTCCTTTTTGGTTGGGAGGGAGGGGATTGAACCCCCAGGTGCTTAACCACTGAGCCATGTCCCCAGCCCTTTTTTATATTTTATTTGGAGACTGGCTTTGAACTTGCAATCCTCCTGCCTCGGCCTCCCAAGCTGCTGGGATTATAGGCAAGCACCAATGGACCAGGCTTTGTTTTCATTTTTTTATTTTTTATTTATTTCTTTTCCAGGGCCAAGGACTAAACTCAGGGCCTTATGTGTGCCAGGCAAACCCTGTGCCACTGAGCTGAATTCCCAACCCCGGGCTTAATTTTTGTTATTTCAAACTTAGAAGAAATCTGTAAGACATCCCTATGTGTCTTCTGACCAGATCGATTATTTGTCTGCATGTTGTCCCACTTGCTTCATCATAGCCTCTCCACCTGGGTATAAAATTCTTCTGAATCATTTAAGAATAAGCTGGAGACATTGTGTCATTGCCATGGAAAACCTCAGTATGCATTTCTTAGGAGTAAGGGCATTTTCTAATAGAACCACCCTCCCCTTACACAAAATGGAAAACTCTCACTTTGGTACCATACTCTAAACCAATCCCTGCCGAATCACCTTTCCCCTCTTTCAGGTTTCTATTATCCTTTGAAAGAGCACTTCCTCCTTGTTCCAGCCCTGAAGTCATCCCTTCCTTAAGGAAGTCCTGCCTCCCTTTAGAGGGAAATGGGATTCAGAAGCAAGTTCTGGTACCCAGTGTGCTCATTGCTGCTTAATGCCCCTGCCTTCCAGTCCCCCTGGGGCAGCACCAACACTGGGAAGCCTTCCGCGTGCTGCGAACTCCATGACACACCTCAGCGTTCCTGTTCTTCCCTCATTCTATATTTGTATTTGGTCAGAGCATATGAAACTGCCAATAGTTTTTATCTATAAAAAGTGGTAAATCTATATGGCTCAACCTCACATCTTCTTCATGCATGGTGAGAAGCCTTATTTTCAATAAATCAATATATTTATTCAGTTGTTTTGTACTAAATTATCATCCAGGGCTGGAGGTGTAACTGAGTGGTAAAGCACTTGCCTAGCATTTGTGAGGCTCTGGATTCGATTTCCAGCACTGGAAAGAAAGAGGATGGGGGAGGGGAAGGGGGAGGGGGAGAGTGGGGAAATTCTCCAGTTTCAGAGCTACTACAATAATCCTGCTAGTAACCACAGGCCTAGTAATGAAATGTCAAATCTTTTCGTAGTTGTTTTTGTCTTTAGAATATATCCCACCAGAGAAACACAGTATCGTGTTCAAGAATTACTTAAGACTGGGAACAATGGTACATATTTGTAGTCCAGCTACTGGGGAGACTGAGGCAGGAACACTTGAGTCTAGGAGTCAGTGGCCAGCCTGGGCTACACAGTGAGACTCCCATCTCAAATAAATAAAGATAAAATTGGTGAAAATGTATTGAATTATTATTTTGGGGGGATAGGTTAGATTCTCAGGCTACCAATTCAAATGTGTAAGAGGAGATTTATTATGGGTATTGGCTCACATAGCTTTAGAGACTGAGAGGTTCCATGATCTGCTGTCTTGCCAGCCAAAGACCAAAGAGAGTCAGTGGTGCGATTCAGTCCTAGTCTGAATGTCTAGTCTTCTATCGTGGGGAGCTGGATAGAAGTACCACTCGGAGGCCAAAGGGGGGTGGGGGTGGGGGGCCCTGCATTGCTCTAAGTCCAGTGGGCAGGAGGAGAAGGACATTCCAGCTGAAAAACAGAGAAGGGGCTGGGTGTAGCTCAGCAGTAGAGCCCGTGCCTACCATGCTGGGTTCCAGCCCCAGGTGGGGAGAAAATGAGGAAGAAGACAGAATTTGCCATTCCTCCGCCTTGTGTGCCATTTGTTCCCCCAATGAGTTGGATGACCCCTGTCCACCTCTGTGAGTGCAGATCTCCTCAGTCTAACTAATTCAAAAGCTCATCTCTTTCAGCACTCCCAGAAATCATGTTCTATGAGCTATCTGGGCACCCCGAAGCTCAGACTTTTTTTCTTCTTTTCTTTTTCGATGTATTGCTGGGGTCTGAACCCAGGAGCACACTGCTGCTAAAGTGCATCCACAGTGTTTTCTGATTTTTTTAAATACATTTTTTGTATGGGCCTTTATTTTATTGTCAATGGTTGTCAATGGGCCTTTATTTTATTTATTTGTATGTGGTGCTGAGAATCAAACCCAGTGCCTCCCACTTGCTAGGCAACTGCTCTACCACTGAGCTACCACCCCAGCCCCTCTGAATTTTATTTTGTGATGGGGTGTTGATAAGTGTCCCAGCTTATCTTGAACTTGTGATCTTCCTGCCTCAGCCTCCCTAGTAGCTAGGACAACAGGTATGTGTGTCACTATTCCCAGCTAGCCCAATAATTTGACGTGAAATTGACCATTACAATTAGGTTAACAATTGGATGCATTGTTATGCTTATTTATTTTGATTTTTACTGAATTTTAGAGTTTGTTTTCTTCACTCCAGCCCCCCACCACCATCCCCACCCCTGGCAGTGCTGGGAATTGAACCCAGGGGCACTTTTCTATTTATCTGCCTTCCCAGACCTTTTTATTTATTTTTTTTTTATTTTGAGAGGGGATCTCACTAAATTGCTGAGGCTGGCCTTGAACTTTTTTTTTAAGTTGTCAATGAGAACTTCATTTTATTTATTTATTTTTATGCGGTGCTGAGAATCAAACCCAGTGCCGCAAAAAAAATCAGGCATGGGTTTGATGCTAGGCAAGTGCTGTACCATTGAGCCACAGCCCCAGCTCTGTTGCATTTTATTTTTTTATTTTTTTGGAACCAGGGATTGAACACAGGAACACTCGGTCACTGAGCCACATCCCCAGCCCTATTTTGTGTTTTATTTAGAGACAGGGTCTCACTGAGTTGCTTAGGGCCTCGCTAAGTTGCTGAGGCTGACTTTGAACTCACGATCCTCCTGACTCAGCCTCCCAAGTCGCTTGGATTACAGGCGTGCGCCACCGCACCCATCTCTGTTGTATTTTGATTGTTCAAAATATTTGATTCAGAAGTTATAAGGATAAAGCAAGACAGGGCCAGCCCCTTCCTCCCAGCATCCCCAGAAGACCATCACCTTCCATCTGGCGAAGCTGCTTCTCTCTGCAGAGATGAGAGGGTGCATGTGTTAGAATGCTAAAAGAACCCAGCTGTAGATCCACAATAGGTGACAGGACATAGCTTCCTTTGTTCCTTTCACTGTGGCTTCTCTCCACAGTAGGGTAAGTGAAGAGCCATCCCTCTGAGCAGTATGTCCCAGTGTCTGTAGCCTAGTGACCCTAGCTGGGGCATGAAGGACAGGCCCCCTCACCTGCACTGAATTATTCCCTGCTGGCCTGGGCACAGAGCAGACCGTGCCCACCCTCAGTCCTTCATCCATGGCACAGCAACAGCCGCAGCACCGACCTCACAGAGGAGTGGACCCTGACTGAGCATAGGGGCCACATCCCCTGTGGGCCATGGGAGGCCCTGAACCTGACCACAGGGTGGGTTAGGGTCTTTGCCCTGGCTGCAGTGGTCTGGGCCTGGGCAGGTCTGTTCTCTGCCTGGTTTTCATATTTCTCCTCCAGCTTCCACCCTCTGTCCTTCTGTTAGAAGCTCCCAAAGCTGCAAAAGTGTGCCCTGGCGTCTAGGCCTGGTGTCTCTGTGCCTGGACAGAACCCAAGTGTGTAAGGTGTGACCAACAGAGAGCCTTCCCCTGGCACGTGGAGCCACCCACCTCTGAACTCAGCCAGTGGCCTGCAGACAAGGCAGACACCTGGACAGGTAGGGATCTCAGCCTTACTCAGACGTGCAAAAGAGACCATATTATTTCTTTCATTAAACCAACGTAGAGTCTAAGTTGCCACCCTCTGGCTGGCAGGATAATCAGCCCCTACCTCAGTCGCCTTGTCTGAGAAGAGGGTGGGGCTCCTGCAGGATGGGTGGGAAGTCACCTAGGGAGCCCCCTCCTTTTCCCAGCCCCCACCGCCCTCTGTGCTTCACCTAGGCTCTGGACAGCAAACTCAGTGGGTCTGGAGAGGAAGGGTGGCCCCTCAATGCCACCTTCCTGCGGCTCCTTGCTGCCAGCACCCTCCCTCCTGCCGCTGCTAGACAGCTGTTCCCAGGATCTGCTTTGAATTAAAAGTGGCATGGCCCTTTAAGAGAAGCATCCACCGCCCCCGCCGCCCCCTTTGATGTCTCTGGCGCTGAAAGGTTCCCAGTGGCGAGATCTGAGGGTTTGTTTCTGCCTCCCCAGAGGCCACGTGCGGATCACAGGGAGGGAGGGAGGGCGGCCCGAGGTCACATGGCCAGCTGGCCTCTGGCCTGCAGCCACTATTGCAGCAGGAGCGTGGGGACCAGCCGCTGGACAGATGGGGCCAGGCCTGCAGCTTGTAGGGCTCAGCTGACCAGCTGGAGGGCTCAGGAGCGGCCTCTCCACCCTCTCCCAGCACCTGGGTCCCTGACCTCTGTGAACACTGTCCCTCAGCTGTCCAGTAAGGATGAGGAATACCGGCCATCTCGGTGATGCTCCCAAGACACCCCAAGAAGCCCCATGTCCACAGATGAGCCAGAAGGCCCACCCATGCTACACCTTCCGCCCCAGCTTTGGAATGTGGCCATTACCTGGTGGACCCTGACCCTCCACAGTTAGCCCACATCAACACAGGCCACCATCCAGCAGGGTCCTCCAGCTGGACCACCTACCAAGCAAGGTCACATGGGGAAGTGAGATAGGGCAGGACTTAGCTGCTGGGGTGCCGAGAAGGGAATCAGTCCTACCAAAGGACCAGCAGGGTCAAAGACCCCCAAGAGGTCTGGACCGCAGATAGAAATGCCAATTGGGAGCTGTCAGGAGCACAGAGGAGTGCAGGGACAGCCACCGGCCTCTGTGTCCAAGGGCTCTGACTCCCGTGAAGGAACTCTGAGTGTGGCATGTTTCAGTCCTAGGGCAAGGGTAGGGTCCTTTCTGCCAGATCACCCGGGCTGGGCTTTGGAGAGACCATTGTTCTTGAAGGGGCTTGGCCTGACCTCTGGCCCCACCTCCCTCATCCCCTTCCAGACCTGAGCCGAGATAACCATGGTGACACCCAGCCGCAACACCATGTCTGCCAGACAGCTCTTGGTAAGGGGCTTTTCTCAGGACAAAGTTTGAGAATCCTGCCCAAGAACTGGGGGAGTATCCCAAGGTAGTGCTTTGAGGAAACCCCTTTTGATGGGACCACCAGAGGCCCCCAGGCTCAACTGGAGGTAGGCTCTCAGTTGGCTGGGATCAGGGCTGTTCTTGAAGCGGGTTACAGAGTAAGGGGTGGCCTGCCCAGTTTCCCTGCCTACTTAGGCCTCAGAGGCCAACAGATGAGGTACAGAGCTGCCCAGGTGGCCACATGAGGAGGCCACATGAGGAGGGTGGCTAGGGTTAGCACACAACAGCTGGGCCCCAGATGATAGGCAGCTGCTGGACCATGGAGCCACCTCGTGCTGTGGAGGGAGCAAGACTTGTGGGGTGGAATGGAATCTGGGATGGAAACTGGGTCCCGAGTGACTGGATATCCTAACCCTGGACACCCAGCCCCTGGTCAGTCACTGATCTGTTTGAGTCCCAGGTGGGAGCCCATGCACTGCTATCTGCCCTCTACTATACCCTCCACCCTCTCCCAGCCCCTGCTGGTCTGCCCAGCCTGCGATCACCCCAACATGGGCCCTAGCTCTTGTTCCCAAAGTTTTCCATCTGGACTCTCTCTTCTCAGGAATTAGGCTTCTACCCACTAAGAGGAGGCCCATGGCTCTCATCAGTTAATCTTGTGTCATCTGTGCATCCCTCCTTCCCAAAAGGGGAGGCAGTGAACCAAACCCTATTCCCCACTCTGTTCTTAGGGTCCCTCTCAGAAGGGGTGAGCCCCCTTGGGGACTCTCATTTTTCCAAGCTCCCTAGCAACTGAGTGGGCAAAACATCTACACACAGACAGAAGCATCTGCCACTGACCTGAGTGGGAGCTGGGGAAGTCCAGGGGCAGGAGCCTTGCAGAACCTGGCCCTAACATGCAGTGGGCAGCCAGAAGCAGAGATGGGCACATCCCATGCCCAGTGTCTGAGGCACCCATGGGGGTGTCTCTGAGGGGCCGGCCACTGCTGCAGGGTGACTTGGACATTGTCCCCTTCCTCCCAGGTAGTCCACAAGTCTCCTGTGCCTGGGACCTCACACGCCTTGGTCCCTGAGGGACCATCAACACCCATCATGGCACTGGAGCCATTACTGTCACCTGTCATACATTCCCTGCCTGAGAACTGTAGGCAGAGCTCCCACACAGCCTGCCTCACCTGATGCTCTCAAGGACCCCATGCAGCAGATACTCTGCTGTGACTCCTTCAGGAACCAGGGACTTCAAAGCCAGTCACAGACCAGCAGAAGAGCCAGGGTCCAAACAGAAGGCAGTCCCTTCTTCATCCTCTCCATTCCCAGCTGTGCAGGCAATGGTGACAGGAAGAGCAGCCCACCCCATCCTCAGTGCCTCCCCATTCACCTGGCCTCAGGCCTTGCTCCAGCTGTCTGCTGCTCTGTGTCCAGCTTGCTGACCATCAGCAGTCTGCCCCATTGGTGGGTTTTGTTTGTCTGATTGGTTGGTTGGTTGAGTTTTTTTTATACCAGGGGCTGAACCTGGGGTGCTCTGCCCTGAGCCACATCCCCAGCCATTCTTTTATTTTGAGATAGGGTCTCACTAAGTTGCTTAAAGCCTTGCTAAGTTGCTGAGGCCGGTCTTGAACTTCTGATCCTCCTGCCTCAGCCTCCCAAGTCCCTAGGATAAAAGACATGAGCCATCACATCTAGTTGGTGGCACTTTCTAAAGGTAAAATTCATAGAACATAGAATTAACCACTTTAAAGTGTACTTTAAAATTTCATGGTGTTTAATATGTTCACCATGTTGTTCTATCATCTCCATGGTCAATTTTAAGAACTTTTTTGTCACCCCAAAGATAAACCCACGCCCATCAGCAGCTACTCCCTCCTCCTCCCCGTCCCCTGGCAACCACTGGTGTGCTCTCTGTGTCCGTGGATCTGCCTATTCTGGATATTTCATATCAATGGAATCACACAGCATGTGTCCCTTTGTGTCTGGGCTGTTCCATTCAGCCTGGTGTTTTCAAGATCCATCCACATTGTGGCATGTGAGATGTATCTCATTGCAGAGTCAGACTGTTTCCTTTATCCAGTCATCTGCTGGACTTTCGAGTTGTTGTGAGTTGCTAGCTACTGTAAATGGTGCTGCTGTGAACTCTTTCACAAGCTTTTGTCTGAACATCTGTTCTCAGTCCTTTCTATGCAGTGGAATGGCTCCATCATATGACAACATAATGTTTGACTTACCAAGGGGCCACCATCCGTGTCAGTGGCCCCATTCCACACGCCCACCAGCAGTGCACTATGGTTCCAATATTTTCATACCCTCACCAACACTTGTTATTTTTTGCTCATAGCCATCCAAGGGGTATGTGATGGTATCTAACCTGAGCTTCAGTACACATGTCAGGGACACAGTGGCTGCTGCTCTCAGTTGCTGGCGGCCTGAAAGCAGAGATCTAGCACCCATGGTTTTAAAGATCTGCCCTCTTGGGAGATTCTACCAGGTGGACAGGGGTATGAGTGGTCTCAGGGCCCTGTCCATGGCCATAAGGTTGCAGCCTTGTCAGTTATCTGGCCAGATTACAGGGGCTTGAGAGGAGAGATGTGAAAGAGAGAGAAGGCAGAGAAGTTTCGGGAAAGGTTGAATTTGAGCTCTTCTTTGCTTCTGCTACTAGTGTTGAGTAAACCAAAACATGAACTCATCGCGGTTCAATGTGCAGGATAAACTGCACAGCAAATGCCAGAGAACATAATATGCATGTTCTTCTCTCATCCTGGGATTTTATTGGCATTCATTACCACCCACCTCTGTGCACTTTCATGCATGGGCTCCCGTAATCCCACAACAACACTCTGATGGAACCGTCGTTGCCCTTCTTTGAAGAAGAGGAAATGGAGGCACAGAGAGAGGTCACGGGCCTTGCCCAGGATCTCCTTGCCAGGAAATGGCTCAGGGCCAGAGCAGTGTGCAGCACAACCCTGCAGAGCCGTGCCACCCCGCTGGAAGTTAGCGTCTCTCTGCTGGGACTTGGAATAACAGTCTCCTAAAACAGAAAGCCCTTGGGGCAGGTTCTTACCTAATGCTGAAATCCTGCCCTGGGTCAGCCTACACTGCTGATAGATGCCCAGGACGACATGAAGCTACTGCCCTGGCCAGTACCAAACATGACCTTTAAACTGACCTAACAGCTGTGCTGGAGGCACAGCTAAATGATCAGCGCTTCTCTTACCCTCAGTTGCTATGAGCATTGCACCTGCCCTCAGGCGCCTGAAGAGTGGACCTGTGTGCTTCTTTCACTGAGTCCTGAGGTCAGCTGATCTCCTAGGAACCTCTTGGCCTGATGTTGGGCTTTGCAACAACTTGCACCACCTCAGATGCACAACTGGACAGTTCTCAAGGGGTCCTTTGGCCCCCGGCCAGTTTTGCTAGGGGTGCAGGTGGGCTTGGGCTTTCTTGCTACAGCTCATCACTGAGCCAGGGGACCAGCAGGCCAGCACCTGTGACCAAAGAGCCCCGTAGCTTAGGCAGTGTCCTAGCTACTGTTCTCAACCTAGCAGCCTCTTATCTGCCTCCCAGGTAAGGCAGGCTCCCACTGCACTGAATTAAGAGGTGGGAAACAGAAGTCCTCCCTGGGTCTGGATCCTGGTCCAAGGCAAGCCTATTTCCTGTCTTTAGGAAAAGACCACCAGGCTGCAGGTGGCAGAGTAACCGGGAAGAGGGGTGGCCGGGCAACTGAGCACAGTGGATATACCTTTTCTTTCTTTTGCCCACCCCCACCCGCAGCCACTGGAGAAGAAAAGCTCCTGGGCAAACACCCGCTCCCCTCCCCCAATTTTGATTTCTGACAGGACAGGAATTTCATTCTGTCCCCAGTGACCAGAGCCCTAGGACGTTGAGGGGAGGCCAGCTCAGAAAGTGAGGTGACAGGGCAGATGCTCTAGGTTGCAAAAAGGTCACCAAGCCGGCATCTCCTCTGGTCCTCGGCGCCCTCCCCCAGTGACGGCTGGTGCAGGGAGAGGTTTTAGGGGTCTTCTGCCAGGGGGTATGGCAGTCTGGACGCTCGCGGGACAGTCCCGGACCTGTCCCCGCCACTGACAGACCTTGGTAAGTCGCAGCGGTCCCTCTGATCCCACTGCCTCGGAGAGCCGCCCAGAATCACTCGCTCAGGCGCGGGACAGGGAGACTCCCCCGCGGCGCCGAGCCTGGGCGCCAGGTCCCTCCCGCAGGTCGCCAAGGGAGCGGGGCCTCGCGCCACACCTGTCCGCTCCTCCGGGAGGCCCCGGCGCCGCTACTGCCGGCCCCTCGGCGCGGAGCCCTGTGTCCGCCGCCGCTTTGATCCCGGGGGCCCGGCTGGATAAAAGTCCCGGGCGGCTCTGCGCCAGCGCCAGAGGGGGAGCGCAGCCGAGTCGGGCGCACCAGCCGGGCGGCGCAGCGCGAGCGACGCCGAGGAGCCGGGGCCGCGGGGCCGCCCGCGCTGGCCGCGGTGAGCGCGGGGCTCGGGGCCGTTCGGGATACGGGTTTTAGGGCCGGGGTGCGAGTGCCCATGACTGCTCTGGGCCTGGACGGGGGCGGAGGGACACTGCAGCTCCAGGTGCGCGCCCGAGCCCGTCGGGCCGAGCAGCGGAGCCGCGGGTGGAGCGCCCCCCGACGCGGAAAGGCCTCGCTCCTCCCCGCCCCCAGCTGCTCCCAGGGCGGGGGCAGCGGCGCCGGGCTGGCCGCGGTGAATGGAGCCGCTGGGGCCGCCCGGCCGCGCTGCCCCCCACGGAGCCGGGCCGGGAGCGCCTCCCGCGGCCGCGACGGGGTAGTCCAGGCCCCTCCGTCAGGCTTGCGGTTTGGTAAGAAAAGGCGATGCCTCCGCCAAGAAAAGAGCGAGCGCGGCCCCCTCCCCCTCCACCGATCCCGGGCGGCGGCGGCGGCGGCGGCGGCGGCACATCTAACGCGCGGGCACCCGAGCCGCCGCGGCCCCCGCAAACTACGCCCAGCTCGGCCCCCGCTGCTTATTGGCGCGGGCCAGAGCCAGCGCACCCAGACCCTGAGCCGCGCTCGGCCGGCTGCGCGCGGAGCCCGAGCTGCCGAGGCCGACGGCGCCGGAACCCGAGCCTCGACGCCGAGAGCCCACGCCTCCTCGGCCAGGCCCGGCGCGCGGGAGCACGGACCGGCTAGCAGACGCAGCCGGCGACCCGCGGCCCAAGCGCCCTGGGCCCGGCGCCCCCAGCCACTGCTGCCTCAGGGCCGCCCGCTTCTCTGCAGGTGGCCGCGGGCCCGAGTGGCGTGGCCATGGGCCGAAGGGTGTGCGTGCTGCTGCTACTGGGCCTGCTGCACTGGGCCGGGGGCGGCGAGGGCAGGAAGACCTGGCGGCGCCGCGGCCAGCAGCCGCCTCTGCCGCCGCCCCCGCCGCCTCCCCCGCAGCGAGCCGAGGCGGCGCCGGCCGCCGGACAACCAGTGGAGAGCTTCCCGCTGGACTTCACGGCCGTGGAGGGCAACATGGACAGCTTCATGGCTCAGGTCAAGAGCCTGGCCCAGTCCCTGTATCCCTGCTCGGCGCAACAGCTCAACGAGGACCTACGCCTGCACCTCCTGCTTAACACATCGGTGACCTGCAACGACGGCAGCCCAGCCGGGTAAGGCCCGCGCCGGCCAGGACCCCGGGAGGCCCGTCCGAACGCCCTGCCTTCCTAACCGGTCGCCCCCGCCAAGCTCCAGGCCGCTTCATCACCGGTGGCACCCGCAGCCCCACCTCTCTGCCCCTGAGCGGACTCGGAGACTCGGCGCTGGACCCCTACTGCCGGTGGCAATTCTCAGTTCTTGCCCCCAGAGGAAAGGGCTCCTGTCGGGCGCCCAGCCCTGCTGGCCCTGGAGAGGGCCTGGCTTGGTGCCTCCCGCGCGGGGGAGGGGTGATTGGCAGCATTGGAAGGCATGATCCCCGGCCTCTCGGGCACTGACCCCCGGGCCGCAGTTCACAGCCCCTTTGCCCTCGTCCTTGGGCGGGGGTGGGGGAGTGGGGGAGACAGACTGGAAACAATCTGAGAGTAGCCCTGACTCCAGCAAGAAGAGGCGACACTGGGGGCAGGGGGACTCCTGGCTGTCTACCCCCGACCCAGCCCGCCACCCCAAGCACCTTGACTTTGGACAGTCAGGAATTCCATCGTTAGCTAGGAGGGTTAGGAGAGGGTCGCAGGTGGGACAGAAAAACCCCGGGTGCGGCATGGTCACACTCCAGGTCCCAAGTAAACGACAGATGTGATTCTGGGGATGAGGAAGGGATTGGGAGTGCCCCCGCGCTTGGTGGGTGGACGTTAGGCTGGGCCTTAAGTGGGAGGACCGCGACACCGCCTTATTGGCGCCCGCGCCACCCCACGCCCGCTTGGCGCGTCCCGTGCCCCCACCCACGCCCAGACCTCTAGCGAGAGCGCTCCCCGCTCTCCAAGAGCGCCTGTGTGCCCCAGAGCGACCCCCTCCGCCGCCACCGCCTTAGCAGGAGGCGAGGTTACAGCGGGTCCCGCACCGGGCGGGCCGTGGGGATTTTCCACGGACCACACAGCCCTCGCTGCCCCTGCCCTCCCCGCGAGCGCCACCTCCCGGGACTGCCGTGCGGCTTGCGGGGCTCGTGCATTCTGCGTGGGTCAGGCCGCTGGCGCCCCCATGCGGCTATCGCACGCACCGGACGACAGGTGGAACGACCTTTTCGGCCAGGAGCCTGGAGCCAGCGGTGAATTACTGAGGCCTCTATAGCCCCAGCTGATCACCGGCTCCGCGCGTTCTTCCCTGCAGTTACTACCTAAAGGAGTCCAAGGGCAGCCGGCGGTGGCTACTCTTTCTGGAAGGTGCGTCCTAGGGAACCAGGAGGGGGATGGGATGGGTCCCCTGGACACGTGGGCTACAACTTGGTGACTGTGCCTGCAGGCGGCTGGTACTGCTTTAACCGGGAGAACTGCGACACCAGATATGACACCATGCGGCGCCTTATGAGCTCCAAAGACTGGCCACACACGAGGACAGGTCAGCAGTGGGGGGCCTGCTAGCAGAGAGCCATGAGGTAGGGAGTAGCCTCAGGGTGGTAGACTCTCAAAATGAGATCCTGCAGGAAAGGCTCTGTTCACCTGGGACATCCCCATAGCAGCAGTCTGAGTTCCTGGAGGCCAGGGAGCACCCACTCTCTTCCCTTGGTTACCAGCCCACAAGTAACTTGCCAGTGCTGATGGTGATCACCCATCATCCCCCCAGGGTTGAAGCACCTAGTGTAGAGTGGGGAGGCCAAGGGTCACATCTAGTGTCACAGCCTGGCTGGGCATCATGACCTCTGTGACCCCCTGCAGTAACTAAACCCATCCATCCCCCACTTCCCTGGCAACCTTGGCTCAGGCCAGCAGTGCTATCTGCCTCCCTTGCTGGGGCCCCGGGGAGCCCCTGCTCCCCACACTTCCTACAGTCCGCATCCTTGCACAGCCCCCTCCCACAAGAAGGAAAGACCCAGGCCTCTCTGCCTGCAGGCACCGGCATCCTGTCTTCTCAGCCCGAGGAGAATCCCCACTGGTGGAACGCCAACATGGTGTAAGAGCACAGGGGCCATCTGGGCGGTCCTCCCTGGAGGGTGCTGTCCTGAAGGGTTCTTCCTGGTGGGTGTGGTCTTTGGGGCGGTGGTCCTGCCTGGTGGTCTTTCCTGGGGACCTTGGCAGCAGAGCAGACTCACCAGGTCCCTATTTCAGCTTCATCCCCTACTGCTCCAGTGACGTTTGGAGTGGGGCGTCTTCCAAGTCTGAGAAGAGTGAGTCTCTGGCTTCCAGGCCCCTTCCCGTGACCAGGCAGGACGGTGGGCTTCTGGGGAAGTACAGACTTTGAGCCTTCTCAGACTCCTCTGCTGCCTGTCCCCCGGTGCCAGTTTATCTGTGGCTGTCCTGGCCCCCAGGCGTCCTCACTCCTCTGTGTTCCCTGGGGAGGGGCCCCCTAGAAGGTCCTCTTGCACCCAACCCACCTCCCTCCAGTCTACCCAGCCCCAGGAACCCCCAGACCCCCACCTGCTGGCCTGGGTGGAGGTCTTTCTCTCTGCCCAGGCCCTGCCTAAAGCCGCCCGTCCTGCCCACAGACGAGTATGCCTTCATGGGCGCCCTCATCATCCAGGAGGTGGTGCGGGAGCTCCTGGGCAAAGGGCTGAGCGGGGCCAAGGTGCTGCTGCTGGCCGGGAGCAGGTGGGCAGGCAGGGCTGGGTGGCAGTAGCCCCTGGGGTGTGTGAGGTGGGGTGTGAGTGGGAGGAAGAGGAAGCGGGGGAGGCCCTGCTGGCTCCAGCCCTGCCAGGCCTTGGCGGGCAGCGGTGGGGTAGAGGCTACAGCCAGGAGAACACGTACCACCAGGGGTGTCTTGGAGGTTAGGCCTCCGTAATTAGAGACTATCCAGAGAATGTCTGTGGACCGCATGGAGGTTGGGCTGCAGTGACCTGGGCAGTTGGTCAGGGGTCTGCTGTGGACTGACGCCTCTTCTCCAGGGCTCACGGCTGTTGTTCAGTCACTAATCCTGCCAGGCGTGTGCATGTGGAATGGAGGAAGGGGCCCAAAGCAGCATTGTTCATCTTTATTTTCAGATGAGGAAACTGAGGCTGAGAGGATGGGGAAGGGAAAGCGGGAGGAGAGCACTCAGCCCTGAGCAGGAGTCGGGGCCTGTGCTGCCGGCCTGGAACCCTGTCGGCCCTCTGCCTCAGGCCCCCAAGAGGCCGGAGGGTCTGGCGTGTGAGCAGGCGACGCATCCACTGCTCAGATGCGTCCTCAGGAGGCAGCAGGAGCCCTTCCCTCCTCAGGGCCCAGGCAGTAACTGAGCAGGCTCTGGTGCGGATGCTGGGTGCCACTCCCCAGCCAGCCGGCCTCACGTCTGGCCTTCCCTGCAGTGCTGGGGGCACGGGGGTGCTGTTGAACGTGGACCGAGTGGCTGAACAGCTGGAGGACCTGGGTTACCCGGCCATTCAAGTGCGGGGCCTGGCTGACTCGGGCTGGTTCCTGGACAACAAGCAGTACCGCCGCACGGACTGCATCGACACCATCACCTGTGCGCCCACAGAGGCCATCCGACGTGGGATCAGGTGCCCTGGGAGGGGGGCCCTGGCTGCATTCTGGGGAGCCTGCCCATGCAGAGCGCCTGGGGCAGGGGGGCATCCCTGAGGGAGCAGCCCCTCGGGAGAGCAGACCCACAGCAGCCTAACCTGCAGCTGTGGTCCAGGTACTGGAACGGGATGGTTCCGGAGCGCTGTCGACGCCAGTTCAAGGAGGGCGAGGAGTGGAACTGCTTCTTTGGCTACAAAGTTTACCCAACTCTGCGCTGTGAGTGGCTGGCTTGAAAGGGGCATGGGGGAGGTAGTGGGAATCCAAACCCAGCCTGGGCCGCCTCCCAGCGGCTGGGTGGAGAGGCCGCTGTCCCGGCCCACGCAGGTGGCCCGACCTGTGCCAGGCTAACCAGTTACTCCTGTTTCCCTGCAGCTGTCCTGGTTTTAGCACTGAAATCCTCGGTCCCAGGCAAACCAGGATGGTTGCTTACCTTGTCTCACCAATGCTGGGGACAGGCTTTAGAGCTAGATCCCTGTGCTGTCCCTCTGGGTTACCTAGCCCCAGGCAGGACCCAAACTCTAAGGACTGGTGAGGTCCCATGCAAGAGACATAATTTTGGCCAAGGTGATAGCAGATTATCAAGCGTCCTTCTTCAAGGAAAGGCAATATTTTTTTCTTTTTTCATACCAGGGTTTGAACACCCAGGGGCACTTTACTCCTGAGCTACGTTCCTAGCCCTTTTTGTTTGTTTGTTTGTTTATTTGGTACTGGGGATTGAACCCAGGGGCACTCCACCACTGAGCCACATCCCCAGCCCTATTTTGTATTTTATTTAGAGACAGGGTCTCACTGAGTGGCTTAGGGCCTCGCTAAGTTGCTGAGGCTGGCTTTGAACTCGAGATCCTCCTGCCTCAGCCTCCCAAGTGCTGGGATTACAGGTGTGCGCCACCGTGCCCGGCTCCCTTTTTGTTTAATTTTGAGGCAGGGTCTTGCTGAGTTCTGTTGGGCCTTGCTAAATTGCTCAGGCTGGCCTTGAATTTGCAATCCTTCTGCCTCAGCCTCCTGAGTCCCTGGGATTATAGGTAGGTGCCACTATGCCCAGTAGCAAGGGCAGATTTTAAAGAGGGAAAGGGATGCGGTGTCATTCAGCAGTAGAGGCTCTGGGTTCAATCCCCAGGAAGGAAAGAAAAGAAAAGAGAGAACACATAGTAGGGAGAGCCTGGCGGGCCCAGCTGGCCCCTAAGCCTGCTGGAGAACTGGCAGGCCCATCTGAGCCAGGTCCCCTCCCAGGCCCAGTGTTCGTGGTTCAGTGGCTGTTTGATGAGGCCCAGCTGACCGTGGACAACGTGCACCTCACGGGGCAGCCAGTCCAGGAGGGGCAGTGGCTGTACATCCAGAACCTGGGCCGAGAGCTGCGCAGCACGCTCAAGGATGTGCCGTGAGTGTGGGGACCCACTCGGTGCTCAGCAGCCCCTCCAAATCTTCAGTAAGCCACTTGATTTGAAAACAGATCTAAAGTGGCAAGAGATTCATCTGTTGGGGAGGACCCCCGCTCTGCCTGGCAGTGCCCAGGTGGATGAGGTGGACTCTGAGCAAGATCTGTGGGCACCAAGGGCAGGGGTAGCTGGGGGCATGCTGGCAAATGGGGACAAGACCCGGGCAGAGGAGCTGCTTACTGGCCGTGGTGACAGGGAGGAACTGGTCTCCAGTCAGAAGACACGGCACAGGGAGGCAGGACGGAGCACCTGGGCGTGCAGCACGGGGTGGGCAGGGCTGGGGCCACAGGGCTCAGCCCCGGTCTCCTCCCCAGGGCCAGCTTTGCTCCTGCCTGCCTCTCACACGAGATCATCATCCGCAGGTCAGTGCCCTGGGCCCGGGGGCAGCTTGGCCTGCAGCACTGGTGTCACACGCCACAGGCTCCGCCTAGCCTGCCCTTGCCCTCCCTTCAGCCCCCAGCCCCCACCTCTACCCGAAGGGTTTCCTGCTGGGGTTTCCAAAGACCTTTATTGTACGGCTGGCTGTGCGGCCAGGATTGACACAGCCCCTCAACAGTGATGGACATGCCCCTCCTGCCTGACCCCCACCTGGATTTCTGTCTGCAGCCACTGGACAGATGTCCAGGTGAAGGGGACCTCACTGCCCCGGGCACTCCACTGCTGGGACAGAAGCCTCCACGACAGCCACAAAGCCAGCAAAGCCTCCCTGAAGGGCTGCCCTGTCCACCTGGTGGACAGCTGCCCCTGGCCCCACTGCAACCCCTCGTGCCCCACCATCCGGGACCAGTTCACGGGGCAGGAGATGAACGTGGCCCAGTTCCTCATGCACATGGGCTTCGACGTGCAGACTGTGGCCCAGCAGCAGGGACTGGAGCCCAGCAAGCTGCTGGGGATGCTGAGCAGCGGGAGCTAGGGGAGCCACCGGGAGACGGAGCCAGCAGCCAGGGGCCAGGCCAGGCCCTGCCCACAGCCACCTCGTGGTGACCAGCAGGCCCTCCTGCCCCTCCCAGGACCAGCAGGACCCAGCCACCCCAGCTGGGCGTGGATGGCCTGTGCCCCGCTCCTCTCCCACTGCCCTGGGGAACCCCATCCAGAGGGCAGCCTGGAGACCCTTCCCAAGCCCACTCTCCTCCTCCCAGCCCCCAGCCCCAGGGGAGCCAGAGGCGAAGCACTGGATTCCTCAGCCCAGCTGCCCAGACAGCGTCCTGCCAGCCCCAGCTGATCATGTCCTTTTGTATTATTTTATAAAATGACTTTTTTATTACTTTAATATTTTAAAAAAGGAAAATAAGAAATATATGATGAATGATATTGTTTTGTAACATATTTTTTTTTAAATAATGAAAAAATAAGACAATGAAAGAAGCTCACACTGCGACCTGCTTATTTCAAGGGTGGTTCTGCTCGACATGCACGTCCCCCACGGCTGGGGAGGCTGGGGAGGCTGGGGAGGCTGGAAACACAACCACTGACCCTGTTTTGCATGCTCAGTGGCCCCAGTGCACCTGGGTCTCGTCCCAGCCCCTGAGAAGGCCCTGTTTATTCATTCAGCAGAAACGTGACTCCTAGTCTTGACAGTGGCAGCTCACATTACTTTGTTTTTTTATGTTTTTAATTAGAACAAAATTCAGTAAGAAAACAACACGCCAGCCAGGCACAGGGGCACACATCCGTAATCCAGTGGCCAGTGACTCGGGAGGCTGAGCCAGTAGGATCACAAGTTTGAGGCCAGCCTGGGCAACTTAAAAAGACCATGTCTCAAAAGAAAAAGGGCTAGGGGGGTGCAGCTCAGTGGCACAGTGCCCCCAGGTTCAATCCCCAGTACAAAAAATTAGTAAGTAGACGAGCTATTTCAGCGACCACGGCATCTAGCGCATGTGGTGTCCTGCAGCGACCACAGCGGCCAGCTTCCTCTAGTTTCAAAACTCGTCACTACAGAAATACGTTCCCTAGTAGCTGACATCTCAGAAGTCTGCATTTCTATTTAAATGGGAGGACGTCCCCTCCCCACCCCTGCTTCACTTCCAAGAGCGAATGCGTGCATTTTCTCTGTTACCCACAAGGTTGGACCTGCACACCGATGGCTTCTGGTTCCACCTCTCATGAATCCTGGAGCTGGAGGAGAGCTGCTCTTGGACAGCCTTCCTGGTCCTCCCACAGGCTGTGTTCTCCAGGCTCGCGGGTGCAAGGACCGTGAATAGCTCCGGGTTTTCGTGGTTCAGTGTGTGGGCAAGCAGTCACTGACATTAACTTCAGAAGTGGGATTGTTGGGACAAAGGCAGAGAAGAGACATTGTTTTATTTATATTTTGGCCCTGGGGACTGAACTTGGGCTCCAGCACCAAGCCACACTCCAGCCTGTTTGTTTTGATTTAGAGGTAGGGCCTCACTAAGTTGCTGAGACTGGCTTTGAACTCATGATCCTTCTGCCTCAGCCTCTGGAGCCGCTGGGACTAGAGGTGTGTGCCACCGCGCTTGGCTAGGGAGCAGTTTTGATAGTGCCATAGTTGGTCTCAGCAACACTGACCTTGGACCTTATGTGTCGAATTTACTGAGCAAAGCAGTCTATGTGAATCCAGGTGTTGATTCTCTCAGTGGCCCTACAAGGTGGGTTCTGTCATAAGCCCCAGTTTAGAGAAGGAAATCATGACTCAGAGGCGTTGTCCTGGCTCAGCCTGACTGTGTCTGGCTTCCCACCACAGACACCAGGGAACTGCAGCTCCATTCTCAAAGTGGGGACAGCCATGTGGACCCTGACATGTCTTGGGGTCTGTCCAGGCCAACAATTCAGGGCAACCCTGGGCCTGAGGACGGAGTAGGGCCAGAGCTGCTAGGCCCCGCCCAAGCACACTGGGGCCTCATCCCTCCCCATGTGGGGCCTTTCATCACCAACGTCCACTTCCCCAGGTCTCCTCCTTGGGCCATCCCACATGGTTTCCTGCAGAAATGCATGGAGTCCCAGCAGCCACGGGAGGCATCACAGTAGATTTGCAGAGACTGAAGGTGGGGGATGCAAGAGGGCAACTCAAGGGCTTGCTGCTGGCTTGGGGGCAGCCTGGTCCTCTGTCCTCCAGAGCCAGACCTCCTGGGAAGGCTTTGAGCCACTCTTTCCATGGGGGAGCCTGGGCAGAAGAAGAGGCTGGGAGACCCGTGGGGCCCACGTGCCCCTTGGCTGGGAGAGGCTGCTCAGAGGGTGGGGCCTGCCCTGCTGCAGGAGCTGGGCTGGGCTGGGGAGGCGCTGCCTGGGCTCCCGCCCCTGTTTGTGCAGAGAAAGGAGGTAGGTGGCAGCTTGCAATTAGAGGGTGCATTGTTCCACCTGAGGGCCCCGAAGGCGGCCGTCCGTCCGAGGACAACCCTGTGTGTCTGGGCAAACCAGACCTGTTGAACAGACACGGTGGGTTGGGCCCAAAGGGCTCTTCCCAGATGAATAAGTCCTTTCTTCAAATGACTGTGGTGAAGGAGGAAGAAAGCAGAGCTCACCGTGGGACGGGTGGAGAGTCACAGTCGCTGCCTGCTCTCCTGCCAGGACCAGAGAAAGAGGATCCCCGGCCCCAGCAAGGACAGAGGCCCGCGGGAGCCAGCCCTCCACACCCGGCCTGCTCACTGAAGCCCGGGTGGCCAGGGCCGCTGCACACTGACTTCTCATGCTGACTGGACATGCTGGGCCTTGCGCTTTCCACAGCAGAGCAGTCAGTGTCCAGGACACTCGCCCCACCGGGGCCTCTCCTCTCCAGAGCCGACCTTCACCTCACAGGGACCTGATCATGGGACCTGAACTCCATGTCAACACCCAGGACACGTTTCAACCCCAAACTGAGAAGAGTAGACAGACCGGGGTGTCCACCCCAGACTTGCCTGGCATGAGCTGGGGCCTAGGTTTGGCCACAAGCATGAGAAAAAAAAGAACAAGAAAGAAGAGGGAAGCTCCTGAAGGGCAGAACTGCTTTCTGCTTTTCTCTCTTCCTTCCTTCTTTCTTTTTTTCGCTGGGGACCCAACCTGGGCACTATACCACTGACCTACAGCCCCAGCCCTTTAAACAAAACTTTTTTTGTACTTGTAGAAGGACAGAATGCCTTTATTTTGTTTGTTTATTTTCACGTGGTGCTAAGGATTGAACCCAGTGCCTCACATGTGCTGGGCGAGCGCCCTGCCACGGAGCCACACCCAGCCCTCCCTAGCCCCTTTGATTGCTTATTTTGAAACAAAGTCCTACTAAATTGCCCAGGCTGGCCTCCAATTTTTAATCCTCCTGCCTCAGCCTCCCAGGTTGCTAGGATTACAGGCTTGCACTACCGTACCCAGCTTTCCCTCTCCTCTTACATTAACCCTCCTTCCCTGAACCCTGGCCCCTGAGCACACAAGGCCTTTCTGTCTGCCACACCCTGGCACCTGCTGGTCCCTCTGCCTGACACCTACCTCTGTACCTGGGGGGACCTCCTCACTGAGCTTACAGTCCTATTGTCACCTCCTCAGTGTGGCCTTGGCTGATCTCTCCCAGAAAAGAAGGCCCCAGCTTCTCACCTCATGCTTCCTGTCTCTACATAACACATGGCCATCCAGGACTGTCCAGCTGATGCTCCAGTGAGGCTGCTGTCTCCTTTGTCTGGTCTGTTCCCCAGTGCCTGGAGCAAGACAGGGCACTGCACAATCCCTGAATGAAGATCCGTTTAGTGAAAACTTTAATCAGAAGGAGAGGAAAGAACAGCATCCTGCTGAGTGGTGTGATCCCAGAGACTCCGCGGTCGAGGCAGGAAGATCACAAGTTCAAGGCCACCCTGGGCAACTTAGTGAGATCCTGACTCAAAATAAAATAAAAATGACAGCGGATGTGGCTCAGTGGTAGAGCATCTGGGTTTGATCCCCAGGAACACAAAATTTAAAAAAAAAGTTCTAAAAAAGAAACTCTAGGTGTGTGGTGGTGGCGCACACCTGTGATCCTAGCAACTCGGGAAGCCGAGGCAGCATAGTCCAGCCCGGCACCTTAGCAACACCCTGATTCAAAAATAAAAAAAGATCTGGGTATGTGGCTCAGTGGCAAAGCAGCTGTGGGTTAAATGTTAAATCCTGGCACCAAAAAAGGGGGAGGAGGAGGAGGAGGAGGAGGAGGAGGGGGGGG
>JAJEJO010001999.1:9494-66435 GCA_020662805.1 Glaucomys volans
TGAGGAAGGAAGGAAGGAAGGAAGGAAGGAAGGAAGGAAGGAAGGAAGGAAGGAGTTAGGGAGGGAAGAAGGGAAGGAAGAATTCATGGATGGACAGAAAGATGGAGGGTTGGTGCATGGAAAGATGCATATATGCATGGTTGCAAGGAGGTATGGATGGAATGACCTTATTCCAAAGAGATTTCTCTGGCTCTTAATCTTTTCAAAGTTTACCCGAATCTTTACCTTCTTTCCTCCTCCATGAACTCAGTTATTCCAGCCAGGCTGCACCCAAAGGCTCCAGGGGCAAGCTGATTAGTTTTCTCACTTGCTTTGACATGAAGTAAATAATGTAAAAACCAGTGTCATGTCTCAAACATTTCTGCAAGTGCTGTCAGCCTCCTAATTAATGTCATTGCCTGGCAGGTGCTCAGCAGCCTGTCCTCTTGAGATCCCCCAGTAGTTCCTACCAGGCCTGGCAGCCTGCATCAGGCCCAAGCCCCTGCATCCTCCCCTGCCCACCCTAGAGACAGATATATTTCAAACAAGTTCAATGAGAGGCAGCTTAATGCCACCCCATTCCCGGAGACATGTTAACAACGTCATGTAAGAAAACACTCTGTCTTTGGGATTGTCCCACCAGACCTTCCTTTCACAGCCTCAAGTCTGTCCCAGTCAGGAAGCCTCCCCTGGTTTCTCATCCCTCATTGATCAGTTCCCTCCTCCCACCTCTACCCTTCCCCCTGTGGGGAAGGAGCAGCAGCTCTCTCCCTCAACTTTTACTTTGGCCTCAGCCCATTAGAACAGGCATATCATCCTAGTTTGTTCCCCAAAGGACAAGGAATTACACATCAGAGTCCAGAACATTCACTGGGCCACATTTTATATTTGGGCAGTTACCAAGACCTTATTAATGGCACAGGCCATGCTCAACTTTCTGGTTCTTTAAATAAAACGGAAGCTTAAGTCTGTGTGATCTGAGAAGCCCTCATTAATAAAAAAAAATACAATGTTGCAAATACAAAATTAGGTTGAGGCCTAATTAGGTGAAGGCTAAGCTTGGAAAGCTTCCTCTTTCCAACTCCTAGAAATAATGCATGCCTTGTCTACTTCCTGCTTTGCACAGAAATGGCTGCCTTTGGGATGGGCCTGGATAGTGCTGTTGGAAGCATCCCTTCCAGCTTCCAAGAGGTGCCGCCCAGCGCTCATCCAGGTAGCTGGAGAGATGAGTAGCTATAGAGTCCGCTTCACAGAACTTCTTGTTTCAAGGAAGCACTGGTCATGAGTCCCACGGGGCATCCAAGATCAAGCCTCTTTTACCTGATCTACCTGGTTTTGTATAGCTCCACTGGTAGGAAAAGTTAGTAGAGGAGACTTTCAGTTTCCACAAAATCAATAATCCCGAAGTATCAAATAAATATCCATGAGTCCATACTGATATAAATAAATAACTGAATGCATTTTATAATGGGAGGGAAGAGACAGAACTTCTGTGCCGAATAATTCCAAATGACTGATGTAACTACTCCACCCTCAGGGAAAGAAAGCATGACTTCCCAATCCCCAAATATGAACCATGACTAGTGACTTTCATTTAAAAAGTACAGTGTGGCAAAAGGGGACGTTATGCTCCATGTGTGCATTGTAATGTACAAAGCTGCAACAGCCGGGCCTGTGGTGCGGACGCAACTCCAGCTGTCAGAGCAGCGCTCTGCCCACATGGCCCCATCCCCTGTCAGCTCGCCAGGCAGGCAGCAGGCCTACCAGCCCCCGGTCCAACCTGTAGGGCTCCCTCCCTGGCGGTTGGGTGCAGGATGTGCCTGGGGGAAGGCGAGGGGGGAATGACAGCTCCCCGCCCCTTCCCTGTAGCTAGCCCGCCATTGGCCCGTTCGTCAGCCTGTCCTTGCCAGCCATTGGCTGACCCCTAGCCCGCCAAAATTCAACTTTCAAAAATTGGCCCTATCATCGTTTTGCCCTCGAGGTTGGAGAGCTTAAAAGAAGCTCCCAGGTCATGTACTCTCTCTCTTTCTCTTTCTCTTCAGGGCAGACGCTGTCCCTCTGCCTAATAAAAAATCTCTTGCATGAGTTCCCGCCTCTAGAGTAGTTTTTCTGGGCACTTTTTCACCTTTCATGTAGGATATGTCAAAATCCATTCTACTGTCATATATAACTAAAAAGAACAAATTTAAAAAAGATGAAGCTTTCACTTTGGGGCCCCATGGGCTAGGAGGGTTCTTAAGTTCATGATTAGAGCCTTTATGGCTAGGTCCCAGCATCTAAGATAGTTCATTTCACTTCATGGGTACTTAATTTGTTGAACTTAAATAAACAAATGTATGAATTAATGAATGGATTAAAAAGTTCTTGACTCAAAAAAAAGTACAGTGTGACAAGAGGGGAAAGTGTAACTTAAATAAATCTAACAAATGGTACCTAAGCTGGGTGATTAAGTCAAGACCAACAATGATGAAAATGGTACTTTACCTCTGTGGTCTTCTTCCCCAGACCCTGTTACCCCAGTCAAATCATGAGGACATCAGATTCTTTAAAGGGATGTCCTGTAAAACATCTGGCCAGTGCTCCTCCACACTGTCAAGGTCATCAAGAACAACAAAAGTCACAGTCAACAAAAGAAGGTGTCACAGTCAAGAGAAACCTAAGGAGACATGATTCTTAAAGGTAACATGGTATCCTGGACAGCATCCTAGAAGAGAAATAGAATATTAGGTAAAAGCGAAGGAAATCTGAATAAACTTTAATTATGTGTATATACTGGGCCATTGGATAGAACAAGTGTACCACAGTAAAATATGATGTTAATAATAGAGAAAACTTGGTGTGTATTACATGAAACTCCCGATACAATCTTTTTTTCCCTGTAAATCTAAAACTGTTTTAAAACTTTTTCAAGTTAATGGAATGGTTTCAATTTAATTTTATTTTTTAAAAGTTAACAAAGAGCTTGAAGTATAGCTCAATGGCAGAGTGCTTACCTAGTATGCATGAGGCCCTGGATCCAACACAAAATCCACCTACCCTGAAACCCTAACACATATACACCCAGGGAACATGTTCAAATATCTCACACTGCCAGAGTGTCCTAGCATGGAACCAAGCACATGGTAGGTCCTCCATAAACATATGATCATTTAACATATGAGCCCTCATAATATACCAGGTGTTGTGCATCACCTCATTTACTTCTTGTAAGAGCTCTAAGTAGAGGTGGTTTCTACCATTATGATCCCCATGTTATAGATGAGGACACTGGAGTTCAGTAAGATGGCAGACTTACTCGGTGTTCTGGAACAACCTGGTCCCAGGGTGCTATGAGACTGAAGGAGGAGGCAGGCTGACTCAAGATTGCACATCGTGCAATTTACTGGGGACTTGTAGACAGAAGTGTCATCCTGAGCAACAGCAAGATCAGTGGATCTCGTGCTTTGGGTCAGAAGGAGGGGGCTTATGAAATGGCCAAGATGAATGGGCTCTGTCCAAGCTGGAATGTACCTAGTTTATCTTAAGCTCATACCAAGGACACTGGACACATCTCTGGTGCTGTTGACACCAGGGTCTAGTACTTGTACTACTTACCAACATGTGTTGCTTATTTCAACCTGTTTCTCAACATGGTCTCTGGGTGCCAAGTTCAAATGATTACAAACTCCCACTGAGCAGGTCAGAATTAACAAGGATGTTTAGAAGTCTCTCTCCAGACTAACAGGGGAGCTTCCCAGAGCTTCTAGTACAGCAACTTCTCCTCCTTAGCAGAAGGCCTTAGGTCTTCCATTGCTGCTGGAGTCTCCATTCAGGTCCTGCCTGTGCTTCCTAGTGGCTATGTCACCTCAACCTGACCTCAATTTCTACCCTGTGCAATGAGACGTTTGGACTAACAGGTCTCTGAGGTTCCCTCCAACTCAGACATTTCAGAGCTCTTCAGACACAAAAGGAGTGTCTAAGAGTACAGCCCTGCCTATGCCAGAACACTGGGGCAGGGGCACAGATGGGCTCACTACCAAACACATGGCCCTACCTCATCCTTGCACTCCAACTAATCCCAGACTAATCCCTCAAAGCCGCAGCTCTATGATCGGTACTTCAAGGCCCAGATCTCAGCAATGACCTGCCCATCATCCCCTCCTCCAGGACTAATTTCAGTGCCTCCACAGTCCTGTAACAGGGACACACTCAGTCCTAGTATAGGAATTTCCTTGAGTAAATCAAATGAGAACAACTACCTTGAAGGACTCCCATGTTCATCCCTGGGTTGTGTTTCTACCCATTCCTCCTGTCCCAGGAGATCATGCACTGTCAGGCTGTTCAACATATTACTAGTGTTTGCAACCTGCAGGCTGGCAGGGGCCACCTCTAGTGGCATCCGGTCTGCTCTCAACAGACCCTGCAGACACTGCTCAGGACATCCTATAGCTGCAGCTTATGGAGGCTCCCCCACCAAGGAACAGAACCAAGATGCAAGGCTCCCTGTCCAAACAGGCCAAGGCCTCTGCTGGCTCCAGCTGGTGCCTCTAGAAGAACCCCTAGGAAGAGACAGCCTCACGGAGCCCTCCACCAGGAAGTCCTGGAACCAAAATACCTGTGGCAGAGTGTGAGGTTGTCATAGACAGAGCACCAGGCTAGAGTTTAGGAGCCCTGACATCTTGTCCCAACTTTGGCCCTGGGAAGCTGAGAGTCTTTGGGCTGGTCAACTATCCCTCCCTGGAACTCTATTTATATATTTAATTATTTGAAAACATATGACCAATTTGATTAAAACTTTATCCTAGAGGATGTAACCGATCCCTCCTAAGCTCCTCATGCTGCTGAACCAATAGGTAGAAAAGGGAGCCAGAGAAAAGACTGGGGCAATCTAACTGGAGGAAGCCTAGGGAAACCAAGGGAACTGGATGGCTATTCCATAATGGAGCAGGGGAGATCATGTGGGGAGCTCTGGGGGACCATGGGGTATTTGGTATTCTTTTGCCTAGTACTCCTGGTCAATGGAAAAGGCAGCAACCTAACTGACCCATCTACCACAAGAAAAAAGTTTAGGACATGTGCCAGGTGAAGAATCCCACCCCCAGGAGCCACCTCATCCATTTCTTTGTTTGTTTGTTTGTTTGTTTGTTTGTTTGTTTGTTTGGTACTGGGGATTGAACCCAGGGGCACTCCACCACCGAGCCACATCCCCAGCCCTATTTTGTATTTTATTTAGAGACAGGGCCTCACTGAGTTGCTTAGGGTCTCACTGAGTTGCTTAGGGCCTCACTGAGTTGCTTAGGGCCTCACTGAGTTGCTGAGGCTGGCTTTGAACTCGCAATCCTCCAGCCTCAGCCTCCCAAATGCTGGGATTACAGGCGTGTGCCACCACACCCAGCGACTCATCCACTTTTTCTGAACTACTTTCTCTATTTCTGTAGGGAAAAACCCCGGGCCCAGTCATTCTACATAGAAGCTCTTTTCTGTTTTTGTTTTAAATTTCAGGAACATTCTACTATAAAGACTAAATCCCAATGGGCAGTCACTTCATAAGTGGTTCAGTTCAGAGATACCCAAGGTAGTCAGATTCATAGAGATGGAAAGTGGAATGGCGCTGTGGGGCTGGGGAGGGGACAGGGAGTCGGTTTTTAGTGCACAGAGTTTCTGTTCTGCAAGATGAAGGGGTCTGGAGATGGCTTGCACAACAATGTGCAATGTCCCTGAACTGCACATTTTAAAATGGTTTCAGTGATAAATGACATGTGTATTTTGCCACATTTAAAATTAAAAAATCAGTCCAAATAATCACCACTACCACTCTGCAGCATCCTTTCTAAGAGGCCCATTCCATCTCCACCAGTGACACATGGAGGGCAGAGCTGCGACCTGGGCACAGTGGGGGAAGGGAGCTCAGGGAGGGGGAACAGGGCAGGAAGCGGGGAAGACAGGCTCTGCAACTCTGTGCTGGAGAAACAGTAGAGGCTCACGCTTGAGACGTGCACGCACGTGCAAACACACGCACACTCACTCGCAGAGTCCTCACCCCATCCCTGCTTGCTCTTTCCCAGGAGAAGGTCTAGGAGGCAGCCTTTCCCTTTCCTGGCTCCTGTGTTGCCCACTTCTTGCTGGATTGGAGCAGTGGAGGCACTAGCAGGAGGAGGAGAGCAGAAGACCCCAGGGTATCCCCGCCTTCCCTGTCCCAGCAGTGTCGGCAGCAACAGAAGCTTCTCCTGCCCAGGTTCACTCCACATCACAAGTGACCTCCTTCCCTTTGAACCTCCAGCCTTTCTGTCCTAGCTCATCCTGACTTGCCTCACCCTCCCTTTTAGCTGGAAGCTTCTCCATCACACAGCATAAGTGCCAGAGTCGTGAACACTCACGTGGTGTCAGCCTCCCTGGCTAGGCCCTGCCTTCTGAAACCAGCCCAGCCAAAGTCACAGCCTGGAAGCAAATCACCTTCGCTCCCTTACACTGCAGGCCCTCAGCCGCACCTGGGCTCCAGATGAGTGACCTTGGATCCCAAGATACTAAGGGAGGAGCTCCTACATCTCATGATCCCAAGAGATCCTGCCCTAGAACTCCCCGCCTGACTCAGGCTCTTCCACCCTGGGTCCTACTCCTCCCTCCAGATGTTTTGAGCACTCAATAGCCAGCTGTGCTCAGAGTCCAAGAGGCTGGGAGCGCCAGCTGATGACCTGAGAGTGGTGGGGTCTAGAGGAGGCTGTTGGAGCAGTCCTGGGCAGCCTGCCAGGAAGCCGACCCCTCCACATTCCTCCTGGTGGAGATACATAGCCCTTCCAGGTGCTGGGGGTTCTGAGCAGCAGTATTTGGAGGCCACTACCTTCTACCCAGGAGCAATGCTGTTCCGAGACCTACATTGGCCATAACAGTGGCCATTAGCTACATGTGGTTTTCAAATTTTACATTTAAATTAATTAAAATTAAATAAAGTTCAACATTCAGTGCTTCAGTTGCTCCAGTCCTATTTCAAAAGCTCAACTAGTGGCTAGCAGCTGCCTGCCGTATGGGGCAGCAGATACGGAATATTCCCCTCAGTCCTACGGAGCAGCTCTGTAGACAAAGCTGACTGTCAACATAGAAAGAAATGGAACCTGCATAATACAAATTAACCAATTACATTTTAACAACTAAACATTCCCCCTGCTATGCGTGTGACCAGAGGATGATTGAGTTTTTATGCAGAAATGGCTTTGAGTTGGACTGGATGGGTTCAGGCAGAGTGGAAGAGGCGGAGAGATTATTTTCTAATGTTTCTCCCAAAGATGCATGAATAGAGAGTTGATGGGATTTATGTAAGTGCACCAACCCACCAGAGCGAGGAGCTTTTTAAAAACCAAAAGAAAGATATTTAGTTAAATGGAAAAAAGAAGAAATCACATGTTTACTCTTTGCTTGGTTCTCTTAAAGAAACAAAAGAACATCGGTTCTTAAAACATCTTTCCCACACGCGCTTAGCAGATCAGGGCTCAGAAGACGGCGCTCCCGGTGGTGAATGAGATATTTAACCTGTCTTCTCTGACAAGAAAATTAAGGACTTTTGAGCAGGGCATTAAACTCAGAGAAACAGAGATGGCTCCTTTGGTTATATCTTTTCCCACTGCAGGCTCAGGTTAGAAAGCAAGAAGAGCTCTCTTTCCAGTTCATTCAAAATCTAACTACTGGGGGTGGTGTGGAGAGGGCCTGGAGGATAAAGGAGGAGTCAATTGCTAATTCTTAAAAAGTTGGCACTTTGATTACCAAAAGGATGGGAAGGATATGTCTCTGACCTGGAGAGAGAAGGCCCTTTCCCAGGAACTGGTTCTCACTGGGTTTAACCTAATAGATCTGGGACAGGGTCCAAGAATTTGTATTTAATAAGTAAGAATTTGCATTTTAATAAGTTCTCTGGGGAAGCTAGTGCTGTGGGTTGGAGCTGATCTTTGAGAATGACTTCCCAAGAGGTAGCCCAAGTGTGGGCTGAAGTCACTACGGTCCTTCCAACTGGTCCATGTCTGAAAGAACAGGAGGGAGCACTTCCCCTGCAGGGAATGAGATGCATTCGATTTGTTAAGGTGTTGCATTAAAACATTTTCTATCTTGATTACTGAGGTGATCCAAAGTGACCCCTGCTTTCTCACTCAGAGATGTGCATTGACTTGCCCAAGAACACACAATAAGTAGAGTGGTCATTCAAACCCCAGGGCCTTTGACTTTCAAAATCTAGGATTCCTTCCACAGAACTACAGAATGCCAGATGAGCACCATTTGGGCTGACTATGCCTATGTTGTGCCACTCTTCCCTCGTTTCAGGCTGTAGGTGACCACCCCTTACACAATGCAAGAGGGAAAACAGCAAGGCCCGTGCATCTGTATGAATCACACACTCCATGCAAGGATGTTTCCAATTTCTTCTTACAGCCAAAGACACTGCATACCTACTAAGTACAGGCAATATGGAAAATTTACAGACTTAGGTCTCAGTTCCAGACCCCCAGGATTTTGCATACTTATCTCTTTCAGGCAGACAGAGAGGCTGGTCCATCATGCATAATGCCCAGATCATTTTTTTTTAAAATAGAGAAAAACAATAGTTCGTTTTTAGCAAGAGAGAAGATGCCAGAAGGTAATTGCTTTGCAAATTATTGTAAGTTATAAACAGATCAATGATTTTTTTCCAAAGTCAGAATCAACTATAATTAGCAATATGCAAATCCCACCCTGAGCCTTTTGTGGCCCACAATGAAGTGGGAGGCACCCTCAGCTGCCAATTATATTCATTCAGAGGAGACCGGGTGTGAACTGAAGGAAGCTGAGAGGAGCAGCCTGAGGCTGCCTGAAGGTTCTGCCTGAAGGTGGGGGCCAGGCCTGAGGTCCCTCTTCTCACAGCTCTTCTAGCCAAGCCAGCCCTGTTCCCAGCTCAGGCCTGGATCTCAAAGGTCTGGTTGGAAATTACTTCCCTTCCACCCTTGCTATTCACAAGGATAAGGGAGAAGGGCAGGGAAACCATTGGGATTTAATTTCCTTGTGAAACCAACATGCCTGTCATCTGACAAGGTGGTTGCCTGGGGGAGAAGAAGGAGCACTACACAAGGAGTCAAGAGAAGCTGGACGCTTCTCCAAGCTCTGCGCTGATATCCGTGGGGCCTTGCCAGCCACCGCACCTTGCTGGCACTAGGTTCTTCGTTCATAAAACAAGGGGGCTGGACAGGTGTTTCTTGGGTCCCCTCATTTCGTATATTCACTCACTATTCTGCCTTCTAGTGCCACGCACTGTGCCAAGCACAAGGGACAGAAGCATAAATGAAACCTGTCCCCACGAGTAGGCGTTCATAGTTTTCCATAGCATGTTCTGCCTCACCCGGAGTCCCAAGGAATGGAGCCAGCTATCTATGGACCGAGACCTCTGAAACAGTGCGACCCAAAATAAACTTCTGCTCCTCTAATTGTTCTTGTCAGGTCTTTGGTGACAGCAGTGAAAGAGCTGACTAAAACTAGTCCCTCTCCCTCCAGATTCCTCCTTCTGCTTTTCTCACTCTGTGCAATAGAGAGGCTCTTCATCCAGCTTCTGCCTGGGGAGCAGAAAGCAATGGGAACGGTATAAGAGAGAAGCCAAACCTCATGGCAACAGTCAGTCCCCAGATCTTCACCTGGTAAGTTCCACACAGGCCACACCCACATGTCACCTCTCAGCCTTCCTGGTCATCCCACCGCATTAGTCTGCTACTGTCTGATCTACCTCACCTGGGTGAGTCCTTTATCAGGGACCTGAATATACCATGCCTTCCATGCCTCACCCCATGCAGTCCTGTCCCCTTGAATCTGTACTAGTCCTGTCACTTGTGTTTGTTTTTATACCAGGGATTGAACCCAGGGGTACTTAACCACTGAATCACGTCTTCAGCCCTTTTTTATTTTTTATTTTGAGACAGGGTCACACTAAAGTTGCCTAGGGCCTCCCTAAGTTGCTGAGGCTGGCTTTGAACATGTGATCTCCTGCCTCAGCCTCCCTAGCCTCTGGGATTACATGTGTGTACCACCATGCCAGGCTGAGTTTTTTTTAAAATGGTAGACTATACCAGAGGTGATGGTGGGCCTTAAGAAGGTCTAGTGGCTTCCATTTTGAGCTTGAAATCTCAGAGCCTCCAGGTAGGAAGTCTAGCATCCCTTCCAGAAAGACCATGTGGAGAAGTCACATGGAGAAGACAGTCAGAACTAGAGAGAAAGGGGATGGGATGGGAGGGAGGGGTCCTGCTGATCTCAATTGATCCCAGATATCGGCTGACCTGCAAGCTAAATGCAGCCACCCAGGCGACCATGAGTCAGACTAGCATGTAACCATCATGAGTCCAACCTTGGCTGTGAGCAATGAATAGTTACTGTTTCAAGCCACTGAGTCCTGGGGTGGTTTATTATGCAGCAATAGACACCTGGTACCATACCACTCTGTTTCATTTTCTTCACACCATCTAGCAAATAACCAACACCATTTGTCGCCTTCTCTAGAAGATCAGGTCCATGAAGGCTGGTATTGTTTGCTCATTGCCACGTCCCTGAATCTGATACTTCACAGAAACTCCCTCATGTTTGTTGAATGAATTCACCACCAGCTCATTCAAACCTCAGACCAGACCAGGAGAAACTACAAGAAAATAATCCAAAGCCCAGCAGCCTCTTGACCTGAGCTGGAGTCAGAGAAACATGTTGATTTTTCCATTAACAAACTTCTCAGCAGACAAAGCAAACTTTAAAGGATTAAAAAAGAAAAAACAGCTAGCAAGACATTTTATGCTTGTTCAGAGGTGCCGTAAACAGCTGGCTTACAAGCAGCCGACGCTGCAGTTCCCTGGGGTCACAGGATGCAGCAGCAGAGACCAAATGGCATTCACGCCAATTCTTGCACAGTCCCGGAGCCAACATCTGGCCTTCTGCGCTCCCGCTCACCCTGGCCATGCATGGAGCCCCCCCACCTGACTAAGGACACTTTCCAAGAGGAGCCCAGCTGCTGCTTCCTGCCCAGCACAGCCAGCTACAGGTGCTGAAGGAAGCCAGAGTCCCCTCTGGGGTGGGCAAGCTGCCTGCACTTGGGACAGAGGCAAACAGTAGATGCTCCTCAGCTGCTCTTCAAATGACCCCTAATGCCAAAATTTGGGTTATGCCCCCTTTGCCATTCTGGGGGCCACTGCCACTTGTGTGCTCTTCTGGTCTCTTTCTTCTCTTCCTGTCTGTGTTTGCAAAGGTTTGAAGGAGATGCTCTCCATAGGTGGCATCTGGCTGCTAGATGAGAAAATGAGGGAAAGTGCTACCTAGGCACACTCCCAAAGGCCCCAAAGCAGTCATGGTGGCACTTCAGAAAAGACCTAGACACCCCTCTTTGGCCCTTCTAGGTGTCTCCGTCTTCTTTTTAATGAGCACTCCTTTAGTTAAATGAAATTGAAAGCAGTGGTTCTCAAAAGTCAGCCTGCCATCAGAATCATCTGGAACGCTTGTTAAAACGCAGATTGCCAGGTCCCACTTCCAGTACTTCTGTAAGTCAGGCAGGAGTCCCAGGAATTTGCGTTTCTAACAAATACCCCGTCAACAGTGGTGCTGGTGGTCCAGGGACCACACTTTGAGAACCACTGATATAACACAGTAGAAAGACAAATATGAATGTCTAGAGACACACACATGCACACAGAAAGCCCAGATTTTCTGGAATTGCCCCAAATCTTAGTCAAGGGAAATATATAAATCACTTTAAACAGCCACTACTATAGTCCTCAAGAGGTTGTCAAAGGAAAACAGCCTTCCTGGCAGCAGAGAAATTGTAAAGAATGCAAAGGGGAGGGGAGAACTATTTCATGAGCTTAGAAACTAGTGTTCCTGACACTTTAAGAGAAGGACCATGGAGTAAAGGGAGAGGGGAAGAGGACCATGCATCTTCTGAATCCATTGGCCAGGGAGGACATTTGAAGTGGAGGAGGACATATGGGGCTGGGTCAGGTTGGGCCAGGATACAGTGAGCATCCTTGCTAAGTTCCACCTGAAAAGAACCACAAAGACACAGGCTCCCACACTCACTCCAGACTCATGGAATAAGAATCAATGAAGGGAAGATCTAGAAATCCTTATTTAAGCAGATCCCCTATAAGACTTGCTCATCCTTTTCAACAGGGTATCTCAAAGTTCCATCAGGAACACAAGGGCCAGGAGAAGTGGGAAGGAGAAGGGGAAATGGGGGGTTATTGTTTGATGGGTAGAGTTTAAGCTTAGAGAGATAAAGACGTTCTGGAGTGAGGCTATAGATGTAGCTCAGTGGTGGAGTGCTTGCCTATTGCCTAGCATGTGTGAGGCCCTACGCTCAATCCCCAGCACTGAAAAAAAAAAAAAGGAAAGAAAATTCTAGAGATGGATAGTCATGATGATTGCACAACATGAATTTCCTTAATTCCACTGAACCATACACTTAAAAATGGCTAAAATGGTCAATTTCGGTTATATATATTTTATCACAACAAAAAAATAAAGTCCCATCAAGGAGATAAAAGTGGAATGTGTATCTGACCAATTACAAGTTATCTTGATAAGGTTGTCATTGTGTCTTGGACATGGGATGAAGTCCAGAAAGGCCAAAGCCCTGAAGGAATAATATTCACTCTGTCCAGTGAATGGGTTCTTAGAGGTAAATGAGAACACTGATAAGACATATGAAGATCTCTGGGACGCTCTGAAGGCAGTCCAGAGGAAGGTTCATTGCATTGAGCTCATTCATTAAAAGAATAAAAAGTCAACAAATAAATGACCCAACATTACATCTCAAACTCCAGGTGCCTTGATGCTAATAACAAACACTTCCGAAGGAGGCAAACTATCCAACCCACCCTCTTTGCTCCTCTTCTGGACTCCCTAGGCAATATGGTGATCTGCAATGGGGGTCTTCTCAAGCATCCCCCTCTGAAGCTCTCAGGAGGCAGTGACCTCCCCTGCAGGTGCCTGTAGGTGGCCTCTAACATCTAAAGGAGAAGGCCTTCAGCTGTAAATTTCCACACAGGCTGTGTGCCTCATTCCTCTGGGAGCAGAGTACTATTTGGTCACAATAAATCCATTCCCCAGAACCTCAAGCCTGGCCAATTGAAAAAGCTGAAATTCCAAAGTTACAGAGCTGAGGATGAAAATGGCCCCCAAGAGGCGCACTAAGTCGGGGCAGCTCTGCCTGGGAAGGGAGCTGCCAACTCTGAGCACCCTCTCCCACCCCCACACACCTGTTCACAACCAAGGCATTAGCCAGCTCTGGGAAAGGCTCTATTTTGCCCAGTGAAGGAAGAAGCATTATCTGCTTATGTTTTCTAAGTTCCTCACAGGGATCCGTGAAATCTCACTTTAACCTCTTCTCCTTAAGCAAAATCTTGGCTGAATTTTCCAAACTCCACTGATCTCCCTCTCTCTTTTCTAATGCCTACAGAATCAGAATTGAGAACTCAGCATTTAATTATGCATGGCCTTGTGTCTTTTCCTGGCATAAATAGCTCGATGGGGTGGAAAAGGCTTAGATTTTGTAGCCACAGAAACTTTGGCTTGAAGCTGGCTCTGAGTGGGTGACCATTTGACACAAGTGAACCTGCATCTGTGCTTAGGAAATTCAGAAACTTGGTCAAGGTCACAGAACTAGGAAGGTGAGAAAATGACGGCAGGAGGGTCAGAACAGGGCAGTACTCTGATTATGTCCGTAAGCTCCTGGGCATGCAGAACTCTTCCCCCAAAGATGCTGTCAACCCTGGATGTGCATTAGAGTCTGTTGAACAACTTGCGATGCCCGGAGATCCTGGGTGGGGCTCAAGCATCTATACTTTGAAAGCTCCTCCAGCCACTTCCCTAAGGTGAACAGCTCAATAAATGTTCAAAAAGAACTTAATAAATTGATGGAGATGCAGAGTTCTGTGACTAATATGATTGGCAAGAAGGGACCGTGACTTGCAGGTGTCATTAGTATTAGGTTCAGTTTTTAACGTGGAGAAAACCCTCCAGAATGTTAGGTAAATCCAGATGGCCATTAATTGAGTTGCCAAACTCTCAGTGTTTAGGCCAACGATCTCAACAATATTTTTGTTAATGATTCACATTCAACAGCAGTGTCTTCTCATGTACTGAGACTTCTTATTAGAGAAATAACCATCTTCTTCAATTCATGCTTTGCTGCAGTGGTGAAAAATAAAGAGGTCATGAAAGAACTTCGGGAGGAAGAGTTAAGAAGCCCAGTGGTGTATAAATAGATAGCTGGGTGGTTACTAAACTTGACCCCAGAGTCACGTAATTAGAGAAGTGGGGGAAAACTCATTAACTACAAAAATCATTATTGGAGAAAGAGCAGGGAGGGCTGATGGTAGAATTATTGACTGCCAGGGAAAACTGTGCTGAAGGAGGCAGATGGAGTGGGACCAGCTCTTCAGTCAGTGCAGGAGTTTGAGAGATACCAGGGAGGTCCAAGGGACAGCACCCTCCGAAGCCCACCCTGGGGTTTCCGTGAGAAAAATAGAAGGGGTTGAAAATGCCCAGGGTATCTAAACGACCAGTCTCTGCCTCCTGATGCCTGCTCCCAGGGTTCTACACAAACACTCCACAGGTGCAAGGACCTGCAAAGAAGTCCCTGACCCTCTCTGCTCCATGCATGCTCACAGGGGTCCTCTGTGTTCTGGAGAGCAGCCAAAGCAGAATTCAGAAGGAGGCTGAGAACCCAGGTGGGTCTGTTAGTTCCCAGCATATTGGCTCTGCCTCGTGCCTGCTCCCCAAATTCCAGCTCCCACTTCCACTCCCCAAGCCTGGTTCCTGCCTACACCCCAGCAGGGTGAGCACTGACCTCTGGGGTGTTCCATTGCCTAAGAAAGGATTTGTTCCCTTTGACTTGATTCATTCAACTAATGCAAGCTGAGTTCCTACTCTGAATCAGTGGCCAGAAGTACAGACACAGGGGTTGTGATGAATGGTAGCTATTAATAATAAATGATAACTAGCGTTTATTGAGCGTAGGTCACATGCTAGGCACTGTGCTGAGTGCCTTATGTTGTTATTGTATTCTTAAACAACCCTGAAGAAGGTAGCATTATTTCAGTTTTATCCATCAGAAAACTGAAGTTCCAAAAATTTGAACAGCCAGGCAGCATAGTCAGGAATTGGTGAAGCTGAAATTCAAGTCTGCATCCACCTGCCCCAGCACTGGGAGAGCTCAAAGCCCACCTAAACATCAAGGGAAGTATTCAGGATGAAATGAGGAGAGGATCAGAGCATCACCCATACCCAGTAGCAGAGCAGCAGAGGAGAGAAAGGCCAGGGCAGAAAAGACCAGGGGGACCCTGCAGTCAAGGGGAGCAACGTGGGAGCCCTGGAGCCTGGTGGTTTGCCTAGACATTTGTCCAGCCATTTCTTAAGGTTTAACTTGGATTCATGTTGGATGTAGAATATGTCCCACCATCAGAGTCACCTGCCCAACTTCTACAATCATTCACTTTGAGGACCAGGAAAAAAAAGTAGGCCCCTAGCAAAAACCAATCTTCCACAATGATGACGTCGTTGTTTTATTTTTAAAATACACAGAAGCTATTTTTTTTTAAGCTTTTAGTTGTAGATGGACACAATACCTTTATTTTATTTATTTATGTTTATGTGGTGCTGAGAATCAAACCCAGTGCCTCATACATGATAGGCAAGTTCTCCACCACTGAGCCACAACTCCAGCCTCCAAAAGCAATTTTTAACCTATTTGTGTTGTGTGTGTGTGTGTGTGTGTGTGTATGTATATGTGTGTGTGTGTGTGTGTGTGTGTGTGTGTGAGAGAGAGAGAGAGAGAGAGAGAGAGAGAGAGAGAGAGAGAGAAAATGTGCCTAAGCAATGAGGCTCCAAGCATGGAATGTGCATAAATTGTCCTCTCACCCTCAAAGCAGATATGCCTGTGACTTATAGGATGCAGTGGCCCTGGCTTACCTCGTTGACGAAAATAATCATAACTAAGTATCCTCTGTACCCTTTAGAAAAGAAAAATCCTTCACATGACCATGGCCCAGGATTTCAAATTCTCTATGGGATTTTCACAACAATCCTTCATAACACGCACCCTGTGCTCCCTGGTAGAGGGGAGCAGGAACAGAACTACAGGCAGTGTCAAAGGAATTGCCTTCACCCCATGGCCTATCTCACCCAGGAGCACTCACGAGACAGTGTCACACACTCAAACTTTGTGAAAAATGATTGGAATATGTTTTAGAAGACAGGCCCCTTCTCTGGACCTTCTGCAGTTCCACCGAACTTGGACTGTCAGCCTCTGCAGGTAGACAGCCCCTGGGCCTCAGGCAAGTGTCACTCGAGTATAAACTGTAGGAAGAGTCAAGAGACTGTTTAGACCCCTGGCTCCTCAGTGCTGCTGCAGTCCTCAAAGCACCATGTGTCCCCAGACAGTGCAGAAACCCCACACCCCAAGCCAAGTGCCCTTATGAACCTCAGCCAGCTTCCTCCAACAGCAGAACTGGGTCATTTGAATGATAGAAAGTTCTGTCCTGTGCAGAGGAGCTGGAGGGTGGAAGGAAATAGAACGTATGCTCATTGCCAGGAAAGTGGGAGTGAATAATGGCTCTGTTGGGGACTCCGGGTTCTGAGGAACATCAGCATATTCACAGTGGCTCTCACAGATTCTTCAGGAAAATAAATCTTTCTCCGCCAAGGGAGGCAAGATCATGCCTTCATTATCAAACTAGGCCTTTCAAGAGGTGAGCTCAGGTTTCCTGATGCTGTGTTCAAATAAATCTTCTTGAGTATGGGGAACCAAATCCTTCATCCTCACCTACTGTAAACCTCTGCTCACAGGGGGAGGTTTTAAGTCAAACTCAAAGAACTCAGTAGCTTCTCTGGTTCAAATGTGTCCCTGAAGGTTCACGTGCTGGAAACTTAATCCCCAATGCCACAGTGTTGAGAGGTGGGACCTTTACGAGGTGAAAGGTCATGGGAATGAATAAATGCCCTTTTCCTCATGAATGGACTAAGGTGTTGTCACAAGAGTAGATCTGTTATAAAAGCAAGCTCAGCCCTCTCCGCCCTCCCACACACTGACTCTACCAACCTCTTCCCTTTTGCCTTAGGGTGCACAGCAAAAAGGCCCTGTTAGATGTAGGACCCTCAACTTTGGACTTTCCAGCTTCTAGAACTGTAAGAAATAAATTACTTTTCTTTATAAATTTCCCAGCCTATGGCAATCTGTTATGGCAACACCAAACAGACTACGACAACACTCGTAAAGGTACATTACACACATAAGCAGCAAATAGCCACTGTGCTCAGATGCATAGATAAATAAACAAAACAGTCAGATGGATGGGGAACAAGAGGGTACGGATCCCATCTCCAGCCTAAGTGGTCTCAGCTCTGAGACATAGACATGTTTTCCACTGTTTGAAGCATTGGTGACTCCATCTAGATCACTGTAAAAACTGGTCAGCCTCCCATCTGCGAACTTCTAAGACAATAAGACAAGGAAGTCTGATCTGGTGTCAAGTCCTCAGAATGAGAGGGGTGGTGTGATTCTGCTGATAGCATGGAATCTGTCACTTGTCCCTGACCTTGCCCAGGCTGTGCTGATTCACTTGAGCCCTATCTGCTAATTAAAGCCATTTAGCATTACAGGGCATTTACTATGTACCCCAAGCTTTGTAAGAATTAGCTCATTTAGCCTCCAACGATCCTGAGTTACTACTTCTTAGTGCTTTTTCACAAATGAAGTTTTTTGAAGCTCAAGTAAATAAAGAGCTTTCCCTAGCACAGGCCACCACTGATGGGAAGACTGGAACTTTGAGCCCCAGTCAATGGGATTCATTGCCCAGGTCTGACCTCCCACTGCCCTGATCCCCTGGGGGAGGGGCCCTTAGCAATGGTTGGAAGCACTCTGTACTTTGAGGCAGCAGCTGCACCCAGGGCTGCTCTGTGGAGCACAAACTGGGGAGAGCCATTCCCCCAACACTGCGGCAGATCACCACGCTCAGCTCCTGGAAGTTTCTGAGGCATTGGTGATGCTCAGATGCTCATGTGCTCATGGAGGGAGACTGTGGTGCTCTGAGAAGACAATGGTGGAGTCCAGGAGAAGGAGCAGCACCCTGGGGATATGGGGATATGGGGATGTGGGTGGAGGTAGAAGCTCCCAGAGGGACAGGACACCTTTGGCCACAGCACCCAGCAGACACCTGCACCAGCTGGCCACCCAGACCACTCCCCGTGTGCCCAGGACCATTTGAGGGGCTTTCAGCAAGGATGGGGATCTGCATTAGTGTGAGGGTGAGAGGAAACCACAGATTACCCAAGGCCTGGCCTGTTTTCAACCTCAGGCTGCCACAGCTTTAGGAAACTTGCCTTGAAAGCATGAGAGAGAGAACACGTATGCTGAGCTGGGCTTTGTTTTTTTTTCTTTTGGAATGACCCTGATTTCTTTCAAACCAAAAGACCAACTTAGACATTAAACATTTTTTGCAACACAATAAGGATAATAGAGTTATCTAACCCCAGACCTGTAAATCATCCTCAATATTGATAAGAATCTTTGGCTTCAGTTTTTCAAACATTTTGACCAGCCCTGACCGTCCAGCCAAACAGCTACTAACCCCATGGGCAGAAGCCACACACCCCCGTCCCTCAAGCCCATGCATGTACCTAGGAGCCCAGGAACCCAGCCCTCCGAGAGCCACTGCAGACCATGACTCTTGACAAAGATAGGGTTAAAGACAGCCTGGTTTCTCCTCAGCAGATGCCAAGTGGAAAGTGCTGGCCTGGCAGTGCCCTGTGGCTTCGGCAATCAGGCAGCAGGGCTAATTAGCGAGTCAGACTCACAGGGGGAAATGCTGACAAACTCAGTGAGCAGCAAGTGCCTGGTCCCACCGGGGGAGCTGGAGCCACATAAGCAGAGGAGCAGCAGGTCCAGGGCAGAGGAAGGGCAAACAGGTGTCCTCCAAAGAGCCCTGACCTGGTCACCTCTTCAGCCTTGATTCCAGAGATGAGTTTCCAGCAGCATCAAAGGAGCCGTACCAACCTGCAGGCACTGTGCCCATGCTCTCTCTCTCAGATACCTGTGCTTCTGGGAAGGACCAGGAGTGGGTGGTAGGGACGGGAAGGGTCACAGTGTGTCACAGCATGCACACAATACACCAGAAACCTGGAGTGTCAATTTTCTGTTCTAAGATGTGTGGACACAGAGCATCATTTTCTATCAGAACAAGCATGGGGGTGTTTTGGAATGAAATGCAAACTCTGCGTGGATCTTCAAACCACAGCAGAAGACTTCAGGACTCAGGTGACACTCCCAGATCCCCACCAGCACATGGTCAGTGTTGTCTGGAGTTATAGGCACATCGCTGGAAAACCAGGATATATTTTTGCTCTTCATCTTTGTGTAGCAACTCTGAGGGTTAGATTTCAGGATCTCTTTTAAAAAAAAAAAAAAACTTAACGACTTGCTCAAGTTCATCCAGATCATCAGGAACAGAAAGTACAAACGAAGTGTGTCCTGATGCCAACATCACATATCAAGAGGGCATCTGGGAGAGTTTAAATCTCTCTTCCAGAAATCCCACAGGAAATAATATCAGTATGTCAAAAAGATATCTGCATTTCCACATTATAGCAGCGTTACTCAAAAAGAGCCAAGATACAGAATTAACCCAATGTCCATAAGTGGATGAATGGACTCTTAAAATATTACATATTGTAATATATACATATATAATCTATGTTGTATTTATTATAGAGCCTTGAAAAAGAAGCCAGTCCTATAATTTGCAGTAACATGAATGAACCTGGAGGACATAATGTCAGGTGAGGTAAGCATAGAAAGACAAATAGCACATGATCTCACATATTTATACAATCTAAAAAGATTGAACTTACTTGAGAATAGAATGGTGGTTACCAGGGGGTGGGGCCAGTGAGAGGGACAGGTTGGGGAGATGATGGTCAAGAGGTGCAAAATTTCAGTTTGATAAGAGAAATAAGCCCAAAAGAACTATTATATATCATGGTGACAACAGTTAATAATAAAGTATTATTTGCACTACCTGAAAATCACAGAGCAGATTTTAAGTGTTCTTACCACAAAAGAATTCTAAGTATGTGAGGTCATGCATATGTTAATTAGCTTGATTTGGTAATTCCAGGAGGCATACATATGTCAAAACATGGTGTTTATTGTAAATTTACATAATTTCGTCAATTAAGAAGCTTTAAAAACATTTGAAAATCCCTCTTCAGTCTAGAAGGGGGGTGTTTAGGCACCTCAATTATTTCCCAGATTTTCCTGAGAATGCTGAGGGTGCCCTGGCAGGTAGAGAGAGGTCACTGTCCAGAAAAAGGCACTGGACAGGCCTAGAGAGGATCCAGTCACCCACATACACACAATACCCCAAGGGCCCAGACCCAGGAGGTGTGTGAGCTGACCTCACCAGCAGAGCACAAGGAAATGCTGAAGGAAACAAACAAAAATTGTATCTTCCCTTGGAGATCAGGCATAGTAGACACTGGGTTATATAGAGAATAAAATGTTTCTTAATTTTTCATTTCTTGTAATACATCTTCCTTTTGATGTGTTGTGGCTCAGGACTTCACAGAAGCATACCAGGTATGAAAATCTGACTTTGATTTAATAAATATATTCACACACTTTCTGGACCTTGGTGGGAACATTAAATTATAGTGATTTCCAAGTATTTCTGAAGATTAAAATACCTAAAGCTTGGGTGAGTTTTTATTTCATTGGCATATCCTTATTTCATTGATTTTCTCATGTCTTCCAAATTGAAAGATACATGGCAGACAGTGAATGTTAGTTCTGGAGGCTGTGCAGTGAGGAGATTCTTGCAGGGATAGGGCAGGTGCAGCAAGAGACACTGCCTAGAGAACCTGGCACCTTCCTGCACAGGCAGTCCTGACTCAAGGGTGTAGCCCCTCAGAGGAACAGAAGGTGCGCCATTTTGGAATTCACTAGTTTAACTGATAGTCATTGTTGCAGGTAACTGTTGTGGACAGTAGGAGCACCATAGTGACCAAAATAGTCAACTATCTCAGTCTGCACCAACTGGTGCAGAACTGGAGATTCTCTGGTAATAGCAACAGTGCCCCAGTAGTAGCTGAAGCTAAACATGCTGCTTCATTTACATGTTTGAGTCTTAGTTTGCTAGCCTGAATATGGGAGTAACTAGCCATCGTCATGAGGGTGCTGATGACTAACTCATCTGAGACATAAAAGAGAAAACACAATACAGTCCTGTGATGATGGAATGGGCTTGGGCCAGAGTCCGAGTGAAAATGTGATCTTGAAGTCAGTCATCCTTTGAATTGTATAGGATGTAAACATATGTGAGAATAACTTAGAATAACTTATGATGTACATAAGCACACCACAAAATATCAGCTTTTATTATGAACAATAGTAAAAACCAGAAGATACAGAACAGACTGCTCAGTGAATGGCATGAATGTCTATTACCTTCCTTCCTTTTCTTCCTGTACCCACCTGAGTGACTCAGGGACTGGGGACACACTGAATGATGGTGAACATGTTTGTCCAATCTTCGACTTCACCACAAACCAAATCAAAAAGTGATTTTGAGCTTCCTTTGGTTTTTGCATCCGTTGAACCTGAGAAATACCAAATGGTATTTGCATCTGCAACACACTGGTCTGGCTGCCCAGGCTCAGGAGCCCTGATCTTGGGGGTTTTGCGAAAATTTTGTTTTATTTATCTCCTGCGATGATCCAGACCATGAGCCTGATTTCTCCCTTGAATGGGACACTGGAAGTAGGTCACCAACATGATAAAAATGCACAAATAAATGAAGTGGTGAGGGGAATGTTGTAAATTGCCAACTGGATGAGAAGAAAATCAGATCTGCATGCTATTCCCAAACAGAAGTGGGACCAGCTCCACCAAATGTCATCATTAAGTATAAAGCACAGCTTGGAAGCATGCAGCTAGGAGGGAGGAAGAGAAGCTGCTCATCATGGCTCCCACTGCCTGCCCCACCCTACCTCCACTGCCCTATTGCTGGCCTTCATGGGATGGGAGCATTCTTGCAAAGAAACAACAACCAAAGAAACAGCAACTTAGCAGGACCCTGTCTCAACAAATAAAAAGGGCTGGGAGTGTAGCTCAGTGGTAGAGCTTGCCTAGCATGTGCAAGGCCCTGGGTTTGATCCCCAGCACTGAAAAGATTAAAAAAAAAAAAAAGGAACCCGTTGAGGACCTGAAGGGAACAGATGTCTTCATTTTCTCTCTGGGCTCCTAATGCTGCTGCTTTCAGCTTAATGAGCCAACTGTGCTGCCTCACACCTGGATGGGATTCTGGAGGGCTGAGCGGACACCTCTGGGCCCCCGAGGGGGGCCTCTGTATCCTCTCTGCCCTCCAATCCAACCGGAGCTGCAGGAATCTAAACCAGTAAGCCTGCCCAGCCTCTCCTGGGACTTAGGCTATAATGTGCATCATAGAAGGACTGAACTCAGGGAGGACTTGAAGGGCAGCAGACTTGAAAGAAAGGCGCTTAATCCCCAGAACCCAGCCACACTGGGTCCTTGAGAGGGCAGAGCAAGATGGTACTGGGGCTGGGGCGGGGGGGCAGACTGGATGAGTTCAGTAAGTGAAAACACTGGCCCCATGCTTCAACTGGTACCCAGTATGGAAATGAAGACCCAGCCACCTTGCCCAGTAGTTTGGTGACATTCAGCCACCTAAGAATCCAGCTACCCCCATTCCAGAGTAGCTGAAACCTTAGGAAAATCATTTAATCTCTCTGAGCCTCATTTTCCTTATCTGTAAAAAGAGGGTAGTCTTTACTGCCTACATCATAGAATTGTGACATGTGACATAACACTTGTAAGATGTCTCTCACAGAGTACCCCCAAAAAAGTGGTTGAACCAATATCTAATATCTCCATTTCTATGGTTAATATGGATAAGTTTGTATAAAACAGAGCTCCTAGCCTCTAAGTCAATTTTCAGAAACTCCTTACTTCTCTGCTCATTAAGAAAAACACTTAAGGACAAATAGCTTCTCTGAATTTAATACATCTTTTCAACAAATTTGTATTTTAACAAATTTTAAATCTAAATAAATCAAAATCCAAATAATATCTAAATATGTAAATGATCTAATAATCTAAATAAATAAAACAATCTCAATGTTTAAATCTAAAATAAAACATATTCAAACTTTTTAATAAATTTGCACTTTTAAATAAATTTGTATTGCACAATCATAGAGCAGTTGCATATATTTAAAATATCAGTGAAAGTGTTGGGACAGCCATGGAATTTAGTCAGACTTCCTATCTGCCAGCGTGTGCATGGACTTGCAAACACATTATATAGCTCTGGGATCTCTCAGCCTCCCTGGCCACAGGGTGGGAGAGTCACTCCAGGAGTTTATCATCTACAGGCCCATCATCAAATGCCAACTGCATCTGCAGGGTGTAATCTCAAGCCGAGTCCACAGAACACACCACTCTTACTGATCAGAGATGAGAAATGATGAGCACCCCATGTGTACTTTCTAGGTGCCTGGAAACTCATTTTAATGCCAATATGTTAATGTGTTTTGATGGCAATCTTTCTAAATTATTTTCCAAATTTTCCCTGTCTTCTTAAGTGCACTTTGAATAGAGTTGAATATTTCTTCATCAAACCAGGATCATCAAAATTTGAATTTGATTACTATGCTCAACTGTTACGTGTAGTGCTGCCTTCAGAGCCCACTCAGGTGTATTGAGATTTTTGCCCTTGTGCTAAACATCTCTAGATTCTTGTGTTTTGTAGGTTTGTACCCTGCATGGGCTTGTCTCTTCTTTCCTCCAGTGTCATTTGCCTCTTCATCACTGTCAGTACATTGCTGATGACAAGCCACCGCCTTCCATCCCACACTAACTGGCTATGAAGAAGATCATTGCATCACCCACCAGGTGTTGGCATCATTTAGTTATTGGGAGCAGATCCTTTCCTTGAGTCTTCTAGGGCTCAGGCACTATTTTCTAAGCACTTCACACACTGTATCTTATCTAATCATCACAATTGCCCTCCAAGGATGGATAATAATATGCTCACTTTAGTTTTGGAAATCCAGGTATGGAATATTGAAAAACACATCCAAGATCACACATAAAGAAAAGACAGTGACCAGATCCAGCTTACTCTGCTCCTCTTGTTTCACCACATCAAGTTAATTGCACCCAGAGACTTCTCTAATAATAAGGTTGGCTTCTGGGTTTGCTCACTCATTCATTCATTCATTCATTAAATATTTCTCACACGCTTGGCAATGAGCTAGTCAGAAGTCTAACTTCTGAAATAAATATAAACTTAATATATGACACAGTTCCTGTCTTCAAGAAGTCGCCATCTAGATGGAGAAACAGAGTCAGACACACAGAATTATCCTTCTTGAATGTGTATTACTTTGGGCTGCTATAACGAAGTGCCCCCAAATGGTGATTTAAACAACAGAAGTTTATTATCTCAAAGTTCTTGGAGGTTAAAATCCAAGATCAAGGTGTCAGCAAGATCAAGATCAAGGGTTGGTTCATACTGAAGCCTAGGAGGAGTTACCTGTTCCATGCCAATCTCATAGTTTCTGGTGGTTTGCTGGCAGTCTTCATTGTTCCTTGACTTTTCAGAGGTGTGACCCTGACTGAACTCTTCCTTCTGCTTCTCATCGATTTCTTGTGTGTGTGTTCCTGTCTCCATGTGCATTTTCCCTTTATATTGGACTACGATTCACCCTAATGGTCTCATATTAACTTGATCATCTGCAAAGAGCCTTATTTCCAAATAAGGTCACATTTATAAGTACTGGGAGTTGGGATAATAAGCTCTTTTGCAGGGACACAATTCAATCCAGAACTCTGAAAGGCAGTCAAGGAGTGAATGAGGACACCAGAGTTAGGAGCAGTCTGCCCATGTCTTTTACCCCTTCTTTTTAGACTTCACAGTCCAAGCTACTTGGAAATTCCTACAAAAAAAAAATATATATATATATACATATATATGTATTTATATATATATATAACCTACTGATGATATCATAATAAGGCAAAATTACAAATGAAAGAGTCTGAGAGCATGTAGCAGACAACTAAAGTAGAAGTCAGATTGGGCCTAGAACTATTTGGGTTGGCTCTTACCATAACTTTAATAAATTGAGTTAGCCAATAATTAAAGATTGAGAGAGTTCATTTTTAAATCTTGATTACCATCCTCTCTGTGGCAATAGTCACCCGGGGAAGCAGCTGCCCCAAAGGGCAGAGCACGCCACAGCCCACCACTCCCTGCTGCCTCCCCTGCCTAAAGCTGGGTGTCAACACCAGTTAATATCAAGTGTGTATTACAATTTCACTGTCTGGATTGCTTCATTTATTTATATGATATGCCTGGCATATGTAGACATTTGTGCTTGCAACCCGCTACACTGAAAGAATAACAATAATTAGTACTAGAGAACTTACATGCTGGACACTTTCCTTAATATTTAATGTATATGAATTAATTTGCTCCTGAAAACATGGCTAAAAAGTACAGAATATTACTTTTTTAACTAATGAGGGAATTGAAACACAAGAAGATTAAATACACCTAATGTCTCACAGCCAATGAGTAACAGACCTGGGGTTCAAACCCAAGCACTGTAGCTCCAGAATCTGGATTCTTCACCACAGCACCAGTGGCTGAGTGGATGAGCTCACCAGGCAGCATGAATGGTGAATGTATAGTAGGTTCGAGATGGTAAGTTTGAAAAGCTCAGGCCATCAGTCTAGCATGTCAGGAGAGTGCCAAGCTGTGGGAAACTGGTTTCCGTTCTAGAGAGGGTCACGGTTTAATTACAATGTTAACATTGGTCAAGCAGTTACCCACATCTAAAGCATGCTATTTCCATTTAACAGAAGAGTAAAACTGAGATTGGAGGAAGAATGTATCCAAGATTGCACTGAGATTGAGAACTGGTATTGGGCGTAGCTCTGTAGGTCTCCCAAGGAGGTGGGCTTATCCTGGGGCCAGATGAAAAGTCATCACTCAAGTCAGACACAGGGGCCAATCAGGAACAGGAGGAGCACTCCCCTAGCCTTGCTTTATGCTGCAGGACCCCTGAGCCAAAGGAGATGAACTTGACCCCTATGCCTATCAGGTCCATCTTCAGTTCTCCCAGCTCCTTGGGAATGGAAGAGCCTCAGGCTGTAGCCTCCATCTCCCGCAATGCAGCCTCTCCCCACCAGGGGGCTGGGCTTCCCTGTAGCCTGTCTTCAGCAAGGTGGTCTTCTCCAAGTCCCCCCGGAGAGAGGGCACATGGCAGAGGCATCTGCTCATCCTGACCTTGGACAGTGTCTGCCCCTGCCTTGGATCTCTTGTCCAGCCTATTTGATCCCCACACCCACCCTGTCCCATCACCCCCAGGGACAAAAAAAAAATAGTGTGACAGCCTTTCCAAGGAGGTTCTCTGTGATTTAGGATTTTTGTAAGAAGGCTATTTTGCATGTTTTGAGACTTTTCTGAAGCTCTAGCTTGGAGATCCAACTCACCATTATCATTTATTTTGCATTTAATATGATTCCCTCTCCTGCCCCCACCTCTCCCTCCTCCTCAGGGGAGTACGTGAGTTGGCCAATGTCTCAAGGTGTGCATGACCGCCTTTTCCTCAGCTTCCTCCTCTATAAGTAACCTTCATCTGCATAACAGGACCCAGCCCCTAGGGCTGTTGTGAGGACCCACTGTGGTCAGGAACCCGGGTTCTCAGCACAGGCTTGGCCTGCGGCAAGTGCTCCATGTACAGCTCTTCCTACTAGTCCTCCCACCTTCCCTTCTCACTCAGAGACTAGAAGTCCTCAAGCACTTCCGATCTCTGATCATAACAGGGAACCAAGGAGAGGGGGCCAACCTGAAAGTGGCCTCCTCACAATATGTCCAGCTTCAGGAAAAACAGACCACTGGAAGTTCATTGATTTGCACAAGGAGCATAATTAGCTCAGATTCAGAAGGATTTTAAAACCAGTGGTTCTCAATCCTGGCTGTATTTTAAAATCACCCAATGGCCATAGGAAGGAAGGAAGGAAGGAAGGAAGGAAGGAAGGAAGGAAGGAAGGAAGGAAGGAAGGAAGGAAGGGAGGAAGGAAAGAGCCCAAGCCTTACCCCAGAGATTCTTATCATTTAATCAGCAGTGGCATCGCCAGTATCTTTTAATCCTGAATGGTCAGATCATTCCTTTTCTGCCCTGTGTCTCCTGTAAGAGCCCCCTCTGTTCCAGGTGGGCCAGGGGAACGCCATCTGTTCTTCCGTAGACAATTTTACTTGGTTCCTACCTCCAGGAGGTGCAAGGTGAGTCCTGCCTGCAGCACGTGCCAACCACAATCAACGTGATCACTTACTGAGCTTCTATTATGTGCTGGTCACTGTCCTGTCACTCAACCCCTTCATCACTATTCCTGTGTGAGATTGGCTGCAGAAACAATCCCACGTTCTCCACCATTGTCATTTTTCCCCAAAGGAGATTAGGACAGTCCAGGGTCCCACTTGGGATCTAACCCGTCTCCCATTCTTTTTTTTTTTTTTTTCTCGGCTGATGCAAATTTTATTGAGACAATCTACAAACAGGCCAAGGAAACAAGGATTTTGATGCTGGGACCAGAAACTTAAAATGGATTACAAAAATAAAAAGGCACTAATCTGTTAAGAAAAGTCGCTCAATGTATTCTAAGAATATAAGTCATTTAATACCATTAATTTTATAGCACATAATAAAACAAGCTATGATCCCCAAAAATAATTTTAAAAGCTTACACAGAAAATATTATTGCCTGAAGTTTATGATCTTTAAGTTATAGGTCAAAAAAGTTTTATATGTTTTTGTTTTAAAACACACAGTGAAGATCGTCCAGAAGCAAGGCCACTGTCCCTCCTGCAGGGACAAGGATCCTGTCTCAGAGAACTCTTGACAGATCAGAAACTTAACTCCCTGCCCTCCCAAATTCTTTTCTTTCTTTTTTCTTTTTGTTTTTGGTCCATGGGTGGGATTTCACTTGGCTTCCACACCAGAAACTGCATATTGTGATTTTTTTAAAATCAAATTAAAATGTCAAGCTGCTAAGCATCCAGAGCAAGAGGCCCTTGAGTCCAAACATTGAAAAAAAAACACTAAAGATATTCAAGTTTTTTGGAGGAAAAAAAATCCTCACATTTTTGCGTGACTTCTAGAAATTCTCACCTAACTCAGTTATAGTAATAAAAGTATTTACTAAATATGGCAAGAGAATCGTGAGCCCCAAAACATTTTGTGACAACCCATCCACAGCAATTCTGTCACAGTGGCATGGTCACTGGCACGCCTCTGTCCAGCGTCTGAAATGGAAACTTCAGCGCAAACGGGGACAGATCAGATCCAGCACTGACACGTGGAGTCCAGCTGGGTGGTGTTGATGGAGACGGCTAAGGCCACGGTCAGGGCCCTGCTGCTGCTGTTGTCCTGGGAGTCGCCTGAGTCCCTCCATCCCTGTGGCCTGAACGTCCGCGTTTTACTTGGTTTCCAGCAGGTGCTTACTCTTCCTAACTTAAGCTAACTGCGGGCACTTCTAGTCCTAGAAAATAGGTGATCTCTACAATAAATTGATTTACCTTAAAAAAGAAAATGTCCTTCCTTTGCAAAAGTGCTCGACCTTCCAGCCTGAGCTCTAGATCACAGGCCGAGGGCACTGAGTCTCCCCAGCAGCCTGGGGTGGAGCACCCCCAACCTCTGACCCTGTGCCAGGACCGTGCACAGCCGAGGAGGGCATTGAGTGCGGGGTGGCGGGCCCATCTCATCCTCTCATGAAGGGACGGGGTGAGTGCGGAGAGCTTGGCTCAGACTCAAAGGGAAAGGACAGGAAGGAAAAGGGGCCCACTTTGGTTCCATGAGGCTTGCTGCCAGTTTTCTGCCTGCCACAAAGGCAGCCTGGGTGGTTTCCCAGGCTGAGCCCTTGGGCTCCTCGAGCTGGGAAAGGGAATAAAGCCACGACCAAACTGGCTACCACCTTTGCCAAGCCAGTAAACTCCGGTTCATGGGAAAGGTGCACTCAACCAAGGACAGTTACACTATCAAAAAGCTATGTGCAGTAGGAAAATGACTATTTTATGAGAGGTCTAAGAGCCAAAATAGAATGACTTCTGCAAGTTTTATTTATCCATTTATAGTGTGTGCCATTTGTGTATGTGTGCGTGGACCCACCACTTACTGTGCGTCCTTGAACAAGTTACTTAACTTCTCTGAGCCTTCATTTCTTCATCCATTTACAAAACAAATGATAATAATATCTATGCCATGTGGTCATTGAGAGGCTTACGTGACCTAATGTATAATGCCCAGCATATATTAAGGACTCAAAAGGCGGAAGCTAATTTTTAAATATTAAGTAGATTTTCCTTTCTCCCCCAGTTGTCCAAGATTCCTAAAACAGCAGATGGTGGACTTGGCTTTTGCCATCAGGAAGAAGCAGGAGGCCAAAGAAGTGGTAAGTCCCCTGTTTGAGAAAAGGCCTGAAAATTTTGGCTCTGGACAGGACATCCAACCCAAAGGGAACCCCGCCTGCTTTGTGGAGTGACCCCACCAAGTTCAGCTGCCAGAGCAGAGGGCTCGCTGGACGCTGCAAGCAGCTGAGGGTGCCTTCCACGCTCACTGAGACCTTGAACTGCCAAATAGCTACTCACCTGCGTGAGCTGGTCCACTGCAGCCCAGAGACACAGCAGGAGGAGCAGCAGAGGCTGGTGGCCCAGGCTGAGAAGAAAGAGGCCGGCAAAGGAGATGTCCTCACCAAAGCAGCAGAGTCTTCAACCCTGTCACCACATGGGGCAACAGGAAGGCTCAGCCAGGGTTGGCTGCACAAGGTGGCTTCCGACCAGCTGACATCTTCCTGCCTGCTCTGGGTCCCTTCCACATCATCAAGGGGAAGGCCTTGCCCGCATCCACCCACACAAGATAACTCAGAAGACACAGGTGCTCAGCCTAAGCTGTGGGACTATCAGGACCAATTGCAATGGCAGACACCTTGGGGACCACTGTCACTGGGAGGCGATGTGCAGGATCCAGGGTCTATGGCTCATGATGTCTAGAAAAGGCAAAGCCTAAAGAATATAGTTAAAAATTGTGTTGAAAGTATGCTGTTGAATCCCTAGTTATAAGAGAAATGCAAATCAAAACTACCTTAAGATTTCATCTTACCCCAATTAGAATGTCTTTTATTAAGAACACAGGCAACAACAGGTGTTGGTGAGGATGTGGGGAAAAGGGTACACTCATACATTGCTGGTGGGATTGCAAGTTGGTGCAGCCACTCTGGAAAGCAGTGTGGAGATTCCTTAGAAAACTTGGAATGGATCCACCATTTGACCCAGCTATCTCACTCCTTGGCCTATACCCAAAGGACTTAAAATCAGATTACTACAGTGATGCAGCCATATCAATGTTCATAGCTGCTTAATTCATAATAGCTAGATTGTGGAACCAACCTAGATGCCCTTCAGTAGATGAATGGATAAAGAAACTGTGGTATATATACACAATGGAATATTATTCAGCCATAAAGAAGAATAAAATTATGGCATTTGTAGGTAAATGGATGATGTTGGAGACTGTTATGCTAAGTGAGATCAGCCAATCCCAAAAATCCAAAGGCCAAATGGTCTCTCCGATAAGTGAATGATGATGCATAATGCGGGGGGGAAGGGTGGCAAGAATGGAGGAAGGATAGATAGCGTAGAGGGACGGGAGAGGTGGGGGTGGGGTGGGGGGTAATAATAACAGAATGTGTGACAGACATCATTGCCCTGTGTACATGTACGAATGCACAGATGGTGTGACTCTACTTTATGTACAACCAGAGAAACAATAGCTGTACTCCATTTGTGTTCAATGAATCAAAATTAAATAAATTTTAAAAAAAGGAAGTATGTTGTGAGTTGTCTGTATGAAAAAATATAAAAATTCTTCTCTAACCAGTGTCCATTGGGTATTTTATGTTGAAGGAATTTTTTTTAAAATGTAGCTGGACATAAGGAGAGCTTGTCCTACAGCAAGCGCAGTCTCTTCCAGCCCCTAGCTGGCTGGGTGAGATAGAAAACTCCACCAGCATTAATTTGAACCCCACTCTGAAAACAGAAGCCCACAGCATTCTTCTGGGTCATTTCTTCTCTTTTGCTGGAAAGTTATAGAAGGAGAGTGGCAGAAGAGGAAGCACCAGGGAACAGGCCAACATGCATGTCAGTGCTGGGTGCCTTCACCTCAAGGCTCTGCCCCCATCACAGAGGCCAGATCAGCCCATGTGCCCAGGTGGAGGCACCGCAATCCACGTGAGAACTGCCTGAATTCAAGTCATGCAGGAATCCATGCCTCACCAACTTGGGGCTTCATAGTTTAATAAATACTTAAAAATCATATTTTATATTTATTTTAGAATGTCCAGATTTCTATCCATCTGGCAAAGTCAGAAGCCAAGCCACCCTGGGCCCTCCCTACTCCACACGGACAATAGGCTGGCGCACCAGCAGCTGTCTCTTGCCGTTGAGGCACGCGGCTTCGGTGTGCAGCACAACCCCCATGCCCCACTCCTTGACCCCTGGCCTGCTTCCCTCACTTCCTCTGCTTACTTGGCCCGTGGGCATCTGCACCATCTTGTCTGGAGCCATGTGCCTGGATACTCTGCCAGCCAAATCCCTACTCTCCAGCAGGCCAGGATTTTGTAAAGACAATCAGTATGGGTCCTGGGGGTCCTCAGTGTCCCATGGCCTTAGAATGACACAGGAGAAGCCAGGACAGTATTGCCTTCTGGGCTTCTCTCCTTCACCATTGGGAAAAGAGCACTGGGCTGGGATTTGGCCTCCAGGAGCGTGTGAGGTCATTGTCCCCTTGTCCCCTGTCTGGACTTGAGCCTGTCCTGCTATGAATTGGGAGGAGGGGGCCCAGAGGCTCGCTGTGGTGCTGACTGGTCTTAAAGCCGTCTCAGCGGTTCCGCTGGGGACAGGGCCGCAGAGGACTCCGGGGACCGCCGGCATGCTTCGAGCTGGCCATGCCCTGGGCTTCCCGTTAGCCACGGGCTGAGTTGAAAACCCCCAGGACTCTGGGGAATCAGCATTCCAGGGAGATGCAGGAGAAAGTTTTGCTTCTGGCTTCCAGGACTGTTCGTTTACAACCCAAGATGCATGGTGGGTGGGTGTCAGGAAAGTGGAATCACACCAGGGCCAGAACGGCAGTAAAAACTTGGAGAGAAAAAGGCCTTTGGAGCGGGAGGGATGGGGCCCATAAAGAGGTGGGGAGAGAGAGGCGCCTTGCGAAGGAGCCGCAGCATCCTGGACTACAAAATACGATCAAATTCTCAGAGGATGGAAACACTAAAAAGGGCCATCAATCCTTGGGGTAACCTATTCTGGTGCCACCCCAGTTCCTGGGGCCACCCTTTGCAGCCTGGCTCCTCCGGCCCTGGTCGGAGGATGAACCTCCTCGGCTCACTAGGCCTCTCCCCCGCCGCTCCCTCCTCCCTCCCAGCCCTGGCTGCTTCCAAATGAGCCCTGGGTTCTGTAAGCCGTTTTCTTAGATCGCATCTGATGTAAAATGTTCCACCAGAATAATTTTGTTTTCATTTCACCAAGCAAGAGAAAAGACCTGCGGTGCTCCGACAGCAGAGCCCAGGCGGGTGTAATAGGCAAGCGGGTGCAGGGAGAAGAGGCCGGAGCACAGATGCCAAGGCAAAGGAAAAGCTCTAGGGAAAGAGGCACACACACAGAGAGAGAGAGAGACAGACAGACAGACAGACAGAGGGAGGCAAGTGCAGTTCAGGGGAGTAGGATACCCCACCTGAAATCCAAGACAGGCTCTTGGAAAATAAATAGCCCCTAGCACATCCTGCCAACGACACCCAGCAGCCCTGGAGTAGCAGAAGATCCCCACAGCTGTGCGTAGATGGTGACCTGATGGGAAGGCCCCGGGGGCTAGCCAGCCTCTGGGTGACATCTCGGGAGAACTATGTGTTTTTTCCAGGAAATCCTGCTGGGACTTCACTCATCCAGAGACTGTATGCCACAGTCCCCCGGCAATGAGGCAGGAGACTGAGAGAGGTCTCCACATGGCCAGCTTATGTGTGGATGGTGGCTCTGCTCTAAACCTGAGGTCTGGAACTTTCTCTGGGAGGGTGAAGTGAAAGGGAGTAGCTCTGCCCTGGTAATGACAGACTTTTCCTTACCAGGTAGATAAGCTCAGGTGGAGCTCCTGCGTCCTCCACCCCTCCCGCCCACCCTCCTGCTGCAGCCAGTTATCTGAGAAGCTGAATTTGGTTCTCTCAGGGGAGAAGTTTGCCTGCTGAAAACCCTGATGTAAATTCCCATATTTTAGGGTAAGAAATACATGGTCAACCTGGCCTGGGAGGGGCTGAGGGTATTGCTCAGTGGTAGAGAGCGTCCTTAGCACGCTCCAGGCCCTAGCTTCGATCTCCATCCAGCCCTGCAAAGTGACAACATGGCCTAAAAGGGGGACCATGCATTGTGTCACCCAAACCAAGGGAGTGTTGAGAGTAAAAGGGACTCTATTCCCAAATTGCCAAGGAAAGAGGAGTGAACCAGGATCAGTCCCCCAACTGAGATGCGTGGCCTGGCCCCACCTCCCCCTCACTAGCTCCACCTCAGCTGCTTCTCCAGCTGGCTCTGCATGACAGCCATTCTGGTCCTTCTTCACTCCCGGCTCTTTCCTATCATAGGACCTTCCACATGCCAGTCTTCTATCTGGAATCCCTTTGGCTATTTCCTTTTACCAGGTACCTCCAATACATCACTCACATCTCATTTAAGCTAGGCTAAAGAGAGGCTTTTCCTGACCTTCTGTGCCCGCCCTGTGGCCTGCCAAGCTGTTATGTGTTCCCAGAGAAAGCTGGGCCTTCCCTTCAAATCCTCCATGGTAATTTCCTCGTTTGTGGAATGATCTGACTGCTCTCAGTTTGCCTTACCAGACTGTGAACTCCATGAGGGAAGGGATTGAGTGGGTTCTGCTCATGTAATGCTCTCAGCACCCAGCACAGTGCCTGGAAGAATTTGTTATTTTTTGAGACAGGATCTCACTAAGTTGCTGAGGCTGGCCTCAAACTTGTGATCCTCCTGCCTCAACCTCCTGAGTTCCTGGTATTACAGACATGGGCCACTATGCCCAGCCTGCTTTGGAACATTCTTGAATGGCTACTTGAACAGTTTTCATATCTCCCAAACATAAGCTCAAGAAATGAGAAAGGGAGGGAATCTCCAAGTTCTTCCCACACCCCATTCAAGTGGTTCCCAGCCTATTCTCTTTTTTCGTACCCCAGCTGAGATGTGCAGTCTCTCAGCAGACTTTGGCTCAGTGATTAAGAGCACATAACAGAAAACAGACTGTCCAGGTCCCAATCCTGGACACCCCTCTTTAGCTCTGTGACCTTGAGCAAGTTGCTTTACCTCTCTGTGTCCTCATCTGTAAATTGAGGATGATAATTGTACCACTCTTACAGGGTAGTTAAGAGGTTGACTTCATGCCTGCAAAACATCAGAACAGGACCTGGCTCAGTGTGCAACCATGGCTGTTATAACCAGGACACTCCAGCAATGACTCTCAGCATGGTGGAATGGTATGGGTACAGCCTCATAATGACCCAAGTCATTTAAATGCACGTTCCCCTGGTAGATCCCTGTCCCTATCCTACCCACATTGCCATCATGGAAAGCTCTGCCCTAGTGACTCTGTGAGTCACACACAGACCCCCCAAGAGCCTCAGGCTCAGGCAAAGCACCTGCTGAGATGGGCTTCAGTCCCTGACTCCTTCCATGAGCATTCTGCAGGGCTCCAGAGACTGGGGAGCCCTCAGAGCCAGGAAGCATGTCTCCTTTGTCCACTAGTGGACTCCCAGTGCCCAGCACGGCCCTGCTGCATAGTGGGTCCCCAGTCAACATGTGGGAGCCATTGACTCCTTTGTGTCAGGCATCGATTTAACACGAGGAGGTAGGATGGCGGGTAAACAGGCAGACTGCTCCAGAGGGCTGCCTTCCAGCCGAAGAAAGACCTCAGGATCAAGTGCCAGTGTGCTAAGGAAGCACGTGGGAGGAGCACCTAACCCAGCCGTGGGGAGCCAGCAAGGTCCTCCAGAGAGAGGGAGAATGTCCCTAGACAAGAGGGATGAGAAGTCACCAGAGTCATAGGGGACGAGGGTGCTGTGGGCAGATGAGCAGCATGTAGAAAATGGTGCCAAGAGACAGGACCTGAAGATGAGCCACAGGGAGGCTGGAGATGAGGAAGTGCATGGGAGGGGGACAGGCCACCGTGTGCAAGGTGCTGGAAGCCATGCAAAGGCATTTGGACTGGGTCTTCACCCACATGGGATTTAGTCTAGTGCAGGGAACAGAGAAGAATCCAATAATAAGTGAACAATAGATGTGTAATCACAAAAGATGATCCCGCACAGTCCCGTGATCTGCTCCGTGATGATGGAAAGGTTCTGCATTTGCTCTGTCCAACCCAGTCTGCCCACGTGAGCTGGATTAGCCACACCTGTCATGGGACCAAGGTAACTAAAGAACCCAAATGTTTAAGTTTACTTTATTCTTTGCTTAAATTCAAATGTAGTAAGTAGTGACCTCATTGGACAACACAGAAAAGAGTGAGCGCAGTTCTGATCACTCATAAAGGAAGCTGGTCTCAACCAGGGGGAAAGAATCCTGGGAAGTGACATGAATTAGGACCTCAATTACCAAGTGGCAGGTCCTGTTGGTTACCTTGTCTTGATACCCCTAATGCTCTCAGCAGAAAGAGGACTGATCAGGAACACACAGGATTTGGGTTCCCACCCCAGCTGTGTCTGAATAGCCAAACAAAACATTCTTCAAGTCCCCAATTTGCTCTGAGTCTCAATTTTCTCATCTGTAAAATGGGAATAACTGCTCTACCTAATTCATAGAAATTTCATGAGCAGTAATTGAAAGCATGCATGTAAAAAACAACTATAAATACTATGTAAATACAAGATATGATTTTAATACATCTTTGTCTCATTACAAAATACATGCCCATTGTAGAAAATTTGGAAAATAGAGTCAAGGGTGAAAACCTAAAGATAAATATTTGATCTGTCTCTTTGGTCATTCTTTCTTTGTATGTGTGTCAATGTCATTTTGAATTAACACCAAGAACACACCACGGGCTGTTCTGTCGCCTGCTTTCCTCTTGGCTATAGATCATGGACCTTCCCCCAAGTCATTAGATCGCTTTTCTGCAACATGGTTTTCAGTAGCAGCAAAGTGTTCCGTAAGATGTTGTCATTTTACCTTCAGAGCCCATTACTTCCTTCATTAGCAGGTTGAGAGAGAGTCGAGGGAAGTCCCCAGCTGCTTTTCCCTGGCACTGGGCCCAAGGACACTGCCCGCACATTCAAACTCCAAAGTGCCCGGTTCTTAAAAGCCATTGCCTGGATGCCCCTTAGCAAGCCGACTATGGATGAGAAAGACCCCACAGGGCTCACCCGACCCCACCCACACCTGTGCAGCCCCGTCCCCTGCTATCAAGCCAAGGCCAGGTGGCAGCTTTGCCACATTGGATAGGACTCCCAGAGCAGTAAGGAGTAAGGATTGGAATTCCCCAACGTGTGACCATCAAGCTCCTCTTTCCAAACCACTCACAGGCAGGTTATTTTGGGGAATAGCCCCCTTTCTTTGTCACTGTTAAGCTCCACTGGGCTTTAATATTTCCAAAGTTCAGGGGGACCCGGCCCTCCGAGCAGCACTTCTGCTGAATTGGTTTTCAGAGTGTGCCACTTTAAACGTGATTCAAGAAAAATTACCGGAGCCTCCACTCCATCTGTCTCTGGAAATGGTCTTTGTGCTCAGATCATTTGCCAGCGACACTCCATCTCCACAATTACCTCAGCTATTTTATCTTTATCTGTCTGGAACACTGAACGGGAAGCAGCAGCAGATAATGCTGTTGTTTAAGAGGCTTGTTCGTGCGCCTCCAGAGAGGCAAACACCCCCCTGCTGCACTGCTCTTTCTTGGGGGATCAGCCCCCATCTGTCTTGGGGCTCTACAGTAAAGGGGGTGGCCAGTGAAATGGCCAAATCAGAATGGGTGGCATCCCTTACAGACTCAGGGATGGGACTGATCCCTGACCATCATTCAACTGTCTCTTTCTTCATGTGCCTCCCGGTTCTCAGCGGGCCCTGCGGACAGGAAGGTGCTTTAGCAGCCCTCCAATACTGGTGTGGCTTCTCTGCACCTGCAGTTCTGCAGCAGGTGAAGCTCTAGCATGCCCCGGAAGTCAAGAGGGAAGAGCAAGGATCCGAGAGCCAGGATGCCAACCTGCCTGACCTCTGCGGATGGATCCTCTCACACCCCTACTGTGTGCACCAACTGCAGGCACCCAGAGGAGACAGATGCTGCTCTGGGGCCTTCAGGGAGATAAAATATCAAAAGATAATGAACAAAACCAGGCAGTACATGACAAGGTAATAATACCAGCTAGCACTTATTGAGCTCTTACTGTGTGCGGAGCATTCCGTTAAGCACCTCATCACATTTTATTTACTCTTTGTAACTATGCTATGAGGTGGTCTGTGATGAGCTTCATTTTTCAGATGAAGACACTGAGCTATAATAGTGAGATTAAACAACTTGCCCGCTATCACACAAGCTGCAGATGCAGCACAACATTTGCCTATAAGAAGGTGCTGCTGCTTTGGAAGGGAGCCCAGACCTGCATTTTTTTGGGGGGGTGGGGGGCAAGTACTGAGGATTAAACCCAGGGGCACTTTACCACTGAGCCACATTCCCAGCCCTTTGTATTTTTTATTTTGAGACAGAGTCTTGCCAAATAGCTTAGGGCCTCCTAAGTTGCTTACACTGGCCTCAACCTTGAAATCCTTCTGCCCTAGCCTCCAGAGTCATTGGGATTACAGGTGGGTGCTGTGGTACCCTGCTTTTGATAAAGCCAATCCATTGGTGTTTCCAAGTGCCAGGAGCAGAAATCCAAAAAGAACAGGCCTAGGAGTTCCTGTGGATGGAGAACTCAACTGTCAGTCAGTTTGCTTGAGACACACATCCTGTGTATCAAGTCCAAGGTGTGCTCCTTTCACTGTTCTCTCCCCTTCTTCCTGTAGAGTGAGAATTTCTCTTTCTTTCTATTCCTTTTCCCTTTAAAATGAGATTCCATTTGCTCCACCAAGTACTGGGCCAAAACTAGCAGGAATTCTAGCCACATGGGCCTGAGGAGGGCCCTGGGAGTCTAGCTGGGTCATTGCTCAGAGGAGCCTGGGAATCAGATATGATCCAGGAAGTCATATAAATTCAGAATAAGAAAGGGGGCAAGAAGAGCCCATGACAGGACAAGACAGAGCGAGTCGGGGCAGAAACAGGAAACAAGCATGAGGTCTAGCCTGGGCTGGGGGTGGGTCTAGCCTGGGTTGGGTCCCCTACTCCCACCCACAAAGGCTCTGAGACAAGGCTGGGTGGGGGTGGCTTGGTTGGGAGGTGACTCTGAGGAGCAGCAGTGGGGAGTGCAGGACTCAGACAAGGAAAGGAAGGAAGCAAAAACAGGACATGTTAACACGTCTGCCATTTGGGGCAGTTGGGACTCCATCAAACTGGGTGAGTCTGGGAGACTCCATAGAACATATCTCAGAGTTGTCCTAATGGGGTTAGGAGCTGGGGTATCCACCCTACCTCCTTCCCACTGACAGTTGAGGGCTATTCCCATGTGTCCTAATGCCCAGCCCCATCTGCTTGGGCTAAGCAAAATCTTCCTGCAGCTCCAGGAAGCCCACAGGCCTGCAGATAAGATCCTGGTTGCTTGTGCACAGGGAACTGGCAAGGTCAGAGCCAGAGCAAACAATACCTGGAGGATAAGAGTGTAAGAACATAGTAAAACCCTCAAGGTAACAAAGGCGACATCACTGTGAGCTCACAGGGGCACCGGGCTGATGATCTGGTGACATAGGGATAGCCAGGACTGGGGGCCAAGGGTCAAAGGCCAAGGGCAAGTTGCCTTGGTTCTCTGCCCCTCCCAAACCTGCTCTCTGGTTCCTTCCCTATCCCGGGGATGGATGAGCTGAGCCCTGCCTGGGGTCAGACTCCAGGAAACTGCAGGGCTCCTGCAAGTCCTTCTCTGCCTACCCCAGCTTGCGCTAAGTCCCAGGCACTTGTTCTGGGAGAGAGCAGGGTGACTGCTGAGATGGTACCTCCATCCTCTCCAGTCAAGACCCACAGCTTGACACTGTGACAGTGGCACAGAGCCATCGCTCTGTAAATAATTGTGGCTGGGCTGAGAGGTGAGGAAGCCAACCTGAGGATCTGAGGCAGACACCTGTAATCTCACATTCCGAAAAGCCCAGACCTTCACGTGGAAGTGCTATTTCAATTTTCTCACTTCCATTCTTCTTTAACCTCAGACTAAGGGGGAATAAGCCCTCCTTGATTTGTAGACTGGGTTCTTTAAAGAGACAGCTTGTTCTTTCCTAAATTTATTTTTTCCTTTTCCTTGGGCCAGACACCAGGGACCTAAAGTGGGACTTCGGTACCTTGGTCAGATGGCTCAAAATGCAAAAGTGACTGTAGGGAATATTGCGCTACCAATCCATCTTTCCTATGAATCCAAAAGTCAAATAAGTCCGCGGAGGGCTTTTTTTTCCCCTAGAATTTCAGGCTCCCTGAGGGCTAATTTCTCTGAAAGCTGCATTAAACTAATAGCACCATAAAAGGCCCATTGTGAGATGTAATTGGTTTGCAGGACTTTCCTATAAAAATAATAAAAAGACTGCCAAAGGCAGTTTCCAAAGGTCAATTATCTTTGTGTGGCTTGAGTTGAGTGGAGGTCAGTCCCAGAATTCCATTTTATAGACATATTAATCAAAATGGGGCCTGCCCTACCCATCTGACCCCATCAGCTAGGAGGGAAGTCACAGGTTCCACCCTTATGCTGATTGCCAAGAGGGCGCTTTGGACTCCTCTTTTCCCAGGAAAAGACTGGCCCATTGTCACCAAAATGAATGCAGAGCTGGATGCTAAAAAATTCAAGGCAGAATAAAAGGCAGAAGAGCTATATTCTGAGCACAAAGAGGTGATGAGAACTCAATGAGTCAAGCAGGCCATGGCCTAGGCAGTGCACTTAGAGACTAGGTCAGACAGGCCCCATCCCAGGGAGCTGGGGAAGTCCTTTAGCCATGACCCAAGCCAATTCAACTAGCATAAGCAAAAGTAAAGTTAGTTGGTAAATATAACTGGGCACCTTAAGGATGAATGGATCCAAGGGATCAAACAACATCAACTGCACTCTTGCCCTCCCCGTCCCCATTTCTGCACCGTTAGTCCCTGCTCTCAGACAAACTCATTGCAACCCAGCAGGCAAGAAGGCATCTGGCTGTCCTTGTGGGTCATCTCCCCCTCTGAGCTACCTCATTATAAAAGGAGACCCCTTTCCTAGTGTTCACATGGCAATCCAGGAGAAAACTTTGGTGCCCTCTGTGGATCACATTGCACAATGTTTATATCCTGGACCAATGTTTATATCCAAGTGATTGCAAGAATATGATTTGCTGAGATTGAGGTCAAATGCTCATCCCTGTCACTAGGAGGTCTGGAGAAAGAACAAATGCAGCAGACTTCACAATTAACTTGAGCACATTGAGTGAGGGGAAAAGAGGTTGCCAAGGGCAGGATGCTGGCAAACAAAAACCTATCCTCCCAAAGAAAGCTAGCCAGCTCCAAAATATATGCTATCACTCTACCTTAAGGTGTCTTGATTCCAAATATTCCATTGATCAATCTATCCTTCCATCCATTCATCCATCCATATCCATTTCTCCATCTATCCATTTAACCAGCAAAAGATTGGTTTTATAGGGATGTTTTCCTGCTTTTTTGCTCCTATTTAAAACAAAGTCTGAGAAATAATTGCTCTTGTAGGACCCTAAGTTGCTAAAAGAATGAATTATCCTCCAATCCTAGAATATGCAAGTCTCAATAAGAATACATAGAAAAGTACACAACAATACACCAAAATATTAACAAAGGTTGTCTCTAAGTGGTATGCAGGGCTTCTTTTTGTCCCTTTACTACATATCACATTTTCTAATCTCTTCACAATGAAAATGTATTGCTTATGCAATTTTACAAAGAAAAAAATAATGATAAAAATCCTAATCTCATTACTCAGGTTCTACATGCACCAGGCAACTCTTCAGGGACTTAACTTGGTTTCCAAAGTCAATTTGCTACTAGAGAGAGGATGGGCTGAACATTCAAAATACTCAGTGTCTACGTTTGCTTTTAATAATAATGATACTCTGCCATGCTAGTTTATCCAATCCTTTCGAGGTCTTGGATATGAATTTTTGGCTCACAAGGTGCCAGTCCATCAGCTGGCCTCTCATTAGCCCACTCGATGTCAACATCATAAGGCCCTAGAGGATGACAGTGTCTGCCTACTCACAATAGCCCTGCGGTGACTGGACACATTTGGGGTGAGCCACAGAGCAAGTCCTCATTAGCAGCTAAGCAAAAGCCAGTGCACTTCCTATCATCTCCAACAGGGGGTGTTCTCTTGACACAGTCAGTGACTGTCCACACTGAGCATGAAAGGGAAGGGCCATCACTGGAAGCAACTGCAGAAAAAGTTCCAGCTGGGGCCAGGGGCTCCATCGTCATTTCTGTGTTGGGAATAAAAGTGGAAATTATCAGACCTTTGAAATAGCTTAAACTTAGATCTCAATGTTTCAAATAGAATCAAAGGGCCCTGGTATCATACGGTACTTTTTATGGAGTCCTTTGTCACACAGGTATGGCGGTCCACATGCATGTCAGTCAAAAGTATTTTAAGCTTCTATATCCAGAGTCATCTAGAAGAGGCAGGATTGCTGGCCAGATAAGGAATAAAATTTTGAAAGGATGTTGATGCTTCTTGGATGTGAAACTGTGGAGTGACTGAACCCCAAGTCACATATATAATATTCACAGGGACTCTGCATCAACTCTGCTTCCCAGGGAAAATGGCTATTACTCAAAAACATACTAATATTTACCATCCCTCTCCTATGATTTATACATGTAATTTCAAGAAATTCCTTTCGAGAAGCCTACAAGTTTTTGAAGACTTTTGAGTAATCAATGAACAAAACCAGCAACTGGAAGAAGCAGAGTTTAGCCCCAAGTGTGTTCCATCCGTCCTTCCAGGTCACCTCTGTGCCCTTCTCAGCAACACCCCAACTGCATCTGCACAGAGCATGCACAGCTGTGCACGCACCCCACTGCGAGAAACTGCAGCGTCCCAAGTACCATGCTCTCTGCCTCTGCTAACATTCAAGCAGTGAAATCATTTAGATGATTCTAGAAACAGTGGCCAAGTGAGAAAACCCCAAATGAAACCAGAAAGTGGAGTTAATTCGACCTTAGCTACTTGAAAAGAGGGAAATCAATTTAACTTGAAGGGTCCTGCTTCGACTGCAGAGAAAGCAGCTGCTGGGCAGTGGGTTCTGGGCCAGCTGAGCCATTTCTGGCTTAAATACCATCCTTCCAGAAGAAACTCCCAAGAGTGTCAGGTAGGCATTCTTCTAAACATGATGTTAAACATCAGCAGGGAAATAAACCCTGTAGCTATAAATCCCATAAGGAAATAGTAAAAGTGTCCCTGTAGATACCAGCATGGCACACCAATGCTTCCAGAAAAACAAATGTAAATGTGAGTTGCTGCTCACCTTAAAGAGGAGCTGGTGACAGATTCAATCCAACCACTTTGCCAAGCCCTTCATATTAGTGCTCAGAAAGTTCCAGGGCCCAGGAGCCTGTTGTCAGATCCCACTTTCTGAGAGGGGTGCCCACCAACCTGGGTTTATTTCTTCTGATGCTCAGAGTAGGGAAAGTGAAAATCTTTCTTTAGAGGTTTATAGAAAACAAGACTGGCTTACTGAGAATATGGCTTTTTTGTTGTTGTTCTTTACAATAACAAGAGGATTTGGATACACACTTGGGTTTATGAAGTATAAATCCTGTTTAAATCTGTAGAAGTTAAGATGGTTCTTTGGAGAAGAAAGCAGCTCCTGACTTGAACTGCACTGAGCAATATTCTTTGTTGTTGTAAGATATTGATAAATCTCCAGGTCTTCAACAAGGGGAGTCAAGAATAGGAAACTCATTTCAAATCATATCTCAGGTAGGCGTCTGAGTTGAAATAAGATGAAAGTCATTAATTTTTTTTTTCCTATTAAACCACCAAGCACAAGTGGAATAGTTCTCTGCTTTCCTTGTTTCCACTTGAAATCTGTTAAGCACACGAGCCAAGATTCCCGTTCCAAATCTTCGGAGAACTGCCCAAAATTGTTCTTTTCCTTTTTCCTTAACAAAAACAACAAGGTGTGAATAAAACCGTCATTTAACATGGTAATTAGTACAGGGAGACATAATTAGCTGCTACGAGCATTCCTTTCTTGTCTCAAACATCACCGAAGCCAAGGAGATTCGTGTCTACACATAGCTGTTAGGGTAATAAATGCACATGATGGGTAGATGTGTTCTACCTCTCTTGATTTGGTAACATGACATCTGAAATTAATTTTTAAATGATTTCCCCAATCCTCTTTAAGATAACAAGAGCTGGGGAGAGAAAATGCTAGCTCAGGCAAAGGCTCAGAGCTCTAAACATTAACAGCCTGATGCCCACCCTCGTTTGACTTTCTGTGTCATGACAGAAACATAGGCAATTCCAGCAAGATTGCCCAAAGGTGACCCTGGAACTCAGGGCCATGCTGAAGCAAGCTGGGTGATAACAGCTAGACAGTTGTGTTCAGATATTTACCCTCCAATACCAAAAACGCACCAGCAGCAGCCCGAGCAACACCCAGAACAGCAGAGCTAAAGCACACTTGCAGTAGACGGCGTTCAGATGAGGTCGTGCAAACTGCTCTAGACCTGGCTTTCCTTTTATTTCATGAAAGTCAAGGCCATTTGATCAGAAAGTAAAGCCAAGGCTGTGATTCCCCCAAAGGTAAGCATGCTGCCCCTCTGACTGCCCCATTCCATCACCTCCCATCGTCCACACATCCTTCATCTCAAATAAGAAGCAAGCTGCTTATCTTCCTCCTACCTTTGCCCCACGCCCCTTTTTCTCCCACCTCTCTGTCCATTTCTCTCCATCTTCTGTAGCTAACATGCTTCAGTTAATTCGCTGCAGTCTGATATTTTTTAACATCAGGAGTTTTAATGAGGTCTTCCCGCATATAAGCAGTTATTAGCTACAATTACTTCTTTATGAGTAGAATTACCATTCATTCCATCAAGTCTATTAATTCTTCAAGAAAATGAGGTTGCATAATATTTGTGTTGGAAGTGCTTCCCCCAATGTCTCCACTCCAAGCTTTCTCCAGTGCACAAATCCTGTCTTTGATAGCCCTGATCCATGATTGTCTCCTCCCACCCCACTTAAATACTTAGAAAGTCACCATATGTGAGGCAGCCCTCTGCATTGTCAGTCTGCAAACATCTGTAGAACATTCTCCCTTACAGTTGCTGGAGACTGTTTCCTAGATTTGAGTCATAAGAAACAGTCTCCCTCAGGAGATCTACAGACAATATCATTCCCTTCTGAACTGGTAAGCTCCCAACCAACAGGGAACAGCAATTCGCAGGAATGTTGGGCTCAGATAGCCACAAAAGGTAAAGATCACACTGGTAGGCTACAAGGGACAGAGAGGAACCAGAGAGCAGCTCATTCATGGGGAACAGCAGTGAGTTGGCACCATGTGACCATTATCATAGATGAATGAAGATCCAACACTGCCAGATCTTCTCAACCTTCAAGAGAAGCCTTCCATCTGGATTTGTGTAGGAAATTTCTCTGTTTTTGAAAGCTGGCAATCAAATCTGAAAATAGATTTAAAAACCATGTAGTCCAAATAAAACACATCTGCAAGCAGGACCCAAACCACAGAACATGAGTTGGAATCCACTTCTCTAAAATCTTCTATTCCATATTCCAGAAGTGTGATGGTTCTTATGATAATGATGAGCATTGTGTGGAACCCACCTTCATTGTTATTGTCCTACACTCTGGCCTGCAGAAGTGGTTAAGTGTCTTGCTGAGAGCATGTATTTTCATTTACCTGGATGTTTTCTTTTTTTCAAGCATCTCAACAAAACTATCCTCCCCCACCCTGAAAGGTTGCCTGCAAAACTGCAAGTTAGATGGCTCTAAGCTATTTAGGTAGTAAGCCAACATCATTAGTATATGCCTATGTGTGGCCTTTGGAAATTTATTTAGCCTCCCTCAGCCTCAGTTTCCTCATCTGAAACAGGATAAAAAAAATCTTCTTTGGAATTTAATCACTACCACCACTTTCAAGGTGAAGGTGTTGACAGAATTAGTGACATGCTTTCAAAGAATAGGAAAAGAGTGGATAAAGGGGAAATAGTAATTTTACAGTGGAGAAACTTGGCGGATACTACCTGAACCAAAAATAAAGGTGAGCACCACCATTGGAGTCATATGACCATCACATATCTCCTGAAATGACAGCCTTGACAAGTAAGTCCTTTGGGGCATGAGGAGGGTGCCCAGGATGTGGGCAGGTTGGTGAATACAATCCAAAAGGATTGGTGGTTGGTACACCTGGATGGTCCAACTTCACACACACACTGATGTTGAAAAGAAAAGAATAATAAGAAAGTAGTAACACAGAGTGAGTGTGGTTCCCATCCCACATATCTGCAACCTCAAGAAGGTGGTGCATGTGAGATTTAACAAGAAAAAGGTCTTCATTCGGGAGGACAACAAGGGAAGCAGAGGTCACCAGGTCTCCATTAGGACAAAAGGGAAGGCAACTTCCACTCAGAGGAAAGTTCCATATGAGAATATATGGAAGTTTGCTGACCATGGGGAAAAGTTCAGAGGGCACAGTGAGGAAGAGGCAGGATCAGGGACTGCGTAAACCCAGTTAGACCAGAGACTGGAATGAACGATGATGTGGTACATGGTAGGATTAATCAAGAAGCCCATCGGTTCAAGCCTTGCCTCTGGAGATCAGTTCTGTGACCCAGGAGGTTGCTTCTTCACTCCATAGTGATGCTGTAGGCATGTGAATGTGGGTTTCACCCAGAAGATACCGTATGGAAAGCAGTGATGCTCCAGTCTGGCTGAGCACCAGAACCACTGGGAGCATTAAAAGTTCCTGATGTCCACACCACATCCAGGCTAATGAGATCGGAATCTCTCAGGAGGGACTCAGACATCAGTATTATCAAAAGTTCCCCAGGTGATTCTCACATCCAGCCAGGTTTGAGGATGTAAATACCGTTCCCAAAGATTATGGGGTTTGTCTGGACATCAGGGTTTTTAAAGCTTCTGAGATGGTGACTATTAAGTTACACTTATTAAATTCCCTGGCACCATTATAGTGGGAAAGAAGAAAGGGACTTTTTGTTCAAGGCACAGAAAAGAACAGTGTTATTTTGGAATCCGAAGAAAGAGTTCCTGGCATTCTGTCTAATATGAAGTGTAAAAAAGACTGATCACTTATGTGAAAGAGACAGAATTGACACAATATACTTTAATAGCCATTCAATCTTTTAATATCTATTTAAAGAGCATAATGTAAGGCCTCATAACCCAGGGAAGATTCTTGACCACAGCCATCCAGATGTGTTAAGCAGCTTCTCTGATGTTTATTATCCATTTGCCTGACCATTTAGAACAATATTTCAAAACTTCCCAGACTACTCTTTAGGAGCAAGGAGATGACTCTGAGATAATAATAAAGCTGACATTCATTGAGCACCTACTACATGCCAGGCACTGTGCAAATATCACTTGCAGTTTCCTATAATCATCATACCAATCTATGAGATGGGTTCTATTATTATACCCATTTTGCAAATAAGAATTCAAAGTCTGAAGAGCTGCTTAACTTGCTCGAGATTAAACAGCTATAATTGAAGGAGTGAGGGTTCAAATTAAAAAGCAATGTTTGTTCACCTTTATTAATTGTAACATCATTCAGAGTAGCATATGGTCAACTGAAGTAGCCATCAATGGACGAGTGGACAAAGAAAATATGGTTCGTATACACATGGAACACTGTTCAGCCTTAAAAAGGATGGAAATCTGCCTTTTACAACAACATGGTTGAACCTGGAGGATATTATGCCAAGTGAAATAAGCCAGGCACAGAAAGATAAATACTGTATGATCTCACTTCCATGTGAAATCTAAAAAAAGTTGAACTCATAGAAGTGGAAAGTAGAATAATGGTTTTTACCAGGGCTGGGGAGGGCAGGAAAAGGGAATGGGGAGATGCTGATTCAAGGTACAACGTTTCCCTTAGACGGGAGGAATAAGGGTTATGATGTATTGCCCAGCAGAATGACTACAGAAAAAAAAAATGTAGACTTCAAAAAAATTGGAATGAACCCTGATACCATACATAAAAATAACTCCAAATGAATCATAAATATAAACATAAAAGCCAAAACTGTAATAAACTTTTAGAGAAAAATACAGACAAAAAAATCATGACTGTCTCATAGTAGGCAAACATTACTTAGGACAATGGACATACAAGCCATGTAAGAAAAATAAGAATAACTAGAACCACAATAAAATTTAAAATGTCTGCTCTTCAAAATACATGAAGAGGTAAGCCACAGGCTGGGTTGCAGATCAGTAGTAGAGCACTTGCTAAGCATGTGGAAGGCCCTGGGTTCAATCCCCAGTACCACCAACAGAAAAAAAAAAAAAATATGTGTGTGTATGTATACACACACATATATATATATACATATGTAAGCCACAAACTGAGTGGCTTGTTGTATGCAAACTATGCAAAGAACTTTTATTAACTAAAAAGAAAATTTTAAAATGGACTAAAAGTTGGAAAAAAACTGTCCAAAAATAAGACTTATAAATGACCGAAATCACATGAAAAGAGGTTTGACATTATTAGTCATCTAGAAATAGAAATTTAAACCACATTGAGATATCAATGCCCATCAGTTAGATTGGCTTCTAAAGCACTGCCAAACACTGACCAGGATGCAGAGCGACTGGAGTCCACACGTTGTTGGAAGAAGGTAAAATGGTACAATCAGGGAAGTGGTCTGGCAGTTTCTTATCGAGTTAAACATGCCCTCTCCCTTGGATCCAGCAATTCCATTCCTTGGTATCTACCTAAGAGAGATGATAATACGTGTCCACAGAGACCTGCACGTGAATGCTTCTAGCATCCTTATTCATCATAGCTAAAAAACAGAGGCTACTCAAATTCCCATCAACAGGTAAAACAAATAAATTGTATTATTTCCATATAATAGAATATTGCTCTGCAATAAAAATGAGTGAATTGTTAATACACACAAAAACATGGATGAATCTCAAAAAGCATTGTACAACCTGAAAATAAAGCAGGCACAAGAGAGTACATAATGTATGACTCCATTTATATGAAACTCTAGGAAAGACAAGACTAATCTATAATCATGAAAAACAGATCCACAGTTTCTGGAGCTGGATGGGGCTGGGGATACTGACTTGCCAAGGGGCAAAAAGGTATTCTGGGAGGTGAGTGTAGTGGATGATTGTGGCAGAGGTTACTTTGGCATATGCATTTGTCAAAACTTACCAAACTATACATTTATATATAAGCATATGCATATTTATTAACAGTCCAGAAAGATAAAATAGTCGTATTTCAAAGGTGATATTCAAAATATTTAACAATTAAGAAACATAAGCACTGACCTGTCAGAACAAGAGGAGGGTGTGAACAATTGATACAGCCAACCCACGAGAGCAAGCTCAGTGTTAATCAAGAAAATGGAAGTTCCAATGTGTGGTGGGATTAATGATGATTTTTTCTTCTTTTTGTTTATCTATATTTTCTAATTTTCTGTAACAATCAGGTACTTTAAAATAAGAAAAAAATCTATTTGTAATTATAAAAAAGAAGAATGGTACCCTGTTGATACCACATTTCCTACTGTTAGAAAATTCTAATGGATCGCAAAACCCTAATGGAACTTTTAAATAATAGATATGAGAAATGGTATACTAAAATGGCATTGAATTAGGAGTTCAAAATGGATAATGCAATAAAAATATTTTCCACCTATTACAAAGAAAATGGTGAGGTATATTTTAAGTTATGACAATTTTAATATTTTAAAATGCCCTCCCTTTGCTCCCATCCCATTCAGATCTCCACATAATTGATCATGTTTAAGGGAGAGATTGTGCCTTTTTTTCAAATTGTCCCGCCTCTGAAATGCCATCCCACTCAAAATTCATTATGTAGAACTTTCCTGGGGGTCTCTTGGCCTAGGTCAATTTCAGAATCTGTCTGAGCAAATCAGGAAACCAAATGGTAATTATCCACCCTGGGTAAATTTTAATAGCAGAATTATAGCCGTGACAGGGAGAATCGCTGCCATCTCTTCCTAGCACAGCACCATGGTCTCTATGGCTTATCACAGCAACAAACCTTTGCTCTGAGCAATTTTTCAGAGGTAAGCACAATAAAAACCTGGCTATAAGAGCAGTGGCTGAGAAGCTATGATCAACAAATAATGACCAGGGAGTCCCCTTTATCATGTCCCTCAATATTAACAGGGAAACCATACCAGTAACCCACCAGCCAATTGGGAGTCAATGGATGGTTTAGCAACAGGACTTCTTTCTGAAACTCAGAAAACCCCAGGGTAAAATCATGCTACTGTGCGATCTCCTAATGTTGCTCTACAATGTAGCTCAAATTTGTAATTTTAAAAGTACCTCAGCCCACTGCAAGTTCACAGTTATCTTTAATGATATGCAACTCTCAGTGTTTTTAACAGCTCCTTTTTGTCCGTGGAAACACCTGCACCTAAACAGTTATTGCTTAGAACACCCTGGGCTATCGGGAGGTGCCATAAATGAGAGGCAGTGACAGTACACCGGCTTCCCAGCCTTAACTCACTGCTCCTGCCTTTGAATATAAACATACTGCATCTACTAGAGCTCCCCCATCAACTCTCAGAGCCCCCTTCCATCCTGGCTCAGGGCACCTCTGTCACAGCAGAGGCAGACCACCCTGCTCCATTACATGTAGAGAAAAAACAAGAGGCAGGGTCTTTCCCTCTGCTGACTGGAGAAAGATTGAAAGAGCTCTGACTTCTAAAGATGAAAGGAGCCAGGGGCAGTGACTCAGGCCTGTAATCCCAGTTATGGGGGAGACTGAGACAGGAGGATTGCAAAATTAGAGGCCAGCAACTTCGTGAGATCCTGTACTGGGGGAAAACATTGAAGCTCAAAGATCACTGTGTCCCCAGATCATATTATACGAAATATATAGAATTTTTCATAAGGCACTCACACCATTTCTGGAAGATATTCAATTATAAATATTACAAAATCCAGCTGCATCCAGACATTTTGGTGTCATCAACCCTATGATGAAGATTAGATTCACCTTTATAGTTGATACATCGTATATAACAACCTTTCATCTCTAATTTCAAAACATTAGGCATCTCTTAACCAACAAAAACAAAGTAAATAATAAAAAACATTAGGCATCTCTCAGGTAATGATAACAATGGCAGATGTTCACTGAGCAATCACTGTGCGCCAGACATTGTTCAAAGCTTACAGACATCAATTCATTCAATCTTCAAAACTTTGTTACAAGGAGCCAAGCTCTGAATCCAGAAGCAGTCTCCAGAGTCTTCACCTTTCTGAAATAAGAACCACAGACTCCATTCCCTTAGAGAAGTGAACCCCTTATGAAGCCACCCAAGGACACAGAATGAAGTTGGCTTATGGCTCTACTGGAAGGGTGGGGAAATCTTCAGTGTTGTTCCTTTTATCTAAACAGAATATAACTGGCTCAGGGAATATATCATCATGGAAATGGTGCCACTGTGATTTTTTAGATTCAAAGTGTTCTTTGAAATTCTCCAGGGGGCATTCCCATACTCCACACATATACTTGTATAGTGCCCAAATCACTGAAACCACACCTCACCATAGGGTCACCATGTACAATGGAGGTTGCTTTCTATCTGCAGAGTTCCTTCACTGGGCCCATTTGGGAGATGCAATAGAGGAGGATACTACCTGACCCTTACCACCTTCATTTCTAACAGTCTCCACCTACAGACTTTGTCCAATTGCTGCCACCAAGCAGCCAGAACCTGCTTTGTCAGTAGGCAAGAGAACCAGAGGGTCCCCCTCTAGAGCAGTCCTTGGTCAATTATTGACAGCATGGGGATATAAATACCCCAACTCCATTAACCCTGAGGGGGAGAACTCTGGGGTGTTAGGACATGGTCTCTAGAGTGCCCTGCAAGATGAACTCATCATGAAACTCAACTTGAGATCACATCCTTGCTTGGCTCCTTCCCTTGCCTGTCTCATCTCCCCCACTCTCTTCTTGGTTTTCCTGGGATCACCTCATGAAATATTACTTTCAGGACCATCAATATCTTTGGTCTGCCTCTGGAGAATCCCACCTAAGAGAGGACACTGGCCTTGGTAGACTGAAGAGGCCACAGGACATCCAGAGGATCTCACTTCCCTGTATAGTCTGAACAAACATCTTGGGTCATTAACACTCTTGCTTTCATGGGGCGAATCTTGGTCCCTTTGCACAAATGAAATGTTCTAAAGATTCACTGACATTGTTTGTGTTCATCCTGAGTGATTTACTACTCAACAATTGCAGAGATCAAGCTATTGTGAGAAAGGTGGCTGCTGTGTCCTCAACGTCCTCACACAATGTGAAATGGTGAACTGGTGCCCAAATAAATGTGGCTTTAACAAAAAGTAAACACAATGGGTTCAATGGGTGAAAATGTTGTCTGGCAGCCTGAAAGAAAAATGGATCCCTGGGCTGAACAACTCCATTCTCAAGCATGAGGCCTAGAAAGGAGAATCCAGGATGCCAGCCCAGCCCTTCATTTTCATCTTGGTTCCTCTGAATCAAATCCTTATGTCAAACATTTCTCAAGGTAGTTTTAAACTTTAATTACATTCTCTACCAAAGCAAAGATCAGAATCTCCATAAAGGTTCTTTTTTATTTTTTTATGCTTATTTATTGGCATGTCTCTTTGGAATAGATTTTCCTACCCCAGGCCTGAAAGGAAACTCCACATAGATATCCTTCTCAAAACATTTTTAAATACTTGAGAGTCTGTTCTTCTTTCTCACATCATGCAATGACTTGTTAATGAGGAATAATTAAAAATATATTCTTAGTAATGAGAGGAGATGCACTGCATCTCAAAAATATTTTAAAATATAAAACCTTCAAGGGCACAGATATCTATAGTAAAGAAATGAAGATCCAGAGCTTCATCCATACAGAATATCTAAATCTGGTGCATTTCAAATCAATTGATGTGGCTGCAACAAAGAGGCTTGTTTTGTGCAATATGGCAGCCTGATTGAATAGAATAATGATCTGCCAATATCCCCACGGTCCAAGTAAAACATCTTCACTCTTATATGTGCATGACTATGATAGCTCTGTATTCCTTTCCATCCTGGAATCTGGACACCTGATTTCCCTAAATATGTCTGATCCAAGGAATATAAAAGAGATCCTGCCAAAATGTTCCAGAGCAAAATTCATGAGCTGTTTAACCTGACCCAGCCAGCAGCTTCCAGTTAAGATTTCATTTTGGATGCCTTGTTGAGGGGAAATCCACCCCCGGTGAAGCGAGGGCCTGTGAGTTTGGCCATTGAGATGGTGTCGTCCATGGGTATTCTGTTCTTGTTTCTGTAAGACAGGAGGCAAGAGTTAGCTTCCTTAATATCTTTTTCCTCTTCTAAGTTTGATATTCTAGTAAGTTCGAAGGGTTAGTCTGTCACCAGAAACAATGTTGATTAAAACTTCTAGCTTTACATGAGGTGGTATATAAATCTAATTAGGTGTTTGCTGATAACAAAATCAGAGGAAGACAATTAAATGTGAAATGCACTCTCCTAATGTTGATCCAAATATGGACAGAGGACCTCGTTATCGCTCTAACACTGTGAATTCAGTGGTTCTCTGACTTGTAATCATCTTTCTGTTTTAAAAAACATTTGTTTAGTCCCAAAGATCAGTCAGAAGAATCTTTCTCTTGACTCAATTATAATGACAGAGTCATCATTTATCAACTGGTACATTCCAAAGTTCTGGTGAAACTTATAAATGAGGTATCTTCATCAAAATTGGACACTTATAAAATAAAAATTTTCCCTTAAGTCTAGACAAGCAAGAGTTATTACTCAAAATAGTTTAAGATTCAAGGAAAGTTGGGGAACATAAATAAGATAATATTTTTTTGCAACAGATCAAAGGAATCATACCCCAAAATCTACAATGTGTTTTCTATATGGATCTCCTTTGAATATGCACGCACACACACACACACAAAGGCCTGCAGAGTTAGCTTAGATTTACACAAGTTCCCTATTGTGTCTCCAAAGGTTGTATAGAAAACACCAATGGAATCCATTTTAAACAAAAAGTAAGCAAATTAAGCTACAGCTAAAGCCAAAATCAATTAGACCAGACAACTATGGATGATTTACCCTAGGGGAATGAATTCTGCCTTTTGGGAAAGAATCTAACTGATACTGTGAACTCCAGGCCAGCCTGGGCGCCTGGGATGTTGGAGTCAGGAGCAGGCGGGGTGTAAGTGAGGACCAGCAAGTGATAAAAAGGGTGTCTGGGGAAAAAGAGAGAAGGGAGAAAGGTAAAAATGATACGAGTTGCTATTTTATAAAGGGCATGTGTGGGGAGAACATCCACAGGGAGAAGTCGAAATTATTCCATTTGGAAAGATCCTGGAGACGATTGGGTAATCAACCCAGCTGTCTCTTAGCAGAACTGATTTCATTATTGTGAAAAACCATCCTCCACAAATAGGACAAAAGCTTTCTCCTTGAGTGGATCCAGCAAAGAGGGCTCCTTCATGTACTTTGGCAACTCGTCTGGCTTGTGATGGGTCCTAACGCGGGCCGTGCCTGCTCCCCCTTCCCCTGCGCTCTCTTGCCTTAAATAACCTAAAATTTCCTTTCTGAAGGAACTTAGGCTTAATGCTTCTGGCTTAGTCTAAGCTGACTAATGGGAATACTGTCTCCTTTGCATTATCTTTTTAATGTATTTATAGACCATTATAATGACTCCCTGCAGCCTTCTTCCCTCCAGTCTAAACCTTCTCAGCACTTTTGTTCTCGCCTCTGCATATTTTTCTTGAGCACCTTAATCTTTTTTTGCTGTGCTCCTAGGAACTCTGCCTACCCGTGTAAGAATCCCCCACCAGATGGAACTACCAGTGAAACCCCAAGCAGGTCAGAGTGGCTACAAGCGGTGAGCATTTAAGGACAAGAGGAGGACCCGTGCAGGAAAAGACTCCAGAGCAGCGTTTGCCAGTAGGTCTTTTTGCAGGAATGAAAAAGCCCCTAGGCACATGTGGCTACTGAGCATTTGAATTCTGGCTACAGCAACCGAGAAACCAAATTTTTAGTCAGATTTAAGTATGGTTTATTTAAATTTTAAAAATTTTTAAATAACCAGTAATGATATAGGACTGGGGCAGCAGTTCGAGTGGATGGGCCATTGAGTAGGGCGGAGTCAGCACAGAGGCCACTCAACACGCTGGGTCCAGCAAACAACAGGGTGGGCAGTAAGGTCAAAGAAGACTAAGCCAAATCCCAGAGCAAAGGCAGGGAATTGAACTAGCTCTAGGAAGATAAATAACCACTGGCCAAGTCAGCTGTTTAGAATTGTGTGCTCTAGACCACTTGTCTTCAGCTGAGGTTTGTGAACCCTTGAAGATGAGTGAGATGATCCACTGGTGATAGGAGGAAAGTATTAGAGATTCTACTTATGCTTTTGATCTTTAAAAATTAAAAAAAAATTACACCTTATCAATAGTTGCAAAATGAGGATAGCATTTGCAAGTACTTTGTAAATTAAAATATACTGGAAGTAAATTTAAAACTATTCTAAGACAAAAACTTTATTTAAAAAGTATGTATATGAATGAGGGAAACTGAAAGTTCAAGAATCTTTTACTGATCAATGAGAACAATGAAAGGCTTCAAGACCACTGACTAGTCACCAGCCTCAAGTGGGAACTGGCCATGTTGATGTTGTATACGCAGTATCTCCATGTCCTAAAAGAAACCTATAGTGTTACCACTGCACTATTCGTTGAATTCACATCATGAATCTCAGTGATTCTCAAACTTCCATGTACACGAAAATCACCTGTGGGAATTGTTAAATTGTAAATTGCTGAGGCCCAACCAGAGCCTGTGGAATCTAAATGTCTGGAAGCGGAGCCTGGGAACCTGCATGTCTTTCAAAATGTCACTCGAGATTCTGATTCCTACAGTGGCTAGCCCACACGGTAAGACAGACATATCTGAATTACAGTAGTATTTTACTCTACCAAGAATCTGGCATCTGCATGAGGAATGGGGGAAGATTCTGATTTACAAGAAGGGCAGATTTTTACTGGCAAAGGAATTTGCATCCAGTTACTTTATATGCTGCTTGCCACTAATGGATCATGTGCAGATGAACACGAACTGTATTTCACCATGTCCCTGAAACATCCATGTGGACGAAATACCAAATATGACTTTCAACCCATCACATGACTCACTACCGAATGGACTGGACGGTTTCTGGCAATGCCATGCATTCGAAACAAGTTTCAAACCTGTTGATTCACACACAAACACCCCAGCCTCCACCCCTCACCCTGGAAACAGGCAAATGGTAATAACAAAGTAAAAGGAGGGTTTACTTGTCAACACGTAGGCATCTGAACCCCCAAAATCTTAACCTCATGTTTGCATTATCATCTGCTAGGAAAAGACTCACTCATGTCAGCCCCACCACAGATTCTGAAGTCAGTTAGTTGACACAAGAGATCTTTTAGAGACAGTTGATCTAAAATGTAGGAACTGTTAGAATTACAGTGGTACAGCTGTTGTTTAAAAGCCCTGCTTTACTAAGCTCTGCTCCCTTGGCAAAGTGTATGTGGTTTTAATTGTATATGCTTCAGCCTGTACAAGGCTGATTTTGAACTTCATTTGCAAACACAGTCATGGCTGGTTATCTCCATTCTGTGATGCGGAGTGCAGGGGTGGGGGGTGGGGGGTCACAGTATGCTCCCCTGTGCCACGTTGGAGCCACAGGTGAGCTACTGGATCCCTTTAGGGTCCTAAGTAGGGACCTCAGGATTGGATGAGACACTGATCTTGCTCTGATCCAAACCCAGTTAGTGTCCTGCAGAACGTCATTTGTTCACCCTGCAACTTAGTTTACCCTAAAGAAAGCTGCAACTCTGTGAGTGTTCACCAAATATTTTCTTATGAGCAGATAATTGGCACAACAAAATTAGAACATTTGACCAATTCTTACTTCTGAATGAGTTCTTTACGTTTCTGAGCCAGGTATTTCTTCTTTAAATTCATCAGTTCATTGCCAAGTTTCTCGATCTCATACTTATATTCTTGGCTCTGTGACTCATACATATTCAATTCTGAAGACAAAACCTAACGTGGCAAATAAAGCAGCATTAGCCAGAAGATCCGAAGGAGACAACATCCTTTTCTGAAAAACCTTTTTAATCCACTACCATTTTTACCTCAGTGGAGCTAAAGCACAAAACAATGCCCAGGTTTATCAGGTAATCTGAATGCTTCCCAGCATGAGTCCATGACTGTGTCAATACCTGGTTGAGGGCTGAAGGCTCGAGGCTCATAATCCAGTGACAAACTTAAATGAAATGTCATTCCCCTGATTAAAAGGAGAACTCTCCAGAAATATCCAAGCTGGCTGAGATGGATGGTATGTGTGTCAAGGAATATTGTGATTGGAGACAGAAAAACTCCCAGACACATAGTCTAAAATTGCTTTTAAAGTGAGAGGAAGGAAGGAAGGAAGGAAGGAAGGAAGGAAGGAAGGAAGGAAG